>JAJJHT010016636.1:285956-326270 GCA_021223865.1 Drosophila pandora
GCCAATTTCCATTCGATTCTTGAACGGAATACCTTAAACGATTTGTAGATTAATTCTTCACAAACCTGCATCAAAATCTAAAAACAAAATATTTTTTAAATTTTTTGTTAAATTTTCTAAGGGATCCCCTTCAACATTCTGCAAATGGCTGGGAAGGACGATCTGGTCCCCCGCCGAGGGCCATATCTTGGCCAATTTCCATTCGATTCTTGAACGGAATACCTTAAACGATTTGTAGATTAATTCTTCACAAACCTGCATCAAAATCTAAAAACAAAATATTTGTTTAATTTTTTGTTAAATTTCCTGGGGGATCCCCTTCAACATTGTGCAAATGGCTGGGAAGGACGATCTGGCCCCCAGCGATGGCCATATCTTGGCCAATTTCCATTCGATTCTTGAACGGAATACCTTAAACGATTTGTAGATTAATTCTTCACAAACCTGCATCAAAATCTGAAAACAAAATATTTTTTAAATTTTTTGTTAAATTTTCTGTGGGAATCCCCTGGGAAGGACGATTTGGACCCCAGCGATCGCCATATCTATTTGTTAGTTTTTATTTATTGTAAAATGTAATGCCTATGCTGAATAAGAATATTATATAATTGCTTTATAGAATTTAATATTATTAGGTTCCTTTCTCTCCAAGGCGAAAAAAGGAAACTCATTATGTTGCAGCGGCAGAAAGTAAAGAGAAAAAGCAGGTTGGTGCCTGAAGACACACCCAACCTCACGACCACCCACATAGCCACCCCAACCGCCACAGACAGATACCACAATGACACAGAAAGTGTTGAGCTGCAAATGAGGGAACAATGCGGCCAAAAATAAAAACGAGGAAAATGCAAAGTGGAAATGCTTCGAGGGCAGGCCATGCGTGGAGCAAACAAACTCGGAAAATGCAAAACGGATGTGTAAATAATTTAGACGAGTTGCCGGCACCAGAGAGTGTGTATCTTTTTAGTTTATGTATCATTAAAAAATACTTACACAAAAACAAAGACCAAAGAAGTATAATGAGAGGCAAGGAAAAGCGGAAAATGTGCCATTTTCCAACTGCAAAGCAAACACACTCGACCGAATGCACAAAAAACAAAAAAATTTAACTTTATAGGAGGTCAATTTAAGATCTGTATATTAAAAGCAGATATTAGCTTATAAATTTGATAAGATTTCTTAGGACAAGTGTAAAAATAAAAAAAACTTTCGCATAATACTTATATAGATTCGTTCCTTTACGATTTTCTTACAATAGAATATTGTGTTTTCTTAAAATAGACCTTACAATAGAAATAGAATTTCATATTCGGTCGGATTGGATTTTCTTAAAAAAAAAATATGTATACATTACATTCTAAAATAGGATCTTTTTTAGGATCTAGGATCGTTTGAAATTTTTCCTTAGTGCATCGGTAGTTGGATGTTTCTCCGGAACGTGCGAAATGCAATAATTATATGCACACAACGACACTACATGTACATACATACAGTTACTTTTTTGACACGCTGCAAATTAAACAGGGGCACGAAAAACGGACAGGACGAAAAGGACGAAAGGGAAGAAGGCTAGCTGGCAGGATGAACAGGAAGAAGGCGAAAGAAAGGAGGCAAAGACGCTTGCGGAACTAAATTACTTTTTGCAGGAACTGCATACAATCAAATGCAACGGGATTAAAAACCAACATGTAACAGTAAATGTAAGCGTAACGGTAGCAGCGTATCAGTGCACTGAAAAAAAAGTAAACAGATTCCATTAATGAATATTTAAAACTATAAAGTTGTATGCAAAAACAAAGGAAAGGGTTTATAAAATATGGATAATAAGTACCCTTTTTCTAAATATTTTTTTGATAATTTTTAAGAGTAAGACTTCTCAGTGTCTTGAGCTTGTAAGTCCTGGATAGCGGATCGGTGGTTATCCTGGCTGGAAATACAGGTGTGCCTGTGAAAGCTGGTAAACCTCCAAAGGCATTTGCATACCTGATGCTAAAAAACTATGTTAATGTGTGAGCTATACGGGGATTGGGGCGAGTTTGAAAGCAAGTCCTGGCCCGGAGAAAAACATGCTGTAAGTCCGCCTGCGGGACGAACCGCAGACATCGAAAGTGCGACACTTTCCGTCTGCCTGTCTCTCCCAATAAATCTCAACGGATGTGTTGTTAACTGCCGCCGGGCTAGCTCCACTCCCCAACCCCCATCCGATTTATCTCTATCTGGCTTTACCATATATAGCGTTAGACTGGGCGTGGCGGGGAGCGCCTCAATTTGCACGCTTCGTTATTCAATTAGACACTTGGCACACAAAAACAGAGACAGGCGGAGCGCGCGAAAGAGAAAGGGGGCAGGCTCTGACAACACGGGACGCATAATTTTGATTGATGGCCCAATAATGGCGGTGATTTATCATATTTGCATGCTAACATTTAAGCCAACCAACGGCGGGTCTGCACTTGAAGCCATCGAACGGATCTGCAATGCAAAATTAGCTTCATTCTATAATTTAATTTAAAACTATATANATTTTTTAAAAACAAATTAAAGTTAATTAGTGGCATTATCAGTAATAATAGTAGTATGCAAAGTTCATATATAAGCTTCTAAAACTATAAACTTAATTTTATTCTATAGTTCCTCTAATAAACTTTATTTTTCTGCACTTCTAAAACTTTACGCCGGTAATGGCCACCGGAAAGTATGCTATGAATACATACAACCTGACCAGATGGCAGAAACCGCAAAAAAAAACACATACACACACATGTATCGCGCTAATTGGTCTTTTGGTCTGCAAATAAAAGCATTGCGATGACAATGGCCACGGGGCGTATACGCAATATTTGTAGTTTATCATTGCACTTTCTCCTGTAGGAGCCCACTTTCGCCCAGCCACCGTGTATGTCTATAAAATCCAACTTAAGCCGCTTGCTACCTGTGAAAATGTATGAATTTTATGCTGCCACTCTACACGACAACACAAGCTCTCCAGGCACAAATACACAATGGAAAGCAAGATAAGGAAACTATCATTGGGCTGGGCCTATGCTTATACACCCTTCCCATACAATTTTTAAAGTTAAGATACTTATATCCTATAAAATAAGCTTGATTCTTATGACAATTTTAAGATAATAGATCCCAGATATTGGGGATACAACCTATCCAGGATATATATAGTCCCGATCCCCTGAAAGGTGTGTTTAAAATATTGAGTATATCAACCAATATATCGATTATGAAGTATCCTGCTAAAGAAACCCATACTTTTTTCTATAAGCTTATAAGATCGGGTATAGTATCATATAGGAAACATCCTTGCACTCTTCTGAAATAAATCATAATATCCTTTCGAAGAGTATAGAAAAGAAAGCAAAAGTGGAACGCATTTTTGCCAGCAGCTTTAGCCGCTGCCTGTGGCTTTGCCGTCGGCTTGGGTCTCCAGTAAACACTCAAATCCAATTAAATTTAATACGACTTACTTGGCTTTGTTGCAAGCGAGTGCAGGTGTGTGACAGAGACTGGCCGAGCTGAGGGGAAAGAGACGGCGAAAGGCAGGTGGACGTGTGCCGCTTGTTTGGTTTGAAAACTTTTTTATATTTCCAGTCTTTTTTTCCTGGTTATTTGAACAATGTACCAGGAACTTTTTGGTACACTACCCTACACATAACAATTTATATTTGTTATATTCAAAACACTTTGATTTTCGTAATTCTATGGCAGGATTTTATTTATATCTCTTCCAACATTTATCAACTATAGAGTCCCTATCCCAAACCCCTCAAACTATCGGGGTTTCGTGGCTTAACATTTGTAGGACCAGATTTTGGGGAAGTCCTTTGTCCCTCTACAGGGGGATAAATTCCCACTCGCGGCCGATCAACATCCTCGTAGACTGGTGCATTGTCGAAAGCCATAAGGAGTGGCAGCAGCAGGATGAGGCAAAGTGATGAGAAAATTAGTTTCATCTCGGGCCAGATCAGAGTTTCAAGTAACTGCCGATCCGACTCTGAATCGGGTTTATATATACGGTTGATTTCGTGGGCGAATGCACTCAAATACTATAAAAAAAAACAGAGTACAACTGACTAAGCAGAATTAACTTAAAATTCAAGTGGAAATTCAAACGAGAATTTCCGGCTGGTAATTAAGAAAATTGGCCAAAGTTAAGAGACAAAAGTTGGCTATATGTATATCTATTGTCTATATATGGTACTAATGGATAGAAAATATAGCTGAAAGGCTATAGGAAAAGATCTTCCAATTACTTTTCGCACAATTTCATTTAAAATTTTACAGAGCCCTTGAGGATACTAAGCCTTCACACTGTTCTAGTTTTAATTAAAGTAACATTTGTTAAATTAAATCGAAAGAGCTTAAGAGAGCTAATCCAGTTCCACGAAAGAGAGCAAAGAATCTGGCTCGATGAACCCAATTCGCCGCAAAACCGGCTAAGCCGAAAGTGCCAACAAAACGCAAAGCAATTAAAATCATTCCAGCCTGTCAACGAACGATTCCGGAATCTCAGATCACAAATCCGGAATCGAGAATCCAGAACCTGCCCGGTCCGATTTGCTCTCTTTACAACTGGGTCTTGTCAGTTGTCGTAGGACAGGGTGGGGTTGGCATTATAAATATGCATGAGCTTTAAAATAAATGTATGCATGCAAGTGTTTCGAGTGACAGAACTGCAATCTATGTCAAATGCAAACCAAAGTCCTCGAAAAAAGGATACACGACGGGTGTTGGTTGAACAAGAAATGTAAGACAAAAGATTTCCCCAAAGAATATATAAATAAGCTTTACTTTTTAACTTTTTTTTTCTTAAAAGGACTTTACTTTATTTTCTATCATACTCATTACTTTATCCCATAGTTTTATAAGGGTATCGTGGCTTAACGATTATCGGCTTAACGTGATAGGATTTTGAATTTTTCCCTGTTGTCCGCGAATATTCATCAGAGTATTCGATGGAATCGACGTAAGTCATTAAAATCGCCAGCAAGATCAGGCAAAGTGGAGAGAAAATTAGATTCATCTCGGGCCAGATCCGAATTCAAAGTAACTTTCAATCCGAATCGATTCCGTCTTATATATCGCCGGACAATCTCGCCTCTAGGCAGTGAAAAATTTAAGTGGAAATTCCAACGCGAGCTTCCGGCTGGCAATTAAGAAAATTGGCAAAAGTAAAATCCGAATTCAAAGCTGGCAACGAGTAAATAATAGATTTTATTGTATATATTTGACACCTGCCACGACCACCCACTTAACCTCCACCCACCACCACTGGCTGTGGCCTTAATCCAAGCCCAAAACAATGCCAACAATTTAGTCCATTTAAACTTCCGCCCGCACCCCAAACTTCCTCCAATTACTTTTTGCACGATTTGATTTTACATTTAACGATTTTTCGCACTTAATTAGAGGAGCCAGCCAAGAGGTGTCGATGTCAGTGGCAGGCCCAAAGTCGAATGCCGAAAGCCAAGGGGTTGCTATGATTTGATTAAATGTGAAGATGAATTTTAATTAAAATCCTCCCCATCCCGGCCACGGCTCCCTCGGAAGTTTTTGACATCCCAACACTTTGCAGGAGTAACACCCCTTTTCCATGGCGTTCCCCCTTCATCTAATAGAGCAATAAAAGCCGCAAGTTCATGCCCAGCGACTGGCTTCTGGCTTCTGGCAGGTTCCTTTGTGGGCTTAGTCATCGTAATTTATGCAAAATGAAAATTAAAGATCCGCAGACCCAAACTTTTAAATGCAAATGACAGACTAATGAATTGAGAGAACTACTTACAAGCAATTTGCGCCAAAATACTTTCGATTTTTCACATCAATTTCAATTAACAAATTAAAGCCCTGCCTCTCTTATCACTGCCGAGCGAATAATTTGGTTTAATTTCCCTTTAAATGGGTCTGCATGATCAACAATGCCGTGAAAAAGCCAGCTGAATGGGTTTGCCAAAAGTTTTCGCAAACCCAAAACTAAAACCAAAAGAAAACAAATACAGCACACTCACTACCAACATTTTTAATTCGTTTTTTTAGCCAGTCAGATGCAGTCCACAAAAAAAATACAATATGGGTTGTAAAAAGTTCAGATCGAATGGTTTATGCCCTATACCTTTTTATATTAAGTACTTGTATATATAGTTTAAAACGATTAATTAAATTGTTAGGAACAATCTTGGAAAGGATACAAATTCAATTCAATCATAGAATGAATAATGAAACCCTTTCCTTTATAGGGCAAACTTTTCAACAGTTTGCGGCCAAGTGAATAGGAGCTGCAGGCCAAAAACTGTGGGTTAGAGTGAGGGTTAGCATTCCGTAGGCCTGTCGCTGCCAATGGGCCATTCAAAATTACGAGCCAACAGTTTCCGGAGTGTTTTTTGTCACTTCCATGCGCTTATTGTCAGTTTTAAGTAAGCAACTTCCTCGTTGTTGGTTGCTACCCACCATGGTTGTTTACTCTTTTTTGTTGTACTTTCCAGCAGCCGAAAAGTTTTGTGACCAAAAGTCTGCCTACAAATGCAGACAAATATGGAAAAACTCATGAAATGCAATAAATTTTCAAATATATTTTGTGTGCGCGGCAGATGAGTTTTTAGTTTCTTTGTTTTTTTTTTTCATATTTTGTTCGGTTGTCGGTTTTCTGCGCAGTTTTTTTTGTGTTAGATATTGTTTAAAACTTGGAACTTTTTTCTTGGTGCAGTGCACCACATGAACTGATAAAGCCACGTTCCGCCAAACAGTCCAAGCCCTGGAACCCAGTGGCATATATTGAGATATAGACTGGCGTGCTCCAAGAATTGACAAAGTCTAAGGCTAAAAGAGCCATATAAATCAAATGTTGATTGCGTAAAGTTGGTTAGTCAGAAGACCCGATTTACGAGCCAAAAATACATGGTATCTTTAGGCCAATGACAATTTTGATTTAAACCTAGCCATTGAGGTTTTTTCGGTTTTTCTGCACTTGAAAATGAAATAAATACGTTTATTTTAGGCTGCTTTTAAAGTAAAGTCTAAAAATAATATTCTTGTTTAGTTATTTTTTTATCTGTTATGATATAGCCATAAAAGGTGCATTTGGAATTATAAACTGACTATGACTGGCTAAAATTAAGCGATGCCTCAAAATACTATCATTAATTTACCGAAAACCCGACTGTCATTCTATTGTCAAAGACTGTAAATTTTGTGAGATTTTCTCCATACTTGCCTCATCACCTGTCCGAGCCCCAACAAAAAATCGAATCGAAAAAGTCGAGCTCCTCCCCCTAGAGCCCCTCATAGGTTCTCAAATAGAACTGATACTACCGATAGCCGTTTCCCGATCGAATTCTTCGACGGAACGTCAACGTCACCATTATCTTTACCGTTAGGAAGACGACGTCGAGCGTCAGGTAGTGGTGGCGAATGGGTGGGTTGGGTCTTGATCGAGCAATGAGTGGGTGTTTGGCTATATAAGCTAGCACTTTTGAATGTGGGCCTCAATAAGAGCCCTGAGCCGGAACGAAACGGATCGGAGCCGACTGCAAAATGCTGAAACAAATTGCGCTGCTGCTGCTGCTGATCGGTGTGGCCTTGGCCGCCGATAGCTACGATGGGTGAGTTATCCCTCGGAATAGGATTACTGTATAATTTTTATATTTCAATGTCAAAAATGAAATAATATACTACCCTTAACAGATACAAGGTCTACGACATCAAAACGCGAAATGCCTTCGAAAAGCAGGTGCTATTGCGCCTGTCCAGCAACGAGGAGTACGACTTCTTCGACTTGCCCCGCTCTCTGGACGCCCCTAGCCGGGTGATGGTCCAACCGAAGGATCAGGAGGGATTCGAGATTCTCCTTGAGAAGTACAACCTGGAGTACACTGTGGTCACAGAGGATTTGGGCGTGTCACTGCGTCAGGAGGAGGTGGAGAACCAGAGCCAGCGATTGATGAATCTGAGGTCCGCCGAACGTAGCATCAGCTTTACGGCCTTCCACCGATTCGACGAGATCAACGCCTATCTGGATGAACTGGCCGCTGCTTATCCCAGCCGTGTGACCGTCCAGGTGGTTGGCAAGTCCTACGAGAACCGCAACATCAAGACCATCACTATCACCAATGGTGATAAACGCACTGGCAAGAAAGTGATCTTCCTGGACGCCGGAATCCACGCCCGCGAATGGATCGCCCATGCTGGAGCTCTGTATGTCATCCATCAGCTGGTGGAGAACTTTGCCGCCAACTCGGATCTGCTCAAGGACTATGACTGGGTCATCCTGCCAGTGGTCAATCCCGATGGCTATGAGTACACCCACACGAGCACCAGGATGTGGCGCAAGACCCGCAAGCCGGTGACCAGCTCCTGCTACGGAACCGATGCAAACCGAAACTTTGACTATCATTGGGGAGAGGTGGGTGCCTCCAGCTCGTCCTGCTCGGACACCTTCAAGGGCGAGACGGCCTTCTCTGAGCCGGAGACCCAGACGCTCAGGGATGTTCTCCTAGGCATTAAGAATGGAGTATTCTATCTGACCCTCCACTCCTACGGAAACTATCTGCTCTACCCTTACGGATGGACCTCGTAAGTAGTTATGATTTACAGGAATTAAGTCATAACCACTTACATATTATTCTGCTCTAGATCTCTTCCCAGCACCTGGAAGAACATCGACGAGGTGGCCCAAGCTGGAGCCGCTGCCATCAAGAGCGCCACCGGCACCAAGTACACCGTGGGCAGCTCCACGAACGTCCTCTATGCCGCCGCCGGAGGTAGCGACGACTACGCCTTCGCAGTGGCCAACTTCCCCATCTCCATCACTATGGAACTGCCAGCCGGAGGCTCTGGCTTCAATCCAAGTACCTCACAGATCTCTTCCATGGTTTCTGAAACCTGGGTGGGCATCAAGGCTATGGCCCAGAAAGTCGTAGAGAACTACTGATCGCGAGCAATAAAGCCGAGGGATATTTTATAATCGCTATGTATTTGTTCTAATTAGTAGAGCTCTGGGTGGGTCTCCTCCATGCGGCGACACTGACACACTGGGCCACATTGTTCCAAGTGCTCCGCACTGTTGCCTCTTATCGGGGGTTCGGTAATTGAGACCATTAAGTGCTTGGATTTGAAGAGGGGGGTCTAGATAATCGCTGTTACCGGGAAATAGCTTAAATACCATTTTATTTACTTTAAAATGGTATTTTAAGGCTAAGAATGTTTTGATAATACTTCAATATATTTATAGAGTTTAATTAGACAGAAAAATAAAGTTTAATTATAAGCCTTCAATTTTATTATAAAAAGGTTAATGCCAATCGCATTATTTTTTTCCCCAAAGTTTGGAAAAGCTCTCCACTTTATTTAGTCTTTCCTTCGGATAAACATGTCTAAGACACGATTTTGGAAAAGATAAATATGTGTGTATTGAAATCTACCGAATAAAAACAGAATTTAAAAAAATTATTCCATATCAGTTATTTTAGGATACATACCGAGAAGAATACCACCAGCCAATGCCCGTATACGCTGCCCAGTTTTGGTAAAAATGCCCATTAGCACCCCGATCAAATGATGAAAATTTTGCTCCCTGAGTTACGAAGAAAGTATCTCCATTACATCCCTCAACTTTTTTCAGACTGTAGCCTTCGTTTTCGTTACCCAAAACAAAGTTGTCGCATATCAAAGTATAAGATGTAAGACCAATCTGATCTATTAACATCATCTGATGAGGCCTTCTGTTGGTCAAAACATGCAATCTTTCCAATCCAATAAATGAATATTCGATGTTGGGGCTAAAACCATTTTTGAATTCTTCATAAGTACGATTAAATCCTTGTGTAAAGCCGTATTTATGTGCGATCAGCATCCATCCGGGTTCTTCATCCTCTCCCGAATAACAAATCACATTAAAGGGATCTGATCCAGGGATTTGGATTTCTTGGAAGACTCTACTTGGAAGTTCAGAACTTTGTGTTGATTTGGGACAGCGATCTGGCAAACTTATTGTCTTAGTTTTCAAATTATCGGGATCGGGACGGCTATCTTCGATTTGGATTCTCGAATTTTTGAAAATATCACGATTTTTAATTATTTCTCCAACTTTTTCAATGTCTTTACTAACTTGAGTTGTTAGGCTTTGGAGATCACTTGATTTTTGCAGAATAATTATTTCATTATTTAATTGATTGATTTGAGCTTTCAGATTTTCAATTTCTAGATCTTTTTTTTGGTTGCTTGTTTGCAATTCCGAAAATTTTTCACTCCAGTTTTCTTCTAATTTGTCGTGCAAGTTGGAATACTTGTTTTGCAAAGCAGAGTATTTTTCTAGAACTTCTGTATACTTATCTTGCCAGTGGGAGCTCCTTTCGTGTTTCTCTTGGCAAACTTTAAAATATGTCAACAAGGGTTTGACAATTGGATAGAAGATAGTGCCACACTCGTCTTCCAACTCATTCGAATCAGAGCAAAACTGTGAAATACGAAATTATTAACTTTCAAATAGGTAACAATACGGACTATTACCTCTTCGTCGGATTCAAAAGTGGTCGAAATCAAAAGCAGGAAGACTACCGAAAAAATCATTTTTTACTTTAAAGATGGTGCGTGTTTGCCACTAGAATTATTTGAACTGAAGCTTCGATCTTTGTTTCGGCTTTTTATTTCAATTTCTTATCGGGTTCAGGTCTTATGGTCTTTTTTTTACTTTTTGCTGAAATTCTGTGGATGGAATGAAAAAATCTACGAAATAAAGCCATGTCAAAGGTGGAAAAAAATACTATTAGGAACAAGAATATGTTTATAATCATAATCTAATATTAAATAGGAATAGACTTTTTGTAGCCTGCATTAATATACACATAAATAAACTTTTCAAAACTCATTAAAGAAATCCATTAAATTTAAGAATAAAATATTTATAACTAATCTGTTACGGGCTTTACTTCAATTTTATTTTATTCCGTTTCTAAATACATATATACTATTTATATTTATGAATCATATTCATAACTTTTGATGAAACATATATATATAAAAAAAACATCCAAGGTAAATAATATCTAGTAGAGCTCTCTGGTTATCAAAAAGGTAAAAAAAAACAACTCGTTATCTTAATGACTAATAATCACGTTGATTAAGCAATTGACCAAAGCTGTGTGGGAAATATTAGTGATTGGTTTTATTACCAGAAAGTAATTGGCAAATTGGTTAATAACACATCAGGGAGTTATGCAAGAGGATATTTTGTGACCACTCTCCGGGCCATGGCCGAAATTCCGACCCACGACTCCTTGACCAATCGATCGATATCCGAGGCTGGGGGATCGAAGCCATCGCGACCACCTGGTGGAAGTTCCATAGTAAAGGATATGGGGAATCCTTCGTTAAAGGCATAATCATCGCTGGCCCCAGCTGCCGCGTAATTTATTGTAGTAGTTGAGGGTCCATACTTATAGACGGTGCCAGTGGCTTCCAAAATAGCTTCATATCCAGCTTTGGCCACCTCGTCCAGATCATCAACGGTCTCGGGGACTTCACTGATTCAAAAACAAAACATAAATATTAATTTATATAAATATAGTGTTGCAAAGGGCAATAACTCACTCTATCCAACCCCAAGGATAAAGAATCATAGGCCCAAAGGAGTGCAGGGTCAAATACATTTGTCCTCGATCCGAATAAGTTCGAATTAAATCGCTGACTACCAGAGCTTCCGGCTCGGAGAAGGGTTTCGATCCGGCATAGGTATCGCTGCAAGGATCATCGGAGGCACCACTCTCCCTCCAATGGTAATCGAAATTCCTATTGGGATCAGTTCCAAAACACTCAGAACTACTCGGTTTCCTGGTTTTTCGCCACAATCGAGTATCTTCTGATATTTGAGTGTACTCGTAGCCATCGGGATTCACAACAGGCAGGATAACCCAGTCGTAGTCCTCCAGCAAATCCGCATTCTCTTCCAGATTATATACCAACTGGTTGATTAGATACACAACCGTGGCAGGGGATATCCATTCGCGGGCATGGAAACCACCATCCACGAGGATTACGTTCTTATTGCGTCTGGAATCTCCATTGGTAATGGTTATAGTTTTCAGTAGACGACCCTCGTAGCTTTTGCCGACGGTTTTAATGAAGGCTCTGCGGGGGTTCTCCTTGGCCACATCCTCGATAAACTGGTTGATCTCACTGTGGGTATAGTACCTCTCCGTGCCCAGTCTTCCATTGTAAGGATACGATTGTCGCAACATGCGATTCTCTTCAAACTGACGACTCAGTGTGAGGCCCACATTGTGGTTAACAACCTCGTAGCTGACACTGCGATGGGCCATTAACTGAACGAAATTCAACTGCTCCTCTGGATGAACCATCACCCTGGCCGAGGTACGCCCTTTAGATCCAGGAAGCACTTCATAGTAAGTCTGGTTCTTGGCCAACTCTGAGAGAAACAGTCCATTATCCGCCGATCTGGCTTGCGTGGAAACTTCATAGACCTTGTAACTAAGAAAGGATTTATAATATTAAAGTATTCCATGTAATATTGAATAACTTACCCCTCATATATATTGGTTTTCTGCAAACCAGCACCCAAGCTCAGGCAACTTAGGGCCACCAGAGCCCAAAAAATATCCATCTTTCCACGTTGCAAGCTCTCTGAGAAGTGAATTTCTATAACACCGATTGAACTTCCCAGGCAGCAATCTCCATTCGTTATCAATAAATTGAAATATGTTCGGAATGGGTTGTAAAACAGAGAGTAATCGCTCGGGCCTATGATTGCCTACAGTAATAAGAAAAAGCTTTTATCAAATAGCGGTTCTCAATTATGATTTCGCCATGAGTTTTCAACAAAATGAGATATTTAGATACAAAAATAATTGGATTTTAAATGGGTTTTATATTCTTATTTCTATACCTCTTTCATTTTGGGAGAGGAATTGGGAATTCCCATTTAAGCCTATCCATTAAACTTCATTATAGTTCCATAATATAATTATAAATATAATAGTATACTAAATATGTATATAACGTTTCTTAGATTACCTTATATCTCTCTTGAATCTGTTAAAGAAAATCTGTTATAAAATCACTTTTCAGCACTCAACAAAACCTTTTCAATAAAACCTTTATGTAATCTTAAAAAAGAAGTGGCCATTTATTAAGAAATGTAATCAGATTGTAGTGGTACTTGAAAAAAACAATAATAAAAATTTAAAAGAAATGTGATAAGTTTTTTATTCTCAAATACTACTTTGAAATATTATCAAGTGTTCATTGAGAACCTCGAAGTTACTTTTAATATAATTCGAAGAGCTTCTCAGCCATGGCCCGAATGCCAATCCAGGTCTCAGTCACAAACTCTTCAATGCGGGTAACTGGGGGATTAAACCCGATGCTTCCAGCTCCTGGCAGCTCCATGGTAATGGAAACATTAAAACCGGCATAGTAGCCATAATCGTCACTGGCCCCAGCGGCAATGTAAAGGACATTGGTAGAAGATCCGTAGGTGTAGACAGTGCCAGTGGCATTCTTGATGGCCTCAGCACCAGTAGAAGCCACAGCATCTAGATCCTGCCAGTTATCGGGGAGGTCACTGAAATGATTTCTTTTAATATAGAGCCTGCCAATTAAAATCTGTTTATATCTTACGATGTCCAGCCCCAAGGGTAGAGCAGATAGTTTCCATAAGAATGGATCGTGAGGTACATAATACCGCGATCCGAAAGCGAGTGCATTAGATCCCTGACCACTACGGCTTCGGGTTCGGAGAAGGCATTGGGACCGGCATAGGTATCCGAGCAGGGATTCGACGAGGCACCCTCCTCATTCCAATGGAAGTCAAAGTTCCGGTTGGGATCGGCTCCATAGCACGTCTGTCCCAGATAGTTATACGGCTGACGGGTTTTGCGCCACATTCGGGCCAGGGTTCCGGTCTGGGTATGTTCATAGCCATCGGCATTGACCAAGGGCAGGATCACCCAATCGTAGTCCTCCAGCAGGTAAGCATTCTCCTGGAAATTCTCGACCAGCTGATCAATAACATACAGAACAGCAGCCGGTGAGATCCACTCTCTGGCATGGAAGCCACCATCCAAGAAGATCAGTTTTTTTCCGGATTTGCCATCGCCATTGGTGATGGTGATGGTTTTCAGGACTCGTTTCTCATACGACCAGCCCACGGTCTTCACGTAGACCCTCTTGGGATAACGCTGAGCCAGGTCATCAATATAGTTGATGATCTCCTCGTGGCTGTAATACCTTTCGTTGCTCAGGCGACCGTTGCCAGTGATTGGGTTCATAAGTCGCTGCATCTGCAGCTGGACGAACTCTTCGGCAATCGATGCTCCCAGATTGGAATTGAAGAGACTGTGGATCATCTTATGGTCCTTGACTAGCTGCAGGAACTTATTCAGCTGACCAGGACTCACAATCACTCGTGAAGGTTGCCCCAAAAGGCGACTCTGCCCAATGAAGTCAAAACCCTCGGCACTTAGTTGGTGCAAAATACTGGCCTGTTCGGCATTGGAAGGTGTCACCTCGTAAATTCGATAACTATACGAAAATTTTTAGTTTAACAATAAAAATAATATTCCTTTTTAATTCGAAAATTACTCTTCTTATCTTTTGTACATTTTTGGAAACCTTACCCTTCGTAATCCTGATCGGCAACCACAAAGGTGGCGCCACAAGCAAGGAGCACCAGCAATCCCAGAGAAAACTTCATTTTCCGAAAAACTAAGCAACCGCGTGGCTTTGGGGAGGCTCTTAAATACCCAGACAACAGGCAACCAAAGCGACATATCTAATCTTCCATTAGATCCCATAAATAACACTATTAACTAAATCAAAGTTGGCGCAATTCCACTGCATGTGTCTTTATTTATGACCCGATTACGCCGGATAGTGTCTTATCACCTCCACGGCCATCGCCCGGACACCCACCCAACTTTCCGTGACCAATCCCTCGATGTGGGAAACCCAGGGATCGAAGCCCAAAAAGCCACCAGCCGGTAGCTCCATGGTGATGGCCACAGTGGCGTTGGCTACTCCCAGGGCATAGTCTGCCGAATCTCCGGAGGTGGGATATAGTACATAGTAGGTACTTCCATAGGTATAGATTCCATTGGAGTGGAAAACGATGGCCTTGGCTCCGGCATCCGCCACTGACATCATATCCTGATAGTGTTCCGGAAATTCGCTGGAATTCGAAAATACAATAATTATTACAAAGTAAAAGTAAAAATTCTTTAATAATTATCTTTTCAAAGCTAACATTCCTTCAACCACGAGCTGCATTATCTCATCTAACTAACTAAATGATTAAAACAAGAATGTGTTTGAACTCTTCAAAAAAATGTATATAAGTGGTTTCTACTTTCGATATTCCAACAAAATGGGTCTATTCTTCTTCGTGATCACTGTGTTCCTGGGCGAAGCCTTTGCTGTCCCAGCACTTGTTGGACCTTTCTATCGGACAAATGATTACTACACCTATGAAGAAATAGACGATTACCTAGATGGATTAGCCTGGAGCTACAGCAACCGTGTGGTGCTGAAGGAAGTCGGCGTATCCTATGAGAACAGGACCTTGAGAACCATAACTATCAGCAATGGAGACGGACGACCCGGAAAGAATGTAATCTTTATAGATGCCGGCTTCCATGCCAGAGAATGGTTAGCCCACACCACCGCCTTAAATATTATCAACGAGCTGGTAGTGAACTATGAAAAGAACAAGGACTTGCTAGATGACTATGAATGGATTATCCTGCCGCTGGTCAACCCAGATGGGTATACATATTCTCGATCACATAGAAGTAGAATGGGCTGGCGAAAAAATAGAAAACCAAGTGGATACGGCTGCATTGGCACTGATCTGAATAGAAATTTTGAGATTGGTTGGGGTGTTGGAGATTCTTCAGACGATCCATGTAACTTTGGATTATATCGGGGTGAAGCCCCTTTTACCGAGCCAGAATCTCAGGCGATTCAAAAAGTTCTACTCGAACTGACAGCCAACCACCGTGGAAAACTATACCTTTCCATTCACTCTCACGCTGCAAAAATTCTCTACCCATGGAGCTATGCTAAGTAAGTTAATAAGATTTTTGTCTTCTAACCTTTTAATCCTATGTATATTATAGAGAAACTATTGAAAACTATAAGGAACATTTGGAAATTGCCGAAGATGCTATTCAAGCCATATCCAAGACCAGGCGACCTTCAAAATACGTTGTGAGTCCCGGAAGTGATATGTATGTTGCTGGTGGCTCCTCAATGGACTATGCCTACAAAGTCGGATTTCCCTTGTCATATGTTTGGGAGCTACCAGGGAGTAGAGGAAATGAGGAATTCAAATTTTATCCACCCAAATATCTAATAAGGGAGCTCGTTAGAGAAACCTGGATTGGTGTTCGCGCCATGGCAAAAAGTGTGATCAAATACTATCCAACATCTTAATAATAAATACGTTTTTTAGAAAATCAAAATAAAGTCTGTAAGATATCTGAGTCCATTGAACCACTAACCTTGTGTGTCCCCATGGAAGAAGTAAGTAATTTCCATAGGAATGCAGTGATAGATACCAGATAAGTCTTCCTTTATTATGGAGCATTAGATCCCGAAGGACTTGGGTCTCGGGCTGATCGAAGGGTGTTTCCCCGCGATAAATAGCCTCACAGGGATCCCCCGATGAGCCTTCGTCGTGACCCCATTCGTATCCAAAGTTCCGATTAATATCCGTACCCACACAATCCGGATCGTTAGTGGGTTTTCGAGTCTTTCGGAAGTAGCGGGAATCCGTGTGAGTGAACTCATACCCATCGGCATTAACCACAGGCATTATCACCCAGTCATAGTCCTCCAAGAGTTCCTGATTCTCCGAAAAGTTATCCAATAGCTGTTGAATAATATACAATGCCATCGACGGGGATATCCACTCCCTGGCATGGACGGTTCCATCAACCAGGATCACTGGCTTGTCCTTCCTTCCATCGCCATTGGTTATGGTTAGGACTTTCAGGGGACGCCTCTCGAAACTCCAACCGAACTGTTTGACGAAAGCCCGCTTGGGAAACCGGGCAGGTAAGCTGTCCAGGTAATCATTGATTTCCGAGTGGGTGTAAAAAGCTCCAAGGACATCCAAGTGTGGAAGCTGGAGATGTTTCTTATTTCGTTGATTTTCCACTCTTTGGGCCAAAACATAGGGAGATAAGTCATCTACTAGCACTCGATGTTCCAGGTTATTTTCTTTGAAAAATTTAACCAAACTATCACACTTTTCAGGAGGCACCATCACTCTACAGCTGCTTTCATTTTTGGCACGATGTGGGCCCAGGAAATCCAATAGAGGATTTTCCTTAGCATACCTACTTATAAGATCCTTATCACTCTTTTGAAAGTTTAGCTCATAGACCTTGAAGTCCTTATAATCCTGCCAGGCCAAAATGACCATGGGCTGAACCATCAAACAAATTAAAAAACCCACTAATGTTGAGGTCATTCTCCCTCGGTAGTCTGATATAAACTGGCTAAAATACAGGTGTTTCGGCTAATCTTATTATGAGAAAGAAATATTATCGTATTATCAGTTTATTGGAGACATTGCCGACTGCTTACGATACCAATTTATATGCTTCTGTTTATGGCAGAAGGTAGTTCCCCTACCTTGAAAACAGGGCTGGGAAAAGTGCCAGTTCATTCCCGCTTAAAAATGAATTAATTGTCTATAAAATTTGTATTAATTTAAAACATAAACCACGGTGGCAGAGTACTCTTTAAAGACTTCATCTGAAAACCAACAAATTGTTAATGAAGTCTTTGTTCAACTAATGAAATTCAGTTTGAATTGAAATAAAAAATAAATTGTGAACTAATGGAATTCTGTCTTCCATTAAACGCAGCTTCAGGCAATAAAATAAATATAATATTCAATGGAAAAAGCCTCCGAATTAATGGTATTCATTTTCACAAACCAGCGATATATTCGGTTTTGATTCAGATTGCGGGGCACCAATCCAGAAATCATTTAAGGTATTCCTTTCAAGAATCGGATGAGAATTGGCCAAGATATGGCCTTCCCAGGGGTCTGAAGGCCACATCTTGAAGTGGTGTCCCCAGGAAAAATACGAAAAATATGGAACAAATATTTCGTTGCCAGATTTTGATGCAGAATGATGAGGAATTGATTCAGAAATCGTTTAAGGTATTCCTCTCAAGAATCGGATGAGAATTGGCGAAGATATGGCCTTCCCAGGGGTCCATTGGCCGAAAACCCACATCTTGAAGTGGTCTCCCCAGGAAAAAAACAAAAAAATATGGAAAAATTATGTCGTTGCCAGATTTTGATGCAGAATGATGAGGAATCGATTCAGAAATCGTTTAAGGTATTCCTCTCAAGAATCGGAAAAGAGTTGGTCAAGATATGGCCTTCCCAGGGGTCCATTGGCCAAAAACCCACGTCTTGAAGGGGTCCCCCCAGGTAAAAAACGAAAAATATGGAAAAAATATTTCGTTGCCAGATTTTGATGCAGAATGATGAGGAATTGATTCAGAAATCGTTTAAGGTATTCCTCTCGAGAATCGGATGAGAATTGGCGAAGATATAGCCTTCCCAGGGGTCCATTGGCCGAAAACACACATCTTGAAGTGGTCTCCCCGAAAAAAATACGAAAAATATCGAAAAAATATGTCGTTGCCAGATTTTGATGCAGAATGGTGAGGAATCGATTCAGAAATCGTTTAAGGTATTCTCAAGGTATCCTCTCAAGAATCGGATGACAGTTGGTCAAGATATGGCCTTCCCAGGGGGCCATTGGCCGAAAACTCACGTCTTGAAGGGGTCTCCCCAGGAAAAATACGAAAAATATCGAAAAAATATTTCGTTGCCAGATTTTGATGCAGAATGATGAGGAATTAATTCAGAAATCGTTTAAGGTATTCCTCTCAAGAATCGGATGAGAATTGGCCAAGACATGGCCTTCCCAGGGGAACATTGGCCAAAAACCCACGTCTTGAACGTCTTGAAGGGCTCTCCCCAGGAAAAACACGAAAAATATTCCTCTCAAGAATCGGATGAGAATTGGCCAAGACATGGCCTTCCCAGGGGAACATTGGCCAAAAACCCACGTCTTGAACGTCTTGAAGGGCTCTCCCCAGGAAAAACACGAAAAATATGGAAAAAATATGTCGTTGCCAGATTTTGATGCAGAATGATGAGGAATTGATTCAGAAATCGTTTAAGGTATTCCTCTCAAGAATCAGATGAGAATTGGCCAAGATATGGCCTTCCCAGGGGTCTGAAGGCCACATCTTGAAGTGGTCTCCCCAGGAAAAATACGAAAAATATGGAACAAATATTTCGTTGCCAGATTTTGATGCAGAATGATGAGGAATTGATTCAGAAATCGTTTAAGGTATTCCTCTCAAGAATCGGATGAGAATTGGCGAAGATATGGCCTTCCCAGGGGTCCATTGGCCGAAAACCCACATCTTGAAGTGGTCTCCCCAGGAAAAATACGAAAAATATCGAAAAAATATTTCGTTGCCAGATTTTGATGCAGAATTCAATTCCTCAATTCAGAAATCGTTTAAGGTATTCCTCTCAAGAATCGGATGAGAATTGGCCAAGATATGGCCTTCCTAAAGGTACATTAGCCAAAAACCCACGTCTTGAGGGGTCTCCCCAATAACCCACATCTTGAAGAGGTCTCCTCAGGAAAAATAAGAAAAATATCGACAAAATATTTCGTTGTCGGATTTTGTACGAAATGGTAGGGAATTGATCAACCAGTCGTTTAAGGTATTCAGATCAAGAGTAGGATGAGAATTGGCCCAGATATGCCCGTCCCACGACAAAAAAACACTCTTTAAAGGGGCTCTATAGTTAATTGTTGAAACAAATTATAAGGAAAGCTTTGCATCATTTCTTTTCAATATTCATGTCTTTAATGCTTAACAACGAGTTCACTAATTAGTTTATATTAACAAACAATAAATTCAATTCCTTAAACAGAGTGGAAATACGAGAGTTTGTATTTAATATAGGCTGACGTGGCGGATGAACTCCACGAATCCGGCGAATGTCTCCTTGCAGACGTGGATGATGTCGTGGGCCGGCACGTGGAACTCATCGCCGGGCAGCTCGATCGTGTAGGAAAGTGGGATTCCCAGGTTGCCGTAGGCATAGTCGTCCAAACTGCCGGAGGCCTCGTACAAAATGGAGGCGGAGGTGCCGGTGGTGTAGTGGGTGCCCCGGTACTTGGCGATCTGGTTGGCCGCCCTCAGAGCCACTGAACGGAGTGTTCCCACCGTGGGGGGTACGGTATTTCTGCACAAGAAGAAAAATTTAATTCATTATAAAATTCATTTCAATCTTTTCCATTAAAAGTTACTAACTTAAATTTAATATACACTCAGACTCTATACAGATTATTATTAAATTATTATTTTAATAATATAACTTTAAATAGTTTTCTCTACATACAACGAAATGAATTCAGTAGCAGAAATATTCGGGTTTAATTGCTTTTAGCAAATAATTGAAAAGTAAATTGAATTTCTTTCCGGGCCACCCCGCTGGCCGAGCCACGGATTTTCGACATCGGACATGGAAATGAAAATAAAACGGAGAGTGTCCCGTCCCCGGATCCAGTTCCCCAACCCCGTCCTCAATACTCACTTCGCATAGCCGTAGGGATAAAAAATGAATTTGCCAAATGAGTGAACATCCAGGCTGAGTTTCACACGATGCCGATTGAATTCCAGATATCGCACTACGGCGGACGTTTCCGGTTCGGAGTTGGGTGACGTTCCGGAATAAACCTCTGAGCAGAGCTGTCGTTTTTTTGGGATGCAAAAAAATAACATTTCAAGGGTTAAAATCGAGGGTCAATAGCGAAGGTCAATGTCGGGGTGAAACAGGTGGGCATTGACTTACGTTCTGGCTGGCACCCTGATAGTTCCAATGGTTTCCAAAGTTTCGATTGATGTCCACGCCGGAGCAAGCATGGCCGGCATAACGATGACGGTTCTTGCGCCAAAAACGATCCTTTAAATAATATAAAAATTTTATTTTAAGGAAAGGAAATATGCATAAGATATACGATAGAAAAAATAAATGGAATAGAATACAACAATCTTTAGAATAAAAAGTTTTAGGAAAAGATCATCCTTATCCAAAAAGGGACTAATCCAAACCAAACTAAATCATTTTTATTAAGAACTAAACAAATTATACTTGCTTTCTATTCCATAAATAGAACAAACCACTAAAAAAAACCTATTTATAATTTGAAAACCATTTTTCTTTCGTTTTGAAAGATAAAACACAAACACTTTAGTATTTAAAATGGCCATTTAAATGAAATATTATTTGTTTAAATGAATAATGAGATTTTTAAAGACAACGAAAAGCACAACATATGTATTTCCTAAGATTTTATTGTGAAATTTATCTCTGAGTTTTGTTTTTGTGTTCAGTGGGATTACGAGACTAATACATTTCAGGAACTTACCGAGGTATGTGTGTATTCATAGCCATCGGGATTGACGAGAGGCACTAGGAAGACCTCCACATCCTGGAGGACTCGCTGGAAGGCGCGCAGATTGCTGAGCAGTTCGTAGGCCAAGTAGAGGACAGTCTGGGTGGTGATCCACTCCCTGCCGTGGGTAGCTGACTGGATGTAGGCCACTCGTCGGTGACGAACCCTGCTATTCAGGGAGATCGACAGGGCGGCGATGTGACGACCCTCGTTGGAGCGACCCAGGGACTCGTAGCGGCAGTACTGAGGATACCTGGCGGCCAGTCCACTCATGAAGCTCAGGATCTCGTTGTAACGTGGATAGTGCGAGAAGAAGCCCCTAGCCTGGCGGCGAGATCGTCGTCGAGGACGCTGGGAATCTCCGCAGTCGTCCTGCTGGCACTCCTCGTACTCTCCATCATAATCCTCTTCCGCGTAGGAACTGTTCGCCTTCAGGGCGGCCATCAGCTCCATGAGGGGCTGCATTTCGAAACTAACTCCCAGACTGGACAGACGTGCCTCGAACTGGTTCTTCTTACGAGGACTGACTGTCAGCACTGAGGTGTTCCTGGTCAGGAGCCAGAAGTCCAGGTCCGCATCATTTGTCTGCAGGTCGACCATATAGCGGAAGGCATCCTCGCCTCCATGTTGCACTGTGTATTTGGTGTAACTAAAAATAAATAATTTAGATATTAATTAACTATTTATAGATCATATCAGTCCCTTAGTTCTTCCTTTAAAATCACTTAATAATTCCAAATATTTACACCTAACTCTGTCTAGACTTCCATTCAAAATAAAAGTAACACCTTTAGAGCCACAATTTTAGTCAGTATGTCAGGGTCAGGAAATCTATAGACTTGTTAGATAGGTGATAATTAATGGAACGTGATGCCAAAACAAATAAATTTTTTGCATCCAACTGACAAGCATTTAATTAATCTAATGGCCTAAACATTTTGACAGTTTCGCTCGTCCCTTAAATAACTTATTTTTGCGCTGGAACATGTAGTGTGATATGCTTATTAGCCGCGAATTATAAGCCGATAACCCGACAAATAATAATAATTAAGATTATTAAGCGGAGCCCCGAACGACAGCGGGAAATCCCGATGATTGCTCCACATGTCTCAAACTAATTGGACAACAAATTAATTTATGTCTCACCCTCGCCCTCGCCTCGGCGTCAAAATGAGTTGTTTATTCATAAATTTATGCAAAGTGTTTCTATAGACATCTCTTCTTTTTTTTTTGTTTTGGCTCTTTGCCACCTCGTAGCGTACGAATCGGTGGCCAATTTATCATCTCGTAAAATTCCACAACGGAATAACCGCAAGATACAAGAAATTGTGTAGCAACATGAAGACGCCAAACATACGGATGCCGCCGACAAATATCGTTTTTAAGTCCATGCATATATATGCATTGCATTAGGGGCGATTGTGGGCGGAGGGAAGGCGGTTTATTATAGACAATAAGACGGCAAACAAAGACCCCAGCAAATAGCTAATCACGTGTGGCAGCCAACGGCATTCAATGATAATTTAATTAAGCGCCCCCCGTCGCTCATGTCGGAGCTCATTTTTCATCTCTGCATAAAGAATCGGTTTAAATGTATGAATTTGTAAGTTTTCCCAAAACATTTTTAGGCAAATCAGTGCCCATTGTCGGCCGAATGATGCTGGCCTTGTGAAAATATCCAAAATCTCTGCATTTTTAAGTTTATATTTTCGAACTTGAAAATGCTATGATGTGGAAATTGTGGTAAGAAAATTAAGGGGTATAGTTTTATTTCAGTACTCAAAAGTGTTATAAGTGTTTAAAAGAGTCTATGATATATAATGGATTTTTTAATAATTTTTAAATAATTTTTAATAACATTATACTCAGTTAAAAATTGCTTTTAATTAATAAAATTTTTTAGAAACTGTTTCCTTCTAAAAATCCATTTCAGGCTTGTTTTTCTTTTTTAAAAAATCTCCCATTGTTGATGATTCTATAAAAGTTCTGAAATCTAAGCGGAAGGAAGCTGACAATTGGCATTTGCTATTGACAAACGGAATTCCAGACAGTGGGTCAGGAACTCTGCCGCCCGCGACCACCGCACGCTCATCCATCACTCATACGCCACATGGGCCCCAAAATGACAAACGAGATGGCCGGAACCGGGGCGGGGAGTGGCATATTTGGCCAACAATTCGCACTGCGATCGGGCACTGGGCAATTACAAATCGCGAAAATTACCAACGGAATTATTGTTTGTACAGCTGGTATGTTTTGTACTTGGCCAAAACGACAAAACGTTTAGAGGCAGAGCCGCTTATTAAGATGGATTGTGGCAAGGGCTGCTGGCCATGGGCTCTCTAGAGACTCTCTAATTAACAATAACTATCAGACAAGACTGTGAACAACAATTTTAAGATTACACAGACTCCCTAAAAACTAAACTTTCAATCCAGATTTAAAAAAAACTTAGTATTCCCCGAACATTGTTTCAAAATAAAATAATATTCCAATAAACACACCCAAAAGTTTTGGCTAAAACTAGTAGTACAATATGTGGCAAGTTCTGAAGGATGTTTATAAGTGGTTCTGGAAAATGTTCCCATATTTCTGGGTGGCATCCGTTGTGGCAATACCGTATCTGTCATATCGGGCCAAGCAGGAGGACTTTAACTGCGTGGACAACGTCGTAATGTATGCCGCCGTTTTCATCGGAGCCATGGGATTAATGAAGGAGAACAGAAGGAGAGGCCGTCGCTAAAGGGCCAAAATAAATTATTTTTGGCTAGTACCTGTTTTAAAGAAAAAATGCCCTAAAGAAGAACTGCCTGATTGATGTCTTGTCCATTTTAAACATGTTGTTTCTCTGACTTTCGTCAGAGTTGTAAATTATAATTAATGTGATTACCCTTCGTAGCCGGCCAGGTTGTTGGCGAGGCCAAGATCCGCCAGACCGATGAGACATAAAGTCAAGCTGCACACGATTCCCTGCCACATTTTTTTGCAATCCACTAGCTCTTTGTTCACTCAACTGGCCAATTATGTATTAAAATATGCAGTTGCATGGACCAGCACACGTTTTTTTTTCTCCTGTTTTTTCTTTTTTTTAATATTTGCTTTTTTTATGCACTTTTTGTGTAGTAGGTTTGTTTAATTGTTTGCACGTTGCACTTGAAACGATTATGCAACCGATTCGAGAGCTTAGTGGGAATGATTAGCTTATTTTTTTTTTAGTGTCGGCACTTTGGAAATCACAATATTTAGTTAAAGCTCAGACGCGTTCCGTGCGCTCCATCTCCGATCCGGCGGAAGACTAAAAGCCAGACCAACAGACAGCCGAGAAAGAAGACGATGCTGACCAAAAAAGATACCGAAAAAATGGTCTCGGATCTGCGGTTATTGTTTAGAAAAGTGAGTGTCAAGGTCGGACTTGTCGACCAGTTTCGAGTTACGAGCCACAAAAAAATAGCCGCAAACGCGTCACGAGACAAGTTACGGGAAGCCTTTATTTAAATCGATCGTGGCACGCGTCTATATTCTCATAAAAAACATATATCTTTTTCTTTTTTTTTTTTGATTAGAATTTATTTATTATTTTTGCATAATTTATTCACCAGGCTAATTCCCTTTAATTTGAACTTTTTCTTTTATTTAATTGCGTGTGGTAGGTTTTCAGATTCCTATTTTTTTTTTTAATTTCGAAAACTTGTTTGTTTGAATAAAATTCGATCACCGCAATAACAAATTGTTCTCTTTCGTTCTGGCTATTTGTGGATTTTGCATCCGCATGTGGCGGTTTATGAATCGATTCTGAAGCCGATGCTTGTTTATTTTCTGGTTTTTATAGAGGAACTCGTATCTGAGGAGTTTCAACTTAATAGCATATGGGCTTCCTAATGTCATGATGACGGGTCGGTGCGACGATGTTCTCTACGATTCGATTTGAAAGTTCAAGATGTGCTCGTGGTTTTTTCCTTTTTGGATTCCCTAGTCTGTGGAGCAGTGAACTTTCGAATTTGGCCAAAAACAGGCAAGGTCACGGGCCCATCAAAATAGCCGGAAGCAATGTTTTAGACCACTGGGATGGATCGTTGGCTCATTACAGTTACCAGTTACCAGTGACCAGTCATAGCCATCATCTTAAGACGCATTTATCGAGTTCATTAATTCGTGAAGAGCTCAAAAGAGATCTACATCATTATTTTGATGATCAACAGAAGCCAGGTCATTCAACATCTTCACCTCTCATAGCTCACAGCTCTCATAGCTCTGATATTTATATTTTTGATCGCTTGACTTTGCTTTCGGACCGCTTTTGTGTGTAATTATGACACTTGGCGGCTATAGCTTTGGGCACTTCCGCTTCGAATCGCTTGGAGTTGCATTTTATTTTGATAGGAGACTCGAATTCATGGATGTATCCACAAGATATATTAATCGAAGCTGCGGCAGATGAACAAATGAACAAATGATATTTCCGGTGGACAAAGGCAGAACTAGTTTAGCCGAAATAATTTACATTTAAAATTTGTGCGACTGTTTTTAGCTTAATGCCTCTAATGCGGGCTTAGTGCCAGTTCTCTAGCCGAGTTCTAAATCATCTTGGTGTATTTATTAGCCAGTTCCAGACACCAGTTGGCCAAAAGGGCATTCAACTTTTCCCGCACGCGTCCACTCACAAATCAAATTTATTCGCTATCTTGGCTCAGCGATCGCATTAGCTTAAAGGCTTATACACTCGCATAAGGAAAGATCTATTACGGGTCTCTATTGTTCCACTCAAGGCATGGGTATTTGCATCTGAAAGACCTTTGGCGACAATAACGATGCGTTTTGGCCTTAACCATGAACATGAAATCTTGTATACGTCTTTTGTTTTGGATCGGAACTGGACTTCCAAACATATTTTTGTTTATATTTATTTCGTCTAAAAAGGTAGCATTATTGCAGAATTTTGGTAGTTCCTTAACTTGAATGGAGGGTATGGTAATAATGGAGGGCTTATTGGCCTGTAGAGTGTGGCATATTGTTACAAAGCAATCAAACTAATCAGAATATTGCCTCAGAAACTATTCCATAAACTTAAATTGCCCTGCCACATGACAAAATCCGGCTCATTGGGGCAGGTCCAGGCCGTGTTTCCCAGCCATCCGGCAATCCGAATTTGTTTGGCCATAATTGTTCGGAATTTTGTTAATTTGTAAACAGTTTTATGCTACATTACATTTCGTCATCGCAACAGGAGACAGCCATCAGGCAGGGGGGCCGGAAAACCCCCCTACAAAAAAAGAGAGAACCCCAGAATTCAACAAAGTTTGGCCCTTTATATTTGCCAACATGCTAATGACATAATGTGCATACTTCAAAAAGGGTGGTCGGTCCCCCACTGGAAACCCTTCCCCCAGAAAGGCGACCAACCAACCGACTGACTTACTGACTGGGAAAGGCTTCACTTCCTTCACCCTTCGCTCCCTTAGTGCGGAACTTTGCGTGTCTGGGCCATGTAATGTTAAAAAAAATAAATAAAAAATCCAAAGAAATGTTTTTGAAATAAAGATTATACAACGACTATAGGATATTCTTTATTCTAGTCAATAAATATGTTAAAAATGGATGTAATAAAATATGTTTTTTCAAATCATAAAGTTCAAAAAAGAAAAGTATTTTCCAACACTTATTTATAAAAAACAAAATGGCGTAAAAACACAGGATATATAAGAGTCCAGGCACTCTTTAGGCCCCTTTTATTAGTTTTTTTTATGAAAGGGTATATCGAATAAAGAAAGGAGTTACAATGTATTATGTAGACATAGCCAGGACGTAAATATATGGCAGTCGCTGTGTCAGGAAGTTGACTAAAAGACCGTTAAATGAAAATCAACACGAACATGGTTCCTGTATAAATCAACTGGTTGCGTTGCTCCCGCTATATGCCATAGATATTTATACCAATTTATATGGACTCAGTTAAGGATATAAGGTCTGACATTTGTTTGGATGTGTGTGTTCTACACCGAACTGCCGCGCACTTTTGACTTT
This sequence comes from Drosophila pandora, assembly GCA_021223865.1. Taxonomy (NCBI): domain Eukaryota; kingdom Metazoa; phylum Arthropoda; class Insecta; order Diptera; family Drosophilidae; genus Drosophila; species Drosophila pandora. Next base: position 313,508 of record JAJJHT010016636.1, read on the forward strand.
TGCGTTGACATGACATTTGCCAGGCAATAAAAAATATATTACACTCCTCGGGAAAATTCGGGAAAAGTTTAACCCAAAGGACTAGAGTTATCATAAGGAATAATAGCTTGAAAATATTATAGGACAGATTTTTACAAAAAGCTATTATTTAATGAAAGAAAATTACCTTAAATGGCAAAACCTTTTTAAGAAAAATTGTCTAATTTTTAAATATATTTTTCAATAAATTTTTAAAATATAAATCTATAAAAGAAAACTTTCCAAGTAGCTTAGTGTTAACCGGAAGCCGAGATCCTCAAATGAACTTCGGGCTGTAGAACGCTTAATGGGAACAGGACTAGGACCTGCTAAAGGTCCTGCCACGTTTCCCAGGGTGCACGCCAGCTCCGGGAATCCTTGTTTATTTTCATTGGGAGTTGGCTGCGCTTTTGAACGCCTACGCTGCTGCCGCTGCTGCTCCAGCTCCTAAACCTGCTGGTGCTCCGGCTCGAGTCCTGCTCATTTGCCAGCTCCACGGCCCCCCCAGCTCCAGCAGTCATGTTGCCTTGCCCCCCGTCTGACATTTAGCATATTTGCGTTTTGTGGCAGCTGCTGCCGGGTCAGGGGATTCAGAGTCGGAATCCAAATCCAATTCCGCATTACATGCTACCGTGCCCAACTTATTAAACGTTGTCGCTGTTCCATTTACCCACTGCGAACTATGCACTTGAAAAGATAGTTTTTCAAAATGATTTTTCATAGTTTTTTAAAGTTATTCAGAAAATAATCTAATACCTTTTCAACTTTTATAATTATGATTTATAATTCTATTTTTTTTATCCAAACTTATATACACCCTTTTTTTGAAAGTGCATCTAGAGGAGCACCCTAATAAGGGGGTTGGAGTTTTGAGTGGGTGTAGTACGGTTTTGGGCCATTTAAGGGAACAAAACTCCGGCCGCCAATGGTTAGGGCCCGCACAATGGAAGACAATCCCAAGCCGCGCACATGTCTGGCTCTGCTCGTGGTGGAGCGACTGCACCTGAACATCAAGTGCCAGGTGAGATTGGAAATCGGGAAACGGGAATCGGCCTAAGCAGGCCATGCTTAGAACCGATTTGTCCGGATGTCAGTCCGAAATCCTGTCCTGGAATACCATTCCATTTGAGTCTATCTCACCCAACAGTCAGACCTACCGAAAATTCCACAGTGTAAAATCCGAATCCCTCTTTTTTGTCTTTTAATTTGTTTTCTTAAATTTCTTTGATATATCGTTTTCGACTCCCAACAACGGTCTTAACATGCTAAACGCGAAATCGAAACGTACCACGAAGACGTCGAAGGGCCGTGTCCGGGATGCTCCGGTAACCCCACTCCGCCGGGTGGTCATCCCACGGCCAGATGTCCTCCACAACTATCTCGAGTACAAGCAGATCAACCAGTATCTGGAATATCTGGCCAATCGCTATCCCCACTTCGTACAAATGTACACCTTGGGGCTGACACATGAGAGGCGTGAAGTTCGTGCCCTCGAGATCAACTGGATGAACTCTGAGAACGTGGAGCTATCGCCCCAAGTCCGCGAAATGTCGCCCCCTCCGTTCGTGGCGGCTACCAACGGAAGGAACAATGTACCGGTGGTGCAAGTGGGAGACAACTGCCGGCACACAGTGTTCATAGAGGCCGGCACCCATGCCCGGGAATGGATCAGCATCACAACGGCCCTGAACTGCATCTACCAGCTGACGGAGCGCTACACCCGGAATGTCGATGTTTTGCGCAAGTTGCGCTTCATCATTGTCCCACTGGTTAATCCCGATGGCTATGAGTACTCTCGCACTAAGGTGAGATAGATCCGAGTACCTCCTAGACCAGAGACCCATTCCTAATCCCGTTCCCTTCTAGAATGCCAACTGGCGCAAGAATCGTCGTCCGCAGAAATCGTCCAAGTTTGTGGGAACTGATTGCAACCGGAACTATGACATCTTCTGGGCTAGTGGATCTAGCAAGAACAATCGCAACACCTTCAAGGGCGACCGTCCCTTCTCGGAGCCGGAAACCCGCGCCATGCGCAACATCCTGGAACGGCTTAGTCCCAATCTGCTGTTCTTCCTTTCGCTCCACTCCTACGGCCAGAGCATCATGTACCCATGGGGCTATTGTCGCGAAGCTGCCTTCTACTGGAGGGAACTGAGCTCCCTGGCCAATTCCGGACGAAGTGCCATAAAGTCATACAACGGACGGGAGTACCGAACGGGTAGCATCAGTTGCCTCACGAAGCGCACCATTACCGGTTCCGTGGTGGATTATGTTTATGGAGTGCTGAAGGTGCCGATGGCTCTGGTCATGGAGCTGCCAGCTAGGGACCTCGGCTTCCAGCCACCCGTCGAAATGGTGAGCCAGATTGGACACGAGAGCTGGTATGGCATAAGGGAGATGTGCAAGCGATCCTACGATCTCCGAAACCAGATCAACCGAAGCAACGAGCCGCAGCTGCCGCGTCCAGCACGTTTTATTGCCGATGACACCAATCTCAATGGCACGGTCAATGAGAACGGTACTCCAGTCACAGAGGAGCACACAGCCGGCGGAGATAATAATAAGGCGGCGTCCAAAAAGAAGCGGGTGAAGCGCTCCATGCGAACCCAGCACGAAGCAATCCTTAAAATGCAAAAGAACTCGAAACAAGGACCACAACCCTTTCCAGCGGGACTCTTTCCCCGGCAACTGGCCAGTTCGGCGCCACCGATAAGGCCAGGACTAACCCGGGATCGTCGGGGCGGCGGGGATGGCGCCATTCTATCCAGCCGGGGCAAGCCACCAGTGTCCTCCACAATGCCGATCGGTGTGTTCCTTTAAGCGCGCCGAGATATTTGTTCCGTGTATGTTTTATTCCGTTTTCCGTATTAAATTAAACGTGAATGCCACAGTGCTAAGGCTATCTTTCATTATCCTAGGTTTCAGTCGATCTTTTATATATCTAGATATTTTAATTAATTTTCTAATCCTCTCTAAACTGAATCATAAAATAAAATAACATTCGAATATTTCTAAATAGAAGCTTTATTACGTTGTTCTATTTATTTCCTTCGTCATTTCATGCAACTTGTCTTAACTTCATTTTGTTAAAAAATCAAATTCAACCATAACTTAAAAAAATATTTATTCATCTTTCAGTTTATAAAGGAAATAAAAATAAAAGAAAATTCTCGCCGTTCACATACTTAGTGATTATGTGTGCCTATTAACTATCACAACAAACGAATACTTGTTGAGGTTCACTTTTCGTCGAAGGCCGGCACTCGCGGTGCAGCGTATTTTTGTCGCAACTTATCGTATACCTTGCGATCCTGGAAGATAGATGAGTTTTAGATGAGCTATACTACAATTATTGGATGAAAAGGACTCACCTGTTCGCCAACTGAGGGACGAAGGCTCTGCAGTGCTTCCTTGAAGTGCTGGTTGCGAACACACAGATCCTCGAGATTCGAGTCACCAGCGTTCAAGGACTGGCGCAGGGCGTACATGGAGGCCTGCTTGACCAAGCCAGCCAAATCGGCACCCGTGTAGCCTTCAGTTTTGGCCGCAATCTCCTCCAGACTCACATCATCGGCCAGCACCGGGCGCTTTCCGTTCTGCAAGCGAATTATTAATTAATGATTCGGAAAAAGTGGTATTCGAAGTGCTCACCTTGGTAGTGGCCCTCAGAATCTCAGCCCGCTCGGTTTTTTCTGGCAGACCCACATACAAAATGGTGTCCAAGCGACCCGGTCGCAGGATTGCCGGATCAATAATGTCCGGTCGGTTAGTGGCAGCTAGAATGTATACCCCCTTGCGCTCCTCCACGCCATCCATTTCCGTCAGCAGCTGGTTAACGATGCGGGTGCCCGAGTTGTTGCCATCCCCGCCATCGGAGCGCTTCGGGCAGAGTGAGTCGAACTCGTCGAAGAAAATGACACAGGGTGCCGAGTTCCTGGCACGTTGGAAGCAGGCACGCACAGCACGCTCACTCTCACCGACGTACTGCAAGTGGACGGTCATCAATAGAGATTCGAAAACAAGAAAACCCTAAAGAACACCTACCATATTCATTAGCTCGGGACCCTTTACGGATATAAAGTTGATGCCAGCCTCATTGGCAATGGCCTTGGCCAACAGAGTCTTGCCACAGCCGGGAGGGCCGCAAAGAAGGACACCCGAAGGAGCGGTCAAGCCCAGACGCTCCAGCTTCTCAGGGTACTTGACGGGCGCCAGTACAGCCAGCTTGAGCTCATCCCGGATGTCCTGCAGGGCGCCAATGTCGTCCCATGTGGTGTCCGGTACGGTTATGAAGCCTTCGCGCTTGGCCGATGGCTGCATTACCTTAATGGCGTCCACGAAGTCAACGAGGGTGAGGCAAAAGTTGGGATCGGCAAACTCCTCTGGGGGATTGTCCAGGAAGTTAGTGAGCTCGGCCAGCGTGGGCTCGTAGTATTCGTCCTCTGGATTCTCATCTTCTTTTTTGTTTTTAGTGTCAGAGTCAACGTCCATGGGATCGTCTTTGTTATGGCCAGCTTTTTCTGAAGTCTTTACATCCGATGTTTCTTCATCAGCCTTTTTTTCAGACTTTTCTTTTTCATCCTCCTTTTTCTCATCTTTCTTTTCCACCTTATTGTCTGCCGTTTCCTTCTTATCGGAGTTTTCCTCGTTCTTGTCGCTCTTCTCCTTATCCCCATCAGCTTTGTTATCCGCCTTCTTGTCAGATTTTTCCTCTGACGGGGCATCAGTTGGTTCATCGTCGTCCAGAGTCACCGTGGTCATATTCTGTTCGCTGGCAGCGTGAAGCTCGCGGAACTTCTTCATGGATCGACGCTTCACGGCTATGGAGGCGGCGCGGCAAACGAGGGCCATTAAATCGGCACCCACATAGCCCGGCGTCAGCTCAGCTATCTTATCGTAGTTGAGCTTCGGATCAATGGACAATCCCTCGCACTGAATGCGCAAGATCTCGCGACGCTCCTTGCGCGATGGGATGTGTATGGCAATCTCATGATCAAACCGACCAATACGTCGCAGACCCGGATCCAACACATCCGGACGAGTAGTGGCCCCAATCACCACCACCGACTGGCCAAACTCATTGCCCTTCAGGCTGTCCAAGCTGCTGATCAACTGGGACACAATGCGACGCTCCATGTCCTTGGAAGCCCACTGACGATTACCGCCAATAGCATCGATTTCGTCGATGAACAACACGCATGGCGAATAGCTCATAGCCTGTTCGAAGATCTCGCGAATTCTCTCCTCCGATTCGCCAGATATTCCGCCAATCAATTCCGTAGCTGGCACTTCCAGGAGCGGCATCTTCAGTTGCTGGATGAAAGACATGAAATCGTACAGAAAGTCTTAAGAGTTTGGGATACAACTTACCCCACTGATGGCACGGGCCAGGAATGTCTTTCCACAGCCGGGCGGGCCATGCAGCAAGAGGCCCCTAGCCGGCAATAATCCCAGTTGAAAGTAGAACTCCGGCGACTTGATGTGGATGAGCATCTCGCACAGCTCCTTCAGCGTACTATCCATGCCGCCAATGTCGCGGAAGCTCTCAGTAATGTGCTGCAACTCCAGCTCCTTTTTGTACTTTCGTTTAGAGTTTTGTTGGTCGCGTGCCGAATTCTGCTGCTGCAGCTGCTGATAGAGGAGCGTCGAATTCCGATGGTCACGCCGAGAGCCAGATCCATCGTTGTGGTTCTTACCGGAGCTAGCATGGTCTGAAAAATACAAAGAAAACTTTAAAAGCCACTCCCTTGGTTGGCCAAAAAACAACTTACTCTTGTGTAGTCCCTCCTGTGCGGACACATGGACATTGGGTTTCGCTGCTGAGAATCGAAATAAGTAATTTTCCATCAACACAGTGCCACTTACATTTCTTGGGAGCCGAGGTGGGTTCAAGACTGTCCGCCATCAAACGTTTCAGGGCGCTGGAATGGCTGGATACGGATACCGGAGCTGAAGCCGAAGCCGATGCTGATGCCGATGCCGAAATGGGAGATTTTCCATTTGTTGACTTGGTATTGGTATTGGAGTCATCGTCGTTTTCATCGCCACTCGATATGTCGATGGGCTCGCTGATGGGCTTGTCCAGCAGCGGCTTCCTCGGGGGCTGGCTGTACAGGCTGTTCATCATGTTCATCACGCTGTTGTTGCTCTCCAGCTGGGCCTCTAACTCCTCGCTGCCCGACTCCTCGTCCGAACTGCTAACTTTGTCCAAGTTGTAACTGTCGGATATGATGGAGAATGCTGGCGGGGACAAGGGCGCGGAAAATGTTTATTTAGTAATGGGATATGCCGGATGGAATTTCATTTAATGAGTGCCTACCTTGGTGCACCAGTTGTCGGAAGGGACCGAATTTGCGACGCGAGTACTCTGGATACTTTTGCATCAACTCCCTGGTCATCTGCTTCACATCCAGATATGTCTCTCCGATGTGCTCCTCGAGGTACTGCAATGTCGTTTGAAAAAAATAAAATCAGTACCCGCTGCGACAGCCTGCGCCCTAACCTTGTTTTTTCTTTCCTTCTGTGAATCGGGAAGGGCAAGGGTTTTCTTCTCCTCGCTCCATTTTTGCCGGTTGCACGCCGCTTCCATGATTGCCCATCCCGTTTCGAAATTAATGCTAAAATAGCTAACTCACCTTCTTGACGCGATTCGTTATCAGATGGTCATGCAGCACTGGCTTAGACTTCTTCATATTATGTGCGAATCGGCGTTTATTTCATTAAGAATCCGCAAGGGATAAGTTTACCATTTACCGCCCGACAACCGACGCTGCGTCCCCGATAACTCTGCCTCGTGCCGCGTCGTGAGTGGTCTATCGATAGTTCGATCAATGACACCCCCAATCAGCTGATGTTGGCAGGCGCTCTCACGAGCGAACCGAGTAGTCGCTGGAAATTACAAGTAAGCAAACCAAAAAATTAAATGTGCTTTTACATCAACAAACGCTGGACGCGCAATAAGTAAGACGTGAATTATGCGACGCCAGTGACACCCGATCGACTCATTTCACGGCTTGAAATGATGCACTCCGCTTGCACTCCGATCTAAAAGAACAAAAGCGGGCAACTGTACTGTTGATAAAAAAAAAAAAATATACGATTAATAAAGAAAAGAATCACACAGCGACGAGGAAAAAAAGAAAGCGCCGCGATGTGCGACGGTGAAATTTGCGAGCCAGTGACTCAGACCACCGCTGCGCGCTCCGAGGGCGGAGCTGAGGAACAGGTGCGGATGCACCGCTCCGAAACGACGGACAAGACTCGTCCTCCGCCCACCCTACACCTCAATGGATCTCGTCCGGATTCCCCGATCGGAAAAGGCGCCTCAACGCAACCAGTGCATGTGGTGGATCCACTGAAGGCGGCCCATTGGCTGTTGGACGATGTCATCCAGTGGGCCAGCCAAACAGAGCACCTGTCGCGGAATCTAATGGAGTGCCTGCGAACGGAGGCCATCGACGGTGAAGTTCTGCTCTCCCTCACCGAGGACGATATCCGGGAATTTAGATATAAACTAGGCTACAAACTGACCTTCGGCGAGCTTAAGAAGTTCTGGCTGGCGGTCCTGAAGCTCCAGCTGTTGATCAAGAACAGCGCCGTGGACTCTGTGATGCTGGGCATCGAGAGTCACGTGGGTAATTCCATCAACTATATGCCAGTGGCCGGATCTGTGGTCGGTCCACCGTCCTCCACCTGCCCGTGCCCCCAGCCGGACTGTCCCAGTTATGTGTCCGACTGCGATACGTACCTGAGGACGGGAGGGCGTTATGTTGCCCCCGAATACTTCAAAACCGCCATGAGTTTAGGTGAGTCGTCTCCGTCCCCGTCTCAGTCACTACACACTTCCCCCTTTTAATTGCGAAGGTCAATTGTTCGCTTATCGGTCGTGTGCCACTTATTGCTAGCTTTCTGCCATATCGCAACTGATTCAGAGGCCAGTTTCCCAACGCTTCCTATGTGTGATAGTCCGGGAGAGTTTTAGTTCAATAACTAATATACCAAAATAGTTTTCTGCGTTTTTTGCCTAAAAAAATAATAAATATTGTAATATTTTAGATTCTTATTGGCTATATCTGTGATTTGGAAACCCTATTCTCTAGTTTCCAATTATGAATAATATTTAAAACTATTTTTAATCAAACATCTTTGTAATTACGAAGTTTATGAGTATTATTCTTATCATGGAAATGTCTGAAATTAAAAGCACTTGTTGATAGGTTGTATTGCAAAAGATTTCCCCTTTTCCGTTTTGAAATCAAAGTTCAAAGAGCATGTGGGGAATCTCAAAATTATATTCCAATTGTATTCGAATCAGACCCGAAAGAACATCATTTATGGATGAATGGCAGGAAGATCAAAAGAACACACGTTGCTCAGATCTTTGGAGGTTGAAAACATGACATGTTTTGACATGTACGATCTAATAATACCATAACCTCACTAATAACACCATAACCTAAAAATAAAGCCATCTATTTCCGAAGTTCAATGCCACTCTCACTATTTATGGCCTGATAACTACGTCATAAAAATAGTTTTAATTATAATTATAGTTTTTGTGAGCTAGAGTGACGCGTTACTGTTATTTATTTCGAGTATTTTGGAGGTTAGCTGTGTGGGGACGCCGCTCGCATTTATTTACGGACGGACACTCGGGGGAGTAGCCCCCTTACGGGCCGGGTTTTGTGTAACTTTGCGTGCCTTAAATTTCAAATTCGAAATTCCAACCTGTTCATGATACCCTTCGAGCGGCTATCGGCGACAGTTGACATTCGTCGATCTAAAATAAAATAAATAATAGGGCTTGCTTCGGTTCTGAAAATGTTTTGTTTATTGTTTGTGTTTGAGGAAATATCTGGTGGCCCTATTGGCTGCTTAAATAAATAAATAAATAATAAATTAATGCTTGGCGATGGTTTCTATTTCACAAACACTTGCAGGTTCTGTTCTTTATTGGAATTGTATAGTTTTCTTAGTTTAGTTGCTAGGGAACGGACTTCTAGAACCATTCTAGATCGAAAATCTGCATAAAAATCTTCAAATAAGGCTTAATTTTTAACTTTTTGTTACATTTTTAGGATACCAGGCATTCCCTGAAGGATACTTCTAGGAATGCCTGGACTGGAGGATATGGCCTACAATGGGGGCTATATCTTGGACACTTTTAATCCGATTCTTAGAAGGAGTACCTAAAAAGATTTCTGGATTTATTTTTCATTAATCTGCATCAAAATTTTGAAAGAAAACTTTTTTTTCAGAAAAGGCTTGGAGCCGAAGCCTATATCTTGGCTAATTTTCACCCGATTCTTGATCAAAATATCTTATAAGCTTTCTAAATAAGGTCTCTACTAATCTTCTTTAAAATTTAGAATTAAAATGTTTTTTGATCATTCAACAATGATGACAATGCGATGGCTATCTAGGACAGTTCTTCTTATTCCTTCTATTTTATTCAATATCCCATTCGTGAATAGGTTTGAAATAGTATGTAGGAAATTTATAATAACTTTGTAAATATTAGTATAAAATAGTCTGAAAGTCTAATTTTCCTGAAATGATTAATGAGTTTAGTCATCTCTGTCACCAAAATATAAACAAAATATTAAAACAAACTCGTATCAGACTGATAACTCAATATATTCTGATAGCCCATAGGCTGAGTTTTGTTTTGGGGTTTTTATCGGGGCTACTTGGAAGAGATAAGCCTTTGTTTGGAGGCTAGAGGCTATATAGGCAGACAACAGGTAGACCATATATATAGTAATCTGTATAATATGAAAAATATTGCCAAAAGAGTCGTATAACACTCGGCCATAATTAATTCGACTTGGCCTAATACGTTCTGCTCTTTAGTCTCAGGTCTAGTGACTTTAAAAGTGAAATATAGACACGCTTAGTAACCGAGTCTCTTCTTCATCGACAGCCTACTCCTTCGTGGTCACCTGGATAACGTCGTTCGTCATGGTGATTGTGCACGAACGCGTGCCGGACATGAAGCGCTATCCCCCGCTGCCGGATATCTTTCTGGACAACGTGCCCCACATCCCGTGGGCGTTCAACATGTGCGAAATCACCGGATCCCTGTTGTTCACCATCTGGCTGGTCGTCCTAATCTTCCACAAGTATCGTATGGTGCTGCTACGTCGATTTTTTGCACTGGCCGGCACTGTTTTCCTGCTGCGATGCGTCACCATGCTGATCACATCGCTGAGTGTGCCGGGCACCCATCTGCAGTGCAGCCAGAAGGATTTTGCCATCGATGATCCGAACGTGGACCTGGTGGGTGCACTGATCATACGGATGACACGGGCCTATCGCATCTGGAGCGGCCTGGGCATGTCGATCCAGGGAGTGCGCACCTGTGGCGACTACATGTTCAGTGGCCACACGGTGGCCCTCACCCTCCTAAACTTCTTCATAACGGAGTGTGAGTCGCTAGAGGATCTGTGTCTCCTTCTTCCCGACATTAATATGATTGTTTATCCTTCCAGACACTCCCCGGAATCTGTACTTCCTGCACACGCTCACCTGGCTGCTCAACATGTTCGGCATCTTCTTTATTCTGGCTGCCCATGAGCACTACTCCATCGATGTGTTTGTGGCCTTCTACATCACCTCTCGCCTCTTTCTGTACTATCATACTTTGGCTAACAATCGGGTAAGGATCCACACTTATGATATGACATGGTCTGATGTCCCTAATCTTCTCCAACCCTACCATTACAGGCTCTGATGCAGGGCGACTCGAAGCGGACGCGGGTCTGGTTCCCAATGTTCAGCTACTTCGAGAGCAGCGTGGACGGAATGGTGCCCAATGACTTCGACACGGTGGGCTCGCTTATAACCGGGATCCTGAACCAACTGCTGAAGGGCAAGGACCAGTTGATATTGCTAGCCAAGCGTGACTGGTCGGACGGATCTGTGGATTCCGCAACATCGAACCAAATGTTTGGAATCGATTCGGACATCCATGTGCTCGGCTATGGGGCCAATGCCACGTTCTTCATCCCCAACCAGACGGCTGCCGGACTCAGTCGCCACAACAGTCAAACGCATCTGAATGCCAAGGCTACCCAGAACCCGGGTCCTGCCCCTGCGCCGGCGAATCTGCAGAATTCGCAGGCTCAGAAGCGTACCTTTCGGGACGTAAGCGTGGACCCGTTCTCCAGGACATCCGTGGCGGCTAACCCGGATCTGACCAAGGAAAAGAAGCTGCTCTGATCGAATCACTACACCTCTATCGAATCGCTCTTCCACATCAGTTTTTTTTTTCTAAAAAAAAGCAGAAGAAACATGCCGAAATCAACAACACCGACTGATATTTTTATTTCAAAATTTCCATTTTTCCCCCTCCCAGTTTTCCTTATGCTCCTTTTTTTTTTCTTAGTGTATGTATGCCTTCAATCATTCGTAGTGCCTTCCGGGTTTTCTTCCCCTCCACAGTCTACAGTCTACAGCCTTTAGTTAAAAAATTCTCGCCGGGAGACGCTTTAAAAATCGGGCTGATTAATGAAAGATGATATATAGTATCCCTCCTCATTCCGTTCAAGTTGACATTTTGAACTAAATGTATTTATTATTGAAGACTTTTAATGCATTATTATGTAATTGTAAGCATGTGAAACAAGTGTATCTTTTAGTTAGCGTTAAGTTTGAAAACGTTTTTGTTTGAAACGCACAAAAAAAATCAATAAATCGAAATGAATATTCTCAGAATTCCATTAGAGGCTTTTGTAGTTTTGGTCGAAAGTGTATTGTATGAAAAGAATGTAAATAAATAAAAATTTAAAATAGAATTTCCAGGGGATCTTCTTAAAATAATATGAAAAAGGCATGGAAGGATAAAATGGCCCCAACAGTGGCTGTTTCTTGGCCATTTTGCATCCAATCCTTAAGCGGAATACCTTAATCGATTTGTAGATAGATTCTCCATCAATCTGCATCAAAATCTGGAAACGAAATATTTTTAAGATATTCTGTGAAATTTTCTAGGGAGTCCCCTTCAAAATCCAGGAAAGCGCCATATCGCCCCCAGCGATAGCTATATCTTCGGCAATTTTCATCTGATTCTTGAGCGGAATACCTTAATCGATTTGTAGATAGATTCTCCATCAATCTGCATCAAAATCTGGAAACGAAATATTTTTAAGATATTCTGTAAAATTTTCTAGGGAGTCCCCTTCAAAAGTGATGAAAGATGCTTGGAAGGACAATATGGCCCCCAACGATGGCTGTACCTTGGCCAATTTCCATCCGATTCTTGAGCGGAATACCTTAATCGATTTGTAGATAGATTCTCCATCATTCTGCATCAAAATCTAGGAACGAAATATTTTTTCGGTTTTTTGTAAAAATTTCCAGGGGGTCCCCCTCAAAAGTGATGAAAGATGCATGGAAGGACAATGTGGCCCTCTACGATGGCTGTATCTTGGCCAATTTCCATCCGATTCTTGAGCGGAATACCTTAATCGATTTGTAGATAGATTCTCCATCATTCTGCATTAAAATCTAGCAACAAAATATTTTTTCAATTTTTTGTAAAAATTTCCAGGCGGTCCCCTTCAAAAGTGATGAAAGATGCATGGAAGGACAATATGGCCCCCAACGATGGCTGTATCTTGACCATTTTCCATCCAATCCTTAAGCGGAATACCTTAATCGATTTGTAGATAGATTCTCCATCATTCTGCATTAAAATCTAAAAACAAAATATTTTTTCCATTTTTTTTTTAAATTTCCAGGGTCC
>JAJJHT010016636.1:332046-360537 GCA_021223865.1 Drosophila pandora
AAGTTTAAACATTTTAATTAAATATAAATATTTTAAATATATATTTTTTAAATAATTATTATTATCTTAATTATTTTGTAAAATCAAATTGCCAACACTGATGCGTATGATATATGTGTGTAGGTGATGTATGTATGTATGTTTGTTTGTACAGTCGAAGCGACAACAGCAAGTGGGTATTTTGATTGACTCGGTGTGCGTGAGTATAGGTGTGGTGGTGGTGGTGGTGGTGGCAAGAAGAAGAGCACCAACGACCGCAAACATTTCATTGCCCATATAAGCTTATTTGTCTGTGAAACTGTAAATCCTACATGCCAGAAAAAAGAATTCATTATCCATTGATCAAAAGCTGCGTGGGCCACTCTCTTTCTGTTAGTGGTGTGAGTGTGAGTGTGTGTGTGCGTGCGTGATTCATCGTTCCACCGGCTTTCCAGTGCCATCTTCTTTGTTCTCGCAATTCGCCACAACATAACGGACATTGTGTTCCAGTCTACACAACAATGTCTTTGTTTACATCTTTTGTGGCTTTTTATGAAAAAAATCGTATAAAAATTGAAAGGAAAATAACTACAACTTTTTATCGGATAAGTGCAACACCCTACAAACATATTTCAATTAGGTTTCCTTATCAGCCTTATCTTAGGCTTGGCTGGCAGTAAGACTGTTATTAATTTTTGTATCGCCCCGCAGGTGAAGAAGCGCCAACAGCGCGTTCTCATGATCCTCGACAGCAAGAACATCCAGTATGACACGGTGGACATCACGGAGCCCGGCAAGGAGTCCGAGAAGGAGCTGATGCAGAACAAATCGACGAGCAACGGTGGCACTGTCAGCGACCCGGAGCCCCGTCACCCCCTGCCACCGCAGATCTTCAACGATGAGGACTACTGCGGCGACTACGACGCCTTCGACATGGCCAACGAGATCGACACCCTGGAGGTGTTCCTCAAGTTGGCGCCAGCCGACACCACAGCGGTCAGCACCGCCCAGATCGAACTGAAGCAGGAGAACGGCGAGGCCAAGAAGGAGGAGGCTGAAGCGGAGGGGGAGGCCGAGGACAAGGACAAGCCGGAGGGGGGAGAGGGCGACACCAACGGCGAGACGGCGGAGAAGGCGGAGGTTTGAACTTCAGCTTATTGCCCGTACAGCAGCCAGCATCCTGCAATCAACAGCAATAGAATTAACAGCAAACTAAAGCCGTACTAACAGCACCGACACTACCAACTACTCTCTCTATTTATTCTTACTTTCTAATCCTACAAAAATTGGTTGAACTTTAAGGATATTTGGAATATAATATCTTGAAATTAACTACCATAGTTCCACCACAATATTCAGGATTAGATGAGAAAGAATGTTCTATTTTTTGACATTTTCAAAATGTGTTTTAATTTTTAACGACTGCGGTTCTTAATCTTAAGTTTACGAACGTATTTAAGCGAGGGCTAGCCCATCCCATCCATCAGTTGTGTTAACCCCGAGGAAAAGACAATTTTAATCAAAATATTTATAATCATTCACTGACTTACATCCAACAGCAATGTATGTACCATCTTGTAGCAGCACTTTTAGGCCTAAGTTGGATCAGGTTGGAGTGTTTAGAGCTGAGACTTTTGTGCAGCCGTTTATGTTAATGCTTAAACATAAAAAAAGAAATACGCTGCCCGTGTAATAAAACGAAATATATTTGTATTAACTGAAAGAGTATAACCGCCAGCAAGCTTGTTTTTCTAACCAAATTCTAACCGAATCTCTAACCCACAATCCTAACATCGCATGTTGGCTCTAAAGCAAGTAGGAGTAGGAGTAGGTGCTGATCTTCAGCTAAAATGCATCTCTAATCTCTGCGAGTTTCTTCGAAGAAGAAGGACGAGGACGGCGAGGAGAAGCCCGAAGGCGCAGAAGATGGCGCCAAGGAAGAGGACACCACTGATAAGGTAAAAAGACTGTAATTAGGATGTGCATGGACCCCAGTTGCCCCACTTGCCCTGTACTTTTCTGATCTTGTATCTGTATATATTTTCACCTCCACCCACCCACCAATAACTACCCACCACAATCATGTGCACGCACCACCGCCACCCAACCACCACCCACCACCCTCAGACTGAGACTGAAGAATCCGGTGAAGAGAAGGCGGAAGAGGATGCAGGTAAAGATAGTAAGCCTTCGAAGGACTCTGCTCCAAGCTCTAACCTTGATGATCCTTTAGAGAAATCGGAGAAGGCTGAGAATGAAAGGAAGGAAGAATCCGAAGGGGATGACACGAAAGAAGAATCTAAAGAGGATGAAGGAGAGGAGAAATCTGAGGAGGAAGAAACCAAAGAATCTAAGGAGGGAGAAGCCAAAGAAGAATCTAAAGAGGATGAAGGTAAAGTAGAATCTAAAGAGGATGAAGGCAAAGAAGAATCTGAGAAGAAAGAAGCCAATGAAGAATCTAAAGAGGATGAATCCAATGAAGAATCTAAAGAGGAAGAAACCAAAGAAGAATCGAAGGAGGGAGAAACCAAAGAAGAATCTAAGGAGGAAGAAACCAAAGAAGAATCGAAGGAGGGAGAAACCAAAGAAGAATCTAAGGAGGATGAAACCAAAGAAGAATCTAAAGAGGATGAATCCAATGAAGAATCTAAAGAGGAAAAAACCAAAGAAGAATCTGAGGAGAAAGAAACCAAAGAATCTAAGGAGGAAGAAACCAAAGAAGAATCTGAAAAAGAAAGCAAAGAAAAATCAGAAGAGGATAAAAAAGAAACTGAAAATAAGACCGAAGAAGAGGACGCTGATGAAGAGTCTTCTGAAGAGGAAGACGACAAAGAAAAAACCGAAGAAAGTGAAGCCAACGATAAGACTAAAGAAAGTACCGAGGAAGATGCGACCAAAGAGAGTAAAGCAGAAACGGATAAAGATTTAGAAAAAGAGGAGGCTGTTGAAAAAGAATCTAGCGAAAAAGATGCCGAAGAAAAGTCGGAAGAAACCACTGAAGAAAAAGAAGAGAAGACAGAAGAACAGGATAGCAGTAAAGCGGAGGAGAAAGTTGAGAGTGAAGAAGAAGAATCGTCGGAGGAAGAAAGCGAGAAAGATGAATAACTGTAACCTGTCCCCAAAGAAACGAACCATCGACATGAGAAACCCAAACCATGGCATCTGCATAAGATATAAAAAAAAAAAACACTCATTCACACGCACATCCTAAAAAAAAATGCACATTTAGCCAATAATATCTAAAGTTTTGTAAATAGACACAAGAACCCACTAATAGCGAACATGGTGACGGGTATCGAACCCTAGATTAAGGGCCTTTTTGTGACAATTTTTATTAAATAACCCTTCTTATCCCACCCCCAATGCGACCCTAACGCCACAGATTGCCCTGACGACACCGGAAACATCACCACCTGTCGGAGACATCCAACATCCTCCGGCTACTACTTCCTCCGATTCTCAATCAGCTCTCTTATTGGAAAGTGAGCGAACGGCTGCATCGCTTTAATTTTCTTTTTTTTTTAATAATCGGGCTTTTTTTGAAGATTTTTTTAAAATAGATAAATTAAAAATAAAAAAAATTGTTCAATGTGTAATGAAATAATTTTTTTTTTTCGAACTTTTAATCATGGAAAAATGAAACAAAATGAAAACAAAAACATTTCAGTGATTTAGATTCAAAATTTTTACGTAATTATAATACAATTATTGTGCAATTAATGAAATATTTGAAAGTTTGTGGAACGTTAGTTAGATTTTTGTTTAAAAAAATTGTGAAACCGAAAAAATCCCGATGATGATAATTTTCAGTTATATTATATAACCATTAAACCAATAAATAGACTTATGATTACGTGTCTCACTTTTAGTTCTTGTATCCAAATAATTAAATATACAGTACATTATTATTATGTTTAGTACAGTACACGGTAAAATGAAGTTTTTGTTTTTCTTGTTCTTGTTTTTTTTTTTTATAGTTATTTACGCTCTATTTCGGGATATTTTCCATTACAAAACTAGTAAAAATGCGAAGGAAGGTCGCTCTCGCATCGGGGCCTCCTCCTCCTCATCCTCCTCCTCCGTCACACAAAACTCATTTACTAAAAGGAAAACAAAGAGGCTTCTTCCGTCCCAGAGACAGATAGTGGAGACCATCCCTGTCCAAACTGTCCAAAAAACCCTCCCATCTAGTCGCTATCCTCCTCGTCGGACGTGTCTGTGGTGTAGTCGCTCAGGTTCTCCTGCTGGTCATTGTGCTCTGGCTCCGATTCGCTCAGATCCCATTGGGGATGATCCGTCGGTGGTGCGGGCGCCTTCTGCACGTCCAGTTTCAGCTCCTGCTGCTGGTCCATGCCCAGATAGGAGTCTATATATAAAAAATGGAAATTAGTAACCAAAAGGTGCAATTATATTTTATAACTTACCTGATCTCAGGCACACAGTGAAGGTGTAGACACCGGGCCAACGGGGTGCTGTAAACTTCAGCTGGATCTCCTCCTTTTCGACCAGATTGGTCACATGGTAGGGTGCGGTAAGCAGGGTGCGAGACTTCCGGTCGCAGATGTAGGTCCACCAGTACTCTTGCTTCTCCTCGGGGAAAAATGGACAGTGGACGGTGTGCGAGAGCCTTGATTTGCCCTCCAGACGCTCTCGTTTATTGAGCTTCGCTTGGAGGCGCTCCCACTCCTCGTCGTCGTCGTCATCTAGCGAGGAGTGGTTCTTATTGCCCTTCTCCTCATCCTCGCTGCCACTGCATGCGGCAGATTCGACATCGCTATTATCAGCTCCACCCGCATCCGATTCGGCGTCCGAATTGCCAGTTGCCGTTTGGTCCTCGGAAGCGGCGGCAGTAGCAGCCGCAGCAGCAGCAGCTGCCTTTGGTGGAGCCTTCTTCTGATTGTTTTTCTGGTTCTGGGCGGGCTTTTTGCCACCCTTGCCCTTGCCTCCCTTGCGTGGCTTAGCCCAAGCGGAGGTCTTTTTGGCTGGAACAGCTGTAGCAGCCGCATCATCATCATCTCCAGCAGCCTCTTCGTTAGCATCATCGTTTATTCCCTGCTTCTCCGGGGCCTTTGTATCCCCGAACAACGTCTTCATGTCCTTGCGCTCCAGGGTAACAGTAACAGTAACTATAGCTCCCGCGGTGACCACATTGGTGTTCTCGTCATCAATTACCTCGCATCGAATGGAGAAATCGATCAACGGCATCTTGCCCAGCACCTTCATGGTGTTCTCATACTCAAAGTCTGTCAGATTCTTTAGCAGCGTTCGGCTCTCCTCCGGCTTTAGCTGGGCGAATTGCTGCAGATTCTTCACATGCCTCTTCTTGTTCATGAAGTACAGATGGTCCTCGGTGAGGTGGGGCAGCTGCAGTAGCGGCGACTTGAACTCCCACAGTCCCTGGATGATCATCGGCGACATTTTCATGCAGTTCTCGATCGTTTCAATGCTTGGGAGGCGGGGTACACGCCTAGCATACGCCATCATGACCAGCTGGTGGACACAGGAAACCATTTCTTGGACTAGATAAGGACACTTTTTCACCACGAACTGACGATCTCGTTCCAGGGTCTCTGGGTTGAGTGGAATCCGGCTTAGGTGAGCGTGGAGGATGGCGCGTGCCTTGATCGAATACATCCGGCACAATGGGTGCTCCTTGCACTTTTCATTAAGATTAGGCAGCTGCCGGATCAGCTACATAGATGGAAGATATATTTATGAATACGGAAGTAGTTGGATAAATGGTCAGTGAAGTTACTTACAGCGGGCACTTCATCGTTATCCGACTGCCGTTCCTGCACTTGCGAATTGTGTCGCTTATCGAACTCCAAACTGGCAGCCAACACCATAAGGGCGCGCTTCAACAGCATGTGCGGTGTCTTGTGAATGAAGTAGAAGTACATCTGAGTGGTGTCGAGAAGGACTTTGTCGCCACTGAAGCGAATGGAACGATACCACCACACACCCACCGCCGATGGCATAGCCACCATAAACACCAGACCATAGAGACCCAACACCCATACACTATTCTCTTTCTCGACGATCCACGAGGGCAGAGCAATGCCGAACGACATGGCCCCGGGGCCATCGGGATTTCCATACTTTTCGTAGTTCTCCTTGGCCACTTCATCCGTTAGAGCCTGATAGGCTTTGCTCAGCATCATGAAGGACTTCTCGTCACCGGTCTCTTTGTCCGGATGCAGCACCTTGGACAGTCGGTAATAGGCTTTCTTGATCTCCGCCTGGGATGAGGATGGCGGAACACCCAGAATTTCGAACGGATCGAAGCTGGCCATCTCGTAATCGAACTGTGAGACGCGGTACGTGAGGAAGAGCAGTAGGGCCCATCCCAGCACGATGGTTAGCTTGATGGTCCATGATTTTAGGGCTCTGTATGGTTCTGCGTTGGCCAGAATCGTTTTCTTCTTTAGGCAGTCGGCGCACTGGCATTCTTCCTTTGATTTTCCCGGATCTGAAATAAGAGATTACTTAATACCTCTTTACAAAATATATACTCTACTAATTCTACAATCTGACTCTTGACCCAAATATTCGTCAGATTTTATGATCCATTTCGTAGATCGGAATAAAAAAACAACATGTCCCTGATCTTTCCGACGCATAAACTTTTGGAGCGGCGACAGTGTCCCAATTGACGAAAGAGCGAAGAGAGAGTCGCATGCTCGACCCGTCTTTGCTGCGGTAATCACAGCTTTCACCAATACGACGACACTGTAGACTCCAAGATTCCCAATTTCTGAGCTGACGTTGTTAGAATAAGTTATTGGAACGTGTCCATTTGCAGTGGACACAACACTATAGGAGAGGAAAGCTAAACGTACACACACACACAACCACACACACCCACAAACAGCTGCAGGTGGATGAGTAGAAAATGAGAGCGACGAGCAGGGAGATTTTAAAGGCGACTGTAGTGGGCAGCGGCTGCGGCTGCGGCAGCGGCACTACTAACCTTCTTTCTTTTTACGTGGCCAATAATAAATCGTCGTGGGTATCAGTATGAGGGCCAGGAATGATAACACAAAGTAGTAGAATGTTCCGCCGCTCTCATCGTACTGGAACTTTTGACCCGCCATATCCTAAATGTGTTATTTATTGTATTTCCTATGGTAGTTTGCACTTTTCCTCCGGCAGCACTCCAGCTGATGCGGCTTCCCCTTCCGGCTCCTCTTCCAGGGTATCTACAACCAATCAGCTACGTGTAATGGAGCTGGCGGTAAGCTCCTGCTGTTGCTGCTGCTGCCAAATTGCACAAATTTGTACGCCGCGAATTTAAAAAAAACTCAGTATTTACACCGACGCATGAGCTGACACGTAGGGTTGCTGTTAGAGGTGGGAGAAATTAAGTGTTATTAAAATACTGCCAAAAAATACTAGCGTGAAACCGTTAGTGGTGGGAGAAATTAAGTGTTATTTAAATACCATCAATAAATACTAGCGTGAAACCGTTAGAGGTGGGACAAATTAAGTGTTTATTAAATAATTACAAAAAATACTAGCGTGACACTAAGAAAAATTCTAAAGAAAAGCCGAGGTTACAAGAAAACTGGGGGTCCCCACAAAATTAATTCGAGTTGAGAGCTTGTTTAATAAAGAAGAAAAAAAGTAGCTATTATGAGTGGTAATTGGCAAAAGATTTTGGAAAATTTCCCTATTCCCGACGAAGATCGCTCTGCATATAAATGAAGAATAAAAGAATAATATTGAAACAGTTTTGAGATTTCTCAACTTAAAATATTTTATAATGTGACCATCACTTTACATATAAACCCGAAACAAATATAATTGCTATTCACCTCTAAATAAAGGGATAGAGTAATAAAAATGTTTGCAGTTAATCAACTAATAAATTTTATAAAGTAATATATATATACATATAATTTAAAAGGTATATCGGTTGGCGCGAATTTTAAACACATTTTTGCATTTCTAGCTCTCAAGAAACATACAAAATTTACCAACACTGCTCTTTTCAGCAAGCACGTGTGGCGACTGCGATTGTTTTATTTTTATTTTACTAAATAAGGTTACACAGGCCCAGTGATGCGGGAGAACACGCCTCCACATCGCCCTGACTTTGACGACGGTGACGACGAGTTGCTGGAAGAGATCGAACTGGACGGAGAGCAGCCACTTGACGAGGATGACGACGAAATGGAAGAAATAACTTTGGAGCAGTTGGAGGCTCGTTTGGGAATTCATGACGACGACGAGGAGGTTGACGAGGAGGAGCTACGTGACCGGGAACGAATAGCGGCTATAAAAGACGAGGCTCTGTTTACCTTTCGCTACCACAAAGCTCCCGTATTCGCCTGCAGCCTTCATCCCACGCACAACTGGGCAGTAACCGGCAGTGAAGATGACCGTGCCTACGTGTGGGACGTTAGCACTGGCGAGGTGCTCTACGAGATTAAGGACCACAAAGACACCGTAACTGAAGCGCATTTTAGTCACGATGGCGCTTACCTGGCAACTGGTGACCTTTCCGGCGAGTTGTACGTATTTAAAGTCAGCGAACAGCGCGATGAGCGACCCATTTTGACCAAAGTTTGGGAATATTCAATGAGCGATATGTCCTGGCTCTTCTGGCATCGCGGTGCTCATGTCCTTATAGCCGGCAGTGATAGCGGGGAGGTGTTTGTGTGGCGCATTCCAAGCGGTGATTGCAAGATCCTCGCCGGCCAGGGTTCTCGTTGCGAATCTGGAGAGCTTAGTGGCGACGGAAAGAAGTTGTTCACCGTTTACATGAATGGTACGGTGAAGCTGTGGGATCTGAAGTCATGCCAGGTGCTGATGGAGGTCAACGAGGCGCATCCAATGGGATTTGGGGAGATAACACACGCAGTAGTGGCCTGTGAACGGGAATCCCCCTTTTACATTTGCGCCGAGGGCTCAGGTGAGTAGCATACCCGAAACTATATGATTAATTTAGCAAAATCATTTTTAAAACGCCATCCTTTCAGGTAAAATTCTATTCTGCACAAATAATGGACCTGTTAGTACGGTTCAATCGGAACACGGAATCGAATGCATAGCCTTTGCACCATCTTCGGCGGAACTGAAACTGTTTGCGTGTGGTTCGCTGGACGGTCAAATATCCGTTTGGGACTATACCAAGTATACTTTGCGGACGATATGCGAGAGCCCAGTGCCTAACGACGGTGTCTTAAGGTTCGTATTTATACTTGAAGTCAAACAACCTGCCTATAATATAAAATTTCAATTTCATTTTATGGTTGTATTGTAGAATCAAATGGCTGAATGACCACACGATTCTGGCGGCCACGTCACAGGGCAACCTTAATGGCTTTGACGCTCGAACAGGTTCGCTGAAATTTACGCTCACAGGACACTACTACCACATTTATGAGTTTTCGCACAAGCCTCAGGATAATTTGCTGCTAAGTGTCTCCGAGGACAACACGGCCAAAGTGTTTAAACTGCCTGTCTTGGGCGATTAAATTAAGTGCGAAATTGTAAAGTTTTCTGTCTATGTAAATAAGAAATACATTCTAAAATGTAAGAGATTGCTGTGCCAATTGAAGTTCATATGAATGATTTTCCATGGGCCACAGTATATTTATAAATTGTATTTCCTTTGGAACTATTTTTATGAACACTGTCGTTTTTAGAAACTGTGTGCATGCCAAATGCAACCTGCATAGCTCTCTTCAGTGCTCGGACTCTTAGGAAGTGGGGGCATGCGTAATGGACGCCTTTCCAAAGAGACAAATACACTTGTTTATGTTTTGGAGACAGGCCATTGTCGTTTACCTCACCTCACTCATACAGCGGCGTACAATTGTCAGCTAGAAACAAAAACAAATTTTCGGATTTACATATTTTTTTCCTTTATTATTTTATTAAAGCTTTTTTGGGCTCGAATTTTATTCTCGCCCGTCAGAGCAAACGGCAAACGGTTGAACTCGTATTCGTATCAGTCTGTTTCGGGATATCAGTGCGAATGGGTTGCGTTTGTTCAACTAACGGGTAAAATGGATTTCAAATGGTTTAAATCGTAATTTAGTGTCGTTTCTAATTATGTTTGGACTATCTTCCATCGACTATGAAAACAAAATGCTCTCGTCCGACACCATCTAAGTTTTAGAGATGAAATTTGTAGCGTCTAAAAATAATCACTTACAATGTCCGTATGCAAAATTTAGTCAGATTTGTATTACACTTTAATGGTGATCATGAAAACCCATGACTCGTGGCACGATCTGATGAAAGCGACATCGAAATATTAACGAAAATTGCATATGGAAGTGATCCATCATGTCTCTCCATCCACAGCCACATGTGTACTTTGTGGCGCGCAAAACTTGAAACAAAATTTAAAATTTTATGAAAGTGGTAGGGCTCTTTGGTAATCCCTGGTAAAAATTTAAATACCCTTGACTGGGGTCTTGAATAAAGGATCTAAGAATTATAATATCGAATCCTTGCAGATAAAATATTAAGGAACTTCTAGATAAGATAGATTTTTGAGAAAATTAAAATTTGAAATTGAGATCTAGAACTTGAGAGAGTATGAAGGACCTCCTAGATTTACTAATCTGGGAGAACTTGAAATACCCTATACCCTAGGGTATATAGAGGCATTCTAGATCCCGCCACCACAGTCGTCCGATAATAAAAGTCACACGAAATCACAGTTAATCAACTGGATCGGGGGCCCGAACTGAAACTACAGTAATTGTGGCCACAGATACAGATACACAGATACAGATACAGATAGCGACACCCTGTGTGTATCTTTTACAATTAGATTACCAGAGGAGCTTCACTCCATGGACCCTAAAACGAACTGATCCCCGAGATGAGCTACTATAATGTGTGGAGGCGCTATACACTTGTTTTGTTTATTGTTTGTATTATTTTTTTATGGGGAAAGCAGAAGGGGGACCGGATCGGTGGCAGCTAATCCATACAGTAACTCAGACTACTAAAAGTTCACGATTCACAATTGAATTATCACAGTTTGAAATGTCAAATGCACGCGCCTGGCAAAGGCCCCCTCCGCATAGTGTACCTCTGTCCATATATAGTACTCATATTCCATGATAATCCGCTCAAGTGTTTAACAAAAGTTTCCCCATCCTAACCGAATTTAATCGAATAGTCTTTTTGTGAAATGAGTTACAAAAGAAGATAATAAAGTGGGTCGAAAGAAACCCTATAGAGTGGCACCGCAGAAATCATAAATCCCAAAATCACTTCCACTGCGGTTACTTTAAAAAAAATAATAACCAGATACTTGATTAGCTGATATGTCGGAGCAACTTTATAGCCCCTAGACGGAGTAGTGGGTTTCATATCGCTTACTTTTCTACCGGAAGTAGGCACTGATTTTAAGAAGAGTAAGAGTATATAAATAATCAAAAATAATTAGAAAAATATAACTATATTAATATTTAATATTTTTCATCTCAAGCTTTGGCGCCTTTCTGTTCTGATCATTTCGAAAATGACCGTTAATAGTTGCTGACAGGCATTGGACTTTGTGAGGCAAATCAGAAATAATTAGGATTGGTGTCATATCTTATTCCGATATGGAATTCCTACCATACTGCCATACTTATAGTACATAAAAGGTCAATGACTAAGAAGTAAGAGAGGAGCCAGGGTTCGGGTTAAGAGCGATATGGGGGCGCAAAGTTTCTCTTCGGCGGCCCCACGTGCTGCTGCCGGTCGAAAAAAAATATATATATATTTTTATCTTGAAACTTCGTAATGAAATGTTTGCCGGTTCTTGCATCATGCTATCTGCTATCGAGTGGATGCCACACGAAGAAAGCGAATGCCATATACAGGTAACAACATTGCCGGTTCGCCTCGGCAGGTAAGAAGAGCGCCAGAGAAGAGAGGCGGCAGCTGCTACTGCTACTGCTACTGCTACTCATAAAAATAAAAATAAAAAAGAAAATTTAAAAGAAAAAGAAACACAGGCATTTGCAAAGCCCAAGTTTGAACGACGCCGACAGAGCGGCTGGCAGCGCTCATATAGGGGGGTAACATCACACTTAGTTTCCAACTTAAAATCATACTCAGAGCGTGCGTCGAGCAGTCCAGTCGTCGATGGCACTTTTTATTTAAAAAATGTTTTCCGACATCGTTTTTTTCCCCCATTCTTCAGACTCATCATCTATACCCTCAAGTGCCTAAAAACTATTAACAAAAAATAAAAACCACGTGTGTTCTTATCGTTCTTGGATAAAAATAAAAAATATTGTAGAGTGAAGCCCAACGCGTACTGTAATAAGTGAAGCGCCAAACAAAACAGAAAAACAGAAAAAATAAACCATGTGGACTGAAACGAACTGAACTCTATTCGAAGCTCCACGCTGGCACCCCAAGCACGTTGATAAAAAAAAATAAAATTAAAAGCGAAAACCAAAGAATACCCCGATAAAAGCTATGGGCTTGTGTTCATAAAAAAAAAACCGAAACAAAAACAGCAAACCGGGAAAATTACCATATATAAAAAACAAATAAAAAAAAAAACAAAAACTTAAAAAGGGAAATAATATACGGAGCTATATAGTAGTACGGAAAATATAGCGAAAAATGGCGCGGATTCAGGCCAGCGACTCTTTAATTCCTCGCCAGGTGTTCGAGGTACCACCGGCGGAACCGAACAACTCCACGGCGGAAACGGGCAGCCAGGGTTCCGGGGTGAAGCTGAAGAAACAGATCAGTCTGCTGGACGGAGTGGCCATCATTGTTGGTGTCATCGTGGGATCCGGAATCTTTGTCAGTCCCAAGGGTGTGCTCCTGTACTCCGGCTCCATTGGCCAGTCCCTTATCGTCTGGGTTCTCTGCGGAGTTCTCAGTATGGTGGGGGCACTCTGCTACGCAGAATTGGGTGAGTAATGAGCCGTGTAAACGGGGTCACTTTTTGGAATTTTTCTCTTTTTTTTCTTTTTTCATGGTGATATGTTTCTATTTGATAATAAGCCCACGCCCCAGTCAACAACGGTTGTGCAGAGGTGGCAGTTATTGGTTCTGGCTTATGACAGCACTTCATGGGTCAGCATATGGTCTGGGTACAGGTGTATGAGTCCGGAGTAGGCGGGGGCTACTGTTTACCTAGGTGTAAGACAAGTACAAGAAGATTCAACGGAAAAGTGCTGAGGTCGGGAAATACTTCCAAAAGGGGTTAAGGCAAAATCTTTTTAATAAAATTAACATGAATATGTTATTATCTGTTGAACAAATAAAAAGTAAAAGTCAAGACTCCCGCTTATACAATCTTTTTAATCGCTAAAGTTTCAATTAAATTTATATATAGACTTTAAGCTATAATATTCACTTGAAAATAAAAGGGAAACAGGAATAATCAGCTTAGTTCCAATTAAAATCGGATCAGATCTAAGGGAACTAAAGAACGGAAATGTTGTGTATGAGATGTCTGTCCCGCCGTGAGTCTATTGAGATTAGCCGAGTACTTCAGCCAATTGCCCTGGAGACACATTAAAGGCATGGAAATTAGCTGGGGCCCATCGAGATGACCCCAAATGAGGAAGTCCAAAAAAATCAGAATTTCGGGGTGTAAGAGTTTGACTTTTTCTTATAAAGCAGAGCCAGACAACGAATAATTTTTTTTATTTTAAAATTATTATCACGTAATTCCCACAATAATATGATCACCCTTAACTTGAATGCCTTCAACCCCTTTCGATTTTTAAATAACCCCTTAAAGATCTGTGTTTCTTTTAAGAGAACTTCGTCTCACAAAAAGAGAACATTTTTTGCGTCATCTTTTCTGAGATTATTTTTTTAAGGAAAACCAGTTTTTTTTTTCAATCAAATTTAAGTTTGGCAGACAGCCATTTACATAAATTTTTCAACAGACACAAATATGCATAATTATTTTTGGAGTTCACCTTACTTATAGTGTATGAAGGTGTAAAAATAGCTACTTTCCATACTTTATAAGATGGAATTTTAATTAAAAATATTTACATTTTTCCATCTACAATATAATAGAACTTCTTGGAGAGTTTTCCAATTCCTAAAAACTGAAATATTATTGATTACAGACCACTATTGATAACTCTATATCGTTGGCACCTTAGAATAGTACTTAATAGTACTTAAAATATCATAATTTGCCATTTAATTTAATCTCCTAATGAGGTTATTATACAAATATTGTTTTAACTTTGAAGGAACTATGTCACGCTTATCAGTTATCCAATGTTGAAACCAAGAAAAATATGATAAACTTATTTGCTGAAAATACACTGAGAATTAATAGAATAATTAATTTGTATATTACTATCTTGTTCAGGCACAATGATACCCAAGTCTGGAGGTGATTACGCTTATATTGGAACAGCATTTGGACCGCTGCCCGCATTCTTGTACCTGTGGGTGGCCCTGCTGATTCTGGTGCCGACGGGAAATGCCATCACGGCCCTGACCTTTGCCCAGTATCTGCTGAAACCGTTCTGGCCCTCCTGCGAGGCACCTATCGAAGCTGTTCAGCTGCTGGCGGCTGCCATGATATGTAAGATCCGATGATAGGCCGCTGCCAGGCGGGATTAATCAGTCGAGAGTGAGACTAATTCGATCGCCTCTTGCCCCCTAGGTGTTCTGACGGTTATCAACTGCTACAACGTCAAGTGGGTGACACGTGTGACGGATATTTTCACGGGTACCAAGGTTCTTGCTTTAATGGTGATCGTTGGCGCCGGAGTCTGGTGGCTATTTGCCGGAAAAACTGAGCTATGGGAGCAGCCATTTGCCGGTGGACTCTTCACGCCCGGCTACATCTCTCTGGCCTTCTACAGTGGTCTGTTTTCGTATTCCGGATGGAATTATCTCAACTTTGTCACCGAGGAGCTCAAGGATCCGTATCGCAATCTTCCAAAAGCCATCTGCATCTCCCTGCCCGTTGTGACAATTATCTATATGATCACAAACATAGCATACTTTTCGGTGCTGTCGCCGGATGAGATTCTGTCTTCGGATGCTGTGGCTGTGACTTTTGGTGACAAGATGCTTGGCTACTTCGCATGGATCATGCCGTTTGCGGTGGCCTGCTCCACCTTTGGATCTCTGAACGGTGCCATATTTGCCTCGTCCAGACTGTTCTTTGTGGGGGCCAGGAATGGTCACTTGCCGGCAGCCATTTCCCTGATCAACGTTAACTGTTTGACGCCAGTGCCCTCCCTGATATTCCTGGTTAGTTAAATATTAAATATTATATTTTATACACGCATTAAATTAAAAATTATGTATTTTTCAGGGTGTGGTTACTGTTCTGCTACTGTTCATTAAGGACATGTATGTGTTGATCAACTACGTGAGCTATGTGGAGGCTCTTTTTACGCTCATCTCGGTCTCCGGACTGCTCTGGCTGCGATACAAACAACCGAAAACGGAGCGACCCATCCGGGTTAGTTTAGCACTTCCCGTCATCTACCTGATCGTCTGCCTCTTCCTGGTGATCTCGTCGTGCTTCCAGTCACCCGGTGCTGTCGGCGTGGGCACACTCATCATCCTGTCCGGTATTCCAGTCTATTATCTAACCATTCACAATCCGGTGAAATGGCTGGCGGACACCTCGCAGGCGATTAATCTATGGTGTTCCAAGTTCTTCATCTGTATGCCGAATCAGGAGAAATTTGACTAGAATCGGCTCTGAGGCTCTGGAGGTTTCATGGAGGATCATGGCGAGTGCCTTCTGGGGTGGAGTTGTCGAAAGGAATATCTTGTAGTTAGCATAAGGCTCAATTTACTACTAAGATAGGTTAAAAAATGCAAAGAAAATAATGTGAGACCTACGCACAACATTACAAACGTTTTATTGTAAATAACTCAAATGCATTCTGGCGCAGAGGAGGTCACCTATATTACTATTTAAAAACGCTATTGTATATTTGAAACACGTCTATTATGCAAATTCAAAACAATTTTATACATACTATAAAGGTTAGCCGCTAATTTAGTAATTAATAATAATTATTGAAGCCAATTTTGCAAAATGTATAAATCGAATTTGTTTTATATAAGAAATTAAAGAATAAACATTTACAATTAAATTTATTTTCAATCTTTTTTTCTTAAATCCTGATCCTAGAATTTTTGAATTCAAATTGCTCACTAGAAACGACCGTTAAAAGCTTCTAAACTACTAATGTCATCGGAAAAGCTTTTTTGGAAAGCTCACCACTCGATGGTAGTTAAGTTTTCAGCGAGTGCGCAGTGACGGCTTCCAGAGAGAGTAAGAGAGAGAGTTGATATAAAAAGCAATGTGTGGGCGAAACTGTCATTTCAATAGACCGTTGAACGGGTCGGTACGGTACGGATAACTGGATAACGGATAATAATACGGATATTCGTTTTTTTAAAAATTCGATTTTCGGAAAATACCGCGAAAATCACCGGGCTATGACTTCGGCCGAGTAGAGTTCGCGTTCGTTTTCGATTATTATTTAGTTAACTACCTCTTTAGTGTTCAGTTTGAAGTTAGGATGGCCGTAAACCAGGTGCTACTACTCATCACTCGGCTATACCTCCTTGGCACGTTTTTGGGACCTGTGCAGACTTCCACGGAATATAATCGCTACCTGGCACAGATATTCCAAAAATATGGCAACGGCGGTACAATCAACTTTGAGGTAATAACCAATCCATCGAACTAGCCTTGTAAACACACACAGTAGAGTAATTTGAGGCGCAGGTAAACACAGGTAAACAATGTGCCAGCCGGACAAAGCTCTTGCGGTTAATGTTATGGCAAAAAATTAGTGAGTTTTTGGCATTTTTTTTTGGGTCGCCAACAAAAACAATGATGGTATGAGCCATGAAGATATATAGATACATATGTACATCAATTAGAGTTAATCAAATATTTAAGTATTGTGAAAGTGGAGTATATATTTTAGTGGGTTCTGTTCTAGCCATGTTGGGAAACAACAAACAAACAAAACACTTTTAATCGCATCACTCTTTAAGTTCTGTAATCTTTATAAGCGGAGAATAAGTTTATGGCATTGGGGGTCTCGTTTAAAACTCATGTTATGTAGAAGCGTTGACTTTATTACGGGCATTATCATAAATTTAATCAAAATCCAGACACACACAAGTCACACATTGTGATATAAAGTACGAGACTTGAGCATCCACACGGATCCGGCACCGGATTATGGTACTACGCCTTTCTCCATATCGGAGATTAGGAGATTAGCCCGATAAGATCTTTCCCCCTATTGAGGAAGATGCTCAAACAGATGATGACGGATGAGAATACCCCCCATATATCCAACTACCCGTCGTCTATAACTTTCGCAACGCGATCGTTATGCTTATGGACTCCAAAGTTATGGTCAGACGACGGGCAGTAGCAGTTCCATACAATCCCCATACGCTCCGAAACCCAATTGACATTACTCATGCGTATAGACTACGCAATACGCTGTGTCCATTTAAATGCCAGGTTACTAAAATGTTTCCACTTTTCACGCACTCGGCATACTAACATGAGGGGCGCACTCTACCACCCCCAACTGCCTCATGTCTTCTATTATCATTCTAATAATCCCATTCCCATTACATAGTATACTTGGCACACAAACAATTCTTCTCTGAATGAAAGTAAAATTGGCGATTCGGGGAGCTACCTCCGATCCATATTAAATAGTTTCATGAGGTTTCGGGGCGCGTGTTTGTTTTTATGTTTGTTGATATGCAAATTAGTCTGTCCTGATCTTGGCCAAGGAATTCCTTCGAACCACTCATCATTCAACTGACACACGTTCCGATGTCTCGATTCCCGGCGACAGGTAGCTGTCAGGGTCAATTAGATGTTCCAGAAATAAGTCCCTACCCCTCTACTTTTGAAAAAATGCGGTAGCCGGACCAATCAAGATCTCAACAATAACAATGAACAACAGATGAATTCAGATGTAAATATAATTGGCTGGCACGTTGACAAGTAAATCAAGTAATTATCTTTGATAGATCCAAGCCACAACAGCCGAGAAACTGACAAATTAGCACAATATCTATCCCCAAAGTGGGCGGGAATCGTAGTAGGGTAGGTTGTTGATAGTCTGATTTCTGGGGTACCCTTAATCGAAACAGCTGACAGTTGGTTTCAAGTCTATATTAAGCAAGGTTCTTAGGATTATCGTTTTTAAAATATTACTAAAAATAATATAAAATGAGTTTTTCAAGTAAGTTCAAGGTTAAAAATATGAAAATAAAAACAATCAGTAGTAGTAGTAGTTTTTATTTCTCTGTTACTTACTATAGTAATCACGTAATATTTTAAGTAAACTATATTTTTGTAAATATTTAATCCTTTAATTGTTTAAATAATTGATTGTCTCGCCAAGAAATTATCTGCAAAATATGTATTCAATTTGAAGATAAGAAGTATTTGCTGCTGATACTTTGGTTTCGGAAACTAAAAGGAAGTCTTTACTAAGATTAGTTAAGAATAGTTAATAGGAAAGAATATTTAAAGAAATATTTTTACTTTCAGGGTCTTGAGCATTTAATGTATAGCCTAAACCTAGGACAGATCCAATTCGATCCCTCGCACACGATAGACGAACATCGACCCCAAGGATACTCCCAGGAGATCGCCGCAAACAGCATCAATGCCACCAGGTATTTTGAGGAATCAGGTCGTTTGAATGCCACTGAGGACGAAGCTTTAGAGGTGCAGATATCCACACCTGACAGCAATCTCTCAAAGTCAGATTCGGGGCCAGAGATCCCGGAATTCCTGGAAATTCACGATCCCAAACACAGACATCCAAGAGAGAGCCACGGTGAGTGATCCAGTAGTTTCTCCATCGTTCAGATTTATCTTTATTTTGCACTCCACCCATCTCGGAGGTGTTACCCGCTTTATTTACGACAAAAACAGCAAAGTCGTATATGGCTCCAGATAAGAGTTGGTCAAGACAATAAAGCCATAAACGGTAGACTAGATTTTCCATCCACCTAGCTAGGGTAACAGGAATACAGGCTACAGACTACAGCCTACTTGCTTAGCACTTACAAGCTCCGTGGGTAAATACATCAATTATGATCGCGGAGAAGTACGCATCAGAATGAAGGTATAAATAGATAAAGCCGAGTCGAGGCTCAATTGGCCGATTTCCAAGTGCAAGGCAACTGTCCGGCGACGGCGGTCTATCATCAATTCAATTATGCCATCCCATCCTCCCGTCCGTCTCATTTGGTTGATAGGAAGTTCCGTCTGTGGTCGCGGCCTTGTCGCATAAATTATCAGATATGTACTCTATATGCATTATCCGATTTGCATATATTTCTTTCTCTCCATTTGGGCCGTAAATTCAGTCGTAAATCAGCAACAAGTTGGCAAGATCATTGCCAGTATGGTGACGAAAACAGGGCGATAGCCCGATAAAGATACACATTCTGGGGGGATACGGAAATCCAAAACAAAACAAAAAAACAATTCGAAAAGATTCAGATTCAGAACGGGAACGAGAAGCAAATAGCCCTCAATTGTATCTTTTGTTGGGAATTACAGTTAATTGAAGTGCAAACACAATCATTACACCTTATCCCATATAAAGTTATCACCGTAGTCCGTAGCAGTCGTCAAAGTATCTGACAGGTTCGCAGATGCGATGCGATTGGATAACAATGGGGAAACATCGCCGAGACCTAGAAGATCATATATAGGGTGTACATTACTTCTATGGAGGAATAAAGAGAGCTTTAGAAATAAACAAGGTTCCAGAGAAAATGCCTGACTCTCTGGCTATTCAAATTATATAAACTTTCTAGGAAAAAAAGGAGAAAGATACAAGTTGAAATTGGAACTATTTCTATATTATTTCTAGATCCTGTTGCCGCCTGTTTGTCTCCGAAATCTATATTGTCCTTGCTGGTGGACCACAACGACTTGCACCGAAACACCGCTTTCCGGAAGCTACTCACCAAAGATGGTATCGTCTCAGTGGACAACCTCCACAACACGGAGGAGGAGTACAACCAGTTCATCAACTCCGTCCGGATCACACCCCGGGCTTTCATGAAACTATGTCCAGCGCTTCTAGCCCAAATCGATAATGGTGTCTGCAAGCAGCCAGCTCCGCGATCAGAACATCTTCTGGACAAGAATCAGAAGATTTGGAATGGTAGGTGGCTTAATGGAGACTTTAAATTCAAAGATAAACTATTCTTTCATTTCAGCTTGGATCTATGCTAGTGTTTCTATGCTGATACTCTCGGCCTGCGGCTTGTTGGGGATTCTTCTGGTTCCACTGATGAAGACCAAGGCCTACCAAGAGGTGCTCAAGTTCCTGGTATCCATAGCAGTGGGCACTTTGGCCGGAGATGCCTTGATGCACTTGCTCCCACATGCGCTTTTCAAAGAGGAAAAACATGAAGAGGAGGTGACTGGGGTTAGTCCCCTGGACTCGGATCACAAGCACAGCAACGAGGCAGCCCTCTTGTGTGGTTGCGCCTTTTTGGCTGCCCTTTTTATGTACATGCTGGAGAACCTGATCCCATTACTGAAAGGGAACAAGCAGGGTCACGGACATGGACACAGTCATGGTCATGGACATAGCCATGGTCACGGGCACAGCCATGGCAACAACATGGAAAAGCCAGCGGTTGCACAAGAACTGCCAGATCTATCGGCTCCCCGGGAGCTAAATGTGATGCTGCAGGAGGCGAAGCTGGATGAAAAGACCCCAGACCGGCCGCTTACGCCGGTGGCTTTCATGGTGATCATCGGTGATGGGCTGCACAATCTCACCGATGGCCTGGCCATAGGAGCTGCTTTTGCCAGTGACCCGGTCACTGGATTCGCCACCGCCTTCGCCGTCCTCTGCCATGAGCTGCCTCACGAGCTCGGAGACTTTGCGCTGCTCCTTCAAACCGGGGTGTCCATGCGAAGGGCCATCTACATGAATATTGTCAGCTCAGTTCTGAGTTTTGTGGGCATGTCTGTGGGCCTGTTCATAGCTGGGATAGGGGATGGCATGACCCAATGGATTTATGCAGCCACTGCCGGCTCCTTCTTATATATTGCCTTTGCCGACTTGGTGCCAACGATGAGCGTGGCTCACAATCCGGAAATAGCTAAGGATCCAAAGGGTATTTTTATACAAATACTTGGCATTCTCCTGGGCGGACTAATAATGTTAGCTATTGCCTTAAACGAGCACGATTTAGAAGGTCTATTCAAGAGCTTCTAGAGAGTATTTAAGAATCTCGAGTAGATGTGTCGACTTCCCTTCCTGTTGTAGATAGTAGTCTAAGTCTAAGTTTCTTCGGAATCTCCAAATATCTGCCCTCATCATTAAATGTACATAAGTGTTTAAAATTCAATAACAAATTAATTTTAAAACCAGTTCTTAGCAGATTTGTAGACTTGAGGAGTTTCATTCCATAAGATATTTTAAGCAATATTTTAATAATCCAAAAAATTGTTTCAATTTTGTAACAAATAAGAACGCTCTTTAATGATTTAATTGTTAACACCTATTGTTTAGTTTTTAACTATTAAAGAACGAATTACGATAATTGCAGTTGTTGGTGTTCCTCAAAGGGTTCATTGGGCAGGCGAGCGGGATTCTAAAAAGGGATAATACATATTTTAGTTCGCTTAAATAAATTAAATTGTAAGTCTACTACTCACCAATTTCTTAGATCGCTCCTCCAGTACGCCAAACGCCACATGGTTCAGCTGGATGCCACTGGGCAGTGCTACTCCCTGAATGCGATAGAAGCCATCGGTTTCTCCCTCATCAGCTACCTTGTGGGCAGCGGCGATGGTGCATTTGCCCAGGAAGCGAGTTGCTCCTACCATTGGACCACGGGAAATGTCGATGTGATCACCGAGTCGATACAACGTGACTCTTCCATGGGTCTGCTGAGCAATGCTGGGCAGCTGTTCGCTCTTGTATTTGGAATCCTTAAAAATCTCCTGAGCTATGTCCTGAGTGACGTCGAGACGTTCTATTTCGTGATCCTCAAGCGCCAATTTGACCATCTCGGCAGAAACCGTGCGCATCTCCTCCTTAGTTGGCTGCCAGTTTCGCGTTTGGAGCACAATATCGTGAACAAAGCTTCCGGATTTTACTGAAAAATGTTCCATTTTTATTGTTGGGGAGTTTAGGTGGAAAATTGAACTCACTGTTAGGCCCTGGAAAGCTGTGCAACTGAAGATTAGCCTCCGGTTTGAAGGCCCTATTTAGGGCAGCTCCCAGCATAAAGCTGCAAGTGCGCCAAAAGGCTCTAAGCAAAAGGAAAACAAAGTTTAGAGTATGAAATAAAACATATCATTGTGTGTAGTTACTTGTTGACCACGTGCGGTTCAGACACTTGGAAGTGGAGCAGCTGCAAGGTACATGACTCCTGCAGGGGTCGGTGCATGTCCCAGGGCACACTACCATCGATCAGAGCCAGAGCCGACCGCCGCTTGTGACCCTCTGACAGATGCTGGGCACAATTGTACGGCGTGGAGATGTTGGCGTTCATCACCAGAGTCACATCCTCCGGTAAGCCCAGATAGCGTACTTCGATCTTGTCGATGCGACCCACAGCATCTCGTTGCCGCTTCTGCTCCTGATTGAAGAGTTCATTTCTTTTGGCGATGGAGCTCGAACTAGCGCTGAAGTTGGCTGTAATTAAATATATGTATATATTTTAACGATCCATTATATTTAGCTTTCGCTACCGCCTAACGTGCCATCACTGGTTCTGAGACGTGAGATATGCCGGCGTTATGTAAACTATATTCCCGAAGTTTTGTCAATGAAAAGCTTATCCTTTTGGCTAAACCTACCCTTAGTCCTGTACTGCTGGAGTTGTCGCAGTGCACACCAGCTGGTTTTATGTAATTTTGTAGCAGCCGACATGGTAAATGAACAAAATACTTCGCAGGGATGCGTAATTGTGATGACACTTTTGATTAGTGGTGGACCGTTTGCTAGTGCCGGAGTTGCAGCCGATATTAATCCCGATATATCGATATACCACCCGCTACCGACAATTGCTGGGATTGCGATTTTTGTTTGTCATTCCGCTCAGCAAAAAGCAAGAAACTGTGTTCATTCAGTAAAAACAGTTGAAAAAAAAATAAAAAATCATGGATTTGGATATTGCCCGTGATCTTCCACGCCCAGGCTTCAACTTCGACAACTGCAAACGGTGAGAAAAGTTCTAGGGACCCGAAAATCTGCAAGCGGCACTTTCTGACTCAAGTTTTTCTGTGCTTTCAGAAATGCGACTCTTTTGAAGGGGGGCTTCAAGCCGCCAACCACAACCAAGACCGGTACCACAATTGTGGGCATCATCTTCAAGGATGGTGTAATTCTGGGTGCCGATACAAGGGCCACCGAGGGCCCCATCGTCTCAGACAAGAACTGCGCCAAGATCCACTACCTGGCCAAGAACATATAGTAAGAAAACATCGTATATTCGGGAATTTCAAATCTAATCGTTTGTGTTTTAGTTGCTGTGGAGCTGGAACCGCTGCCGACACTGAGATGACCACGGATCTGATCTCGTCACAGCTGGAGCTGCATCGCCTGGGAACTGAGCGCGAGGTGCGCGTGGTGGCTGCCAATGTGATGCTGAAGCAGATGCTCTTCCGCTACCAGGGCCACATCAGCGCCGCCCTGGTGCTGGGAGGCGTGGACAAGACCGGTCCGCACATCTACAGTATCCATCCGCACGGCAGCGCGGACAAGCTACCCTATGCGACCATGGGTTCTGGTTCCCTGGCCGCCATGTCTGTTTTTGAGAGCCGCTGGCGTCCCGACATGTCTGAGGAGGAGGGCAAGAAGCTGGTGCGCGATGCCATTGCCTCTGGTGTGTTCAACGATTTGGGCTCTGGCTCCAACATCGATCTGTGCGTGATCCGCAAGGGCAGCGTGGAATATCTGCGCAACTACGAGCTGGCCAACAAGAAGGGCGAGCGCAAGTTGGACTACCGCTTCAAGAAGGGCGCCACACCCGTTCTCCACACATCTGTCAGGGATTTGATCGTCAACGAGAGCGTCACAGTCGTTCCAATGGAGACATCTTAGGGGAATCATTTTCTACTTTTCGTACATTTATAATAAAAGAGTTGTGCTCTAAGGACCTGTGTGGAGTGGTATAATAAACGAAGCCTTGCTTCAAGATGCGCGAGTGTTTTTATTTACGTTGGATATATTTATTAGACTAGCGGTAATCCTAGATGGACGCTGCTTTGGTTCTCAACGAGCATAAGCCGGGGACTCTATACTTTACAACAAATAATATCTAAAATAAACTTCTTCGACAAAGTGTGAAGTGGGAAACTTGACTTAAGAGTTATATTCCAAGTGACTATACGAATAAACTTAACTGTCCCCAGCGAGAGTAAGCTAAAAAGTAAAAGTAGGACACTTAAAGCTAAACAATTAATTTAGCTAATATCACATGGTATAGAGGGGTCAATTCCTAACAGCTGAAGGCACTTTCCATCTCCTTAGACTACAGATTAATTGGCACCAAGAATTCACTTGATCGAGTCAGATTATACACGCTCCTCCTTAAACTAGTCTACGGGTCTACGATTATTCTAATAGCAGTAGGGGACAAGTAACAAAAGTAAAGGGAGCACCCACATGGCGAGGGCACCATGATAGGCCGCTCCATTTGGTGTTGGTTCTAGCAGATGGGACACAGTCAGGCTGGACAGGGCCAGATTAGTGGTTATCCTGGGTGATTGGGCGTTTATCAGGGCCGATATCTTCTCGGCTTCACGGGCGCAGGCGTCCAGTTGGATGCGCGTTGGTCTCCTGATGCTACTCGATGGCACTAGCGCCGCAAAGATACCCACTTCCATGGTAAGGAAACCGGTCAGCTGGCATTCGCTCACTTGGACCAGTCCGTCCAGCTGCTGGAGCACGCCATGGAGTGTCAGAAGGTTGCTGCTCTGGGTCCGCAATGCGTACATGGCACGATCGAACTGCTTCCTGGAGTACATTATTCTAAACGCCCCACCAGCGCACAGCGGGCAACAGGCCCCGGGTGGAACGATTAAGCGACAGTGCTTGGACACGGGATCTGGGCATTGAACAGTGCGACACCGCCTCCCCATATCGCTGGCCAGCAATCCCACCTCCCGGCACCGGCCCACATAGTCCACCAGCACGTATTCGGCCCTGGCAGCATAGCTGCTCTTGTAGGTGACTCCGTTGATGCCACAGACGGGCGAGGGAGATCCAGGAGCGTGACTCGACTGGCAGGCTGACCAGTAGGCGACCTGACCTTCGGGATTGGCTCGCAGCAGGGCACAGGCATCCGGATAGGTACGTCCTTGCGTGTCACACACTGCTCCCTGGTGGAAAGATGAGCAATTCGCTGCAGTGCCGTTGACTGTGGAAAAAATAAATAAATATGTAATATGTTTTGGGCCTCCCAATCTCCTCAAGCTTACCGCACTCATACTGCCGGCATGGTCGCTGCATGCTGGCCAGGCACACCTTCCTTCTATCCAGGCAATGGGTTCCCTGGGGACAGCTATGCAAAGTCGCCGCCGAGCAGGCATTCCGGGCATTGCAGGCGCCATAAACAAAGTCCCCTTCCGGCAGGTGGCACTTGGCTACGCAGGCCGAGGGATAGGTGTTTCCATTGGAGCCGCATACCGGCACATAGTGAGCCGGGCAGTTGCAGGGCAGGCTGGTATATCCAGAGTCCGTGAATCCAGGAAGTCGGCACTGCTGCTTGGTGCATGTGATCTCTCCAGCAAAGCAGCTACACAGATTGCACTCCAGGTGGAAGGAGGAGCCGTGCCGGAAGCTCCTTCCGCCAGGAAGCGTACAGTGGGCGTGGCTATACATCGGCAACGGTTGGCACTGCTCCAGCCGATTTTGGAGTCCACAGGAGCAGACCGTGTGCTCCACCATCGGTAGCTGTCCAATTTCCGTTTTCTTGTGCAGATTACTCTTTCCCAGGCGCACATACGAACCGAATGGGACGTAGAGCTTGGAGTCCTGACCCAGATTGCACCCGGGAATGCAGGAGTAGCCCTTTGCTCCGCCGCGCTGAAGGATGCAGACCTCACTGCCGTTGCAGGGCTTCTTGGAGCAGGGTGTTGTGATGTCCTTAGACTCCTCTGAATGGACATTACCAGGCTTCAGATAGGTCTCTAGGGAAATACATGGCAGCGGAGCATCTTCGTCCTTTTCCTTCAACCGAGAGCATATGTCCTTGGGGCGCTGAAACTGGCGGGTCCAATCCAAGCACTCCTCCAACAACTCATGACAGTCCTCGCTACAGATTCCATTGAAGAGTCCCTCCCGCGTGCAGGGCTTCAGTTGGAGGGCACAGACCAGTGCCTGCCACTTTTCCGGAGCACACCGGCTGGTGTTCTTGATAAAGAGCTCCTGCCCCAAGACCCTGACGGTTCCCCGCTGCTGCAACAGTCGCAGATCCTCCCGAGCAGCGGCATCGTGTTCCGGGGTGCAGCTCCGGAAGAGCTCCGTGGCCCGGTTGTTGAAACTGGTGCAGAAACTGAGACCCTGGCATCCTAGTTCACAGGGTGAGTCCACGCTTTCGATGCACCGACGCAGCTCTCTTTCGCCCGGCTGTTCCAGGCAGTCGTTTTCGAAGTTCGTCTGGGCCTCCCACCATCCGTTGGTGTAGAACTGATTGCACAGCCGCCGGCACTTGTGGCTGCCGGCCTGGTCGCAGCACTGCCGCTTGGCAGCATCCATTCCCAGGTGGGCAGAGTCCCCCAGGGATCCCCCTCGTCCAATTAAACGTCGCTGGGATGGGGATTCTACGGATGAAATTCCTCCCGGCACATACAGTTTCCCAGTTACGGTCAGGAAGCACTGCCAGAAACGAAAATGCGGCAGAGGTTTCCCACATCCCGCGGCCTCTAGTCTGGAGAAGATGACCTCACTTCGTTCCAGGCGGGTGGAGTCTTGCTGGAGCAACTTTTGGCAGGTATCCCGGCAGTGCTCCTTGTTACTATACTGGCAGCAGGGTAGGTCTATGAAAAGAATTGGAATTTAAGGTTTAAATTTTGGATTTATGGCATAATCTTACATTGCTCCGCATTGGCCAGAGGTGTCATATCCGTGTGGTTATGTATGCATTGAATGACATCCAGGTTCCGATCTCCACAGGCTCCCCGAATGTCCACATGGTCCTGGTTGTCGTGGGAGGGTTCAAATACCGAACGGCAGGCCTGATAGGGAAGTTTGAATTAATTAGATTATAGTATGTGAGGACTAGAATCCTACCTCTAGACATTCTGAAGTGCGGGCTTGTCCGCAGCACTGATCCGCCGCCTCCTGACGCTCCAGACAGTCGTACAGCATCTGCTCGTCACTGCGCCGGCAGGTGTGCACTGGTGGGCGATTGGAGGAGGCGCAGGCATTCCGACAATGAGCCAACACCCCGAACTGGCAGCATCGCCTTCCCGACCAGTCCGCTCCACGGGCGACCGCTGTGAATAATAGGAGTTTACATTGAATCCTGTCCGAACTCCATGTCCACTTACCATCGAATGTGTGGTTGACGCAGGTCCAGAACTCGACTTGATGCAGTTGGCAGTACTTTCGCAGCTCCTCGCGTCCATCGCCGCCGCCGCCAGTGGCGAACTCCACCAGAGATAACTGGAAACAATATGCATAAATTGCTTTAGACAACAAGTTATTAAACGCAATCAAAGTTAATCAACAAGTAAGCGGTTAACCCGGCTTCTGACCCGCAACCTGTTGGGTTCTCCACTGCAGAGAACAATTAAAAAATGGTATAGATCGTTACTTAACAAATTCTTATTTTTTCCATCAGGGTCGTGGTTCTGTTGTACTTGTTCTTGAATAAAAAAAAGAGTATTCATAACATGCAGGTTGCACTTTAATCCTGCATCTTTGTCTTACTTTTTTTTTGGCGTATTATGTTACATTTCGGGTTGCTGTGTTGTGTTCCTGACACCACCATAAATAACATTTGTCGTACCATCGCCCCACCATTTGCTCCTTCGAGCCTCTATCGATAAAGAACCGGGCCCAGGAAACTTCAATAACAAATTTTCAGGCTCATTCCGGGTCTGGAGAGTCTCTTTTTTTTCGTATCTGCCACAGTAATCTGAGTAAAGCGATGTCTATTCAAGATACTCAGCTTGTCCATGCAACTTGTCTGGTTCTTGAGCCTGGTGGCATTCTCATAAATACAAATTAACATACGCAGGAGCGTAGTAGGCTGGGAGCTCCAAGGGATTTTTGTCCATTTCGAAAAATTACCTCAGTAGGCCATGACTTCAAATTTAAGGTTAGAATCCCCTATATAAGGGCTTGTTGTCCATGGGAGGTTCATTCGTCGGCTGGCTTTCCGACTACTAGCCAGCTCCAGCCTTTAATTTTATTTTTATTTTTTTAATTTTATTTTTTTACTTTTTTAACCATCGCTATGCAACTGCGTAGCGCGCTCCGGAAGTATATTATTTTCTCTTATTTATTTTATTTATTTTTAATTAAACTAAACTGAAGACCCATATCC
>JAJJHT010016636.1:360633-410261 GCA_021223865.1 Drosophila pandora
TCTTGAATTAAAATGAAGATCCATATCCCCTCAAGTGTCAGGGGTTTGGGAGACCAAATGGGAGTTTTCTTATATATTTTTTAATTTATTATTTTCTTCTTGAATTAAACTGAAGATCCATATCCCCTCAAGCGTCGGGGTTTTGGGAGAGCATTTGGGAGTTTACTTATTATCTTATTTATTTTTTAACTTTCATTTGATTATTTTATTTAAACTGAAAACTCTTGGCCCCTATACGTGAATGCAACTGTGCTTCCTCTTGGGTACATAAATTCTTATTTTTATTTTAAATATTTCTTTAACTAAAATGAAGACCCATATCCCCTTTACTGCCAGAAAAGCCAACCCATTGAAGTATTCTTATTTTCTTATATTTTTTTTTTAATATCTAAACTGATAACTATTGGCCAGTTACGTGGATGCAACTGCGCTGCCGCTTCTGGTAATTTTTTTTAATTAATTTAAAATTTTTAATAACCTGAAAACCCATATCCCCTATACGTGAATGCAACTGTGCCGTCTGGGTTCTCATCTCAATTTTTTAATCCTCTTGTTTTTTCGTAAATCTTTGACTTCACTGTGACTTCGACTGTTTTATAAAACAAAAATTTATATAAAGTTATTTTATTTTTTTTTTCTTTTGAATTTATTTGATTTTCTGTCGGGACAACCTGCCTCGTTGGCATAAAATCCCATTAAAGTGCAATTATCAGTCCTTGGAACCACAAGAGACTATTTTGTCAGTAATAAAATGCGCGTAAATTTTTACTTATCTCGGGAAGATCATCCTTCTCGTCTCCGGTTTCGACTTTTCACACAATTTGTGAGCCGCAGAGTATCCGATATCAGACACCCACTTAAGAAAATCTCCAGATCTACAATCTTTCGCACGAGAGAAAAGCAATTCCCAAGTGGATTCGGGGATACGCCCATTCGGAATGGTGAATGGGTAATGGGTAATGGTAATGGGAACCGGTTGGAATTATCCTGTTAGTCAGTTTCAATTTGGCCAAAAGATTTAATGCCTTCATTTGCATTTCTAAATGAAAAGATTGGCAAAGCCCCCAGACCAGTGCAACTAATTGGTTTTGAACGGGGGGAGAGGGTATTGGAGGCTATGGGGGCTAGAAATTGTTATGATTACAAAGTTAAATGATGTCAGTGATTTGATTGCTGGCATAGCCTCCAACTAAATCGATCCTAGGAGCGCTAAACCGGCACATAGTAGACACTCGCTGGCAAAGACAACAAATTGATTTTCATCTCAGGCAAGAGATCCGAGCTCCGGCTTTTATGAATGACTTTGAGTGGGAAACTGGTTGGTCTGGGCCTTTGGTCTTGGGCTCATTGAGTCGCTCTTTGAGCCGCAATTACCTGTTTGCCAGTTTATGCTAATTAACAATGCAATTTGTGTGGATTTTGAGGCAAGCTGCTCAACCCGAATTTCGGCACAAGGCTCCTCCACCAGCGGATGTGGATATTTGAATCGAAGTTCTATCGAAATCGAACCGACCATTAAAACCTGTCATAATAATTTTCAATAGCTTTTCACCCTGTCACAGGCCGTCGGATCAACGTTTATTGAATTCTAAATTTCCATTACTTAGTATGCACCACTCGCACCATTCATAAAGTTGAACAAAAAGGAGAAAAACAAGGAGGTAGGCTTGGAGATTCATGGGCATATAAAAATACCAGGAAATGCAGTGTGTACCTTGATCAGTAGTTTTTCCATTTTATCTGCTTGTTCAATCTGTATCTGAA
This sequence comes from Drosophila pandora, assembly GCA_021223865.1. Lineage (NCBI taxonomy): Eukaryota > Metazoa > Arthropoda > Insecta > Diptera > Drosophilidae > Drosophila > Drosophila pandora. The sequence continues at coordinate 362,398 of JAJJHT010016636.1, forward strand.
GGTGTTTTCTACTCCAAGTGGCTTGGGGTTTAATATTTATGACAGACACATCATTTCCCTTCGATATTGTATGGATATAGGCGAAAATTTTATCATATTTAGGCAGAAAAAATATTCAAAACTCATAAGGGAATTCATATAAATGGTGTAAGGTTTTTGATTTTAATAGAAATTCAGTTTATGAATAAAGGAAGTTGTGAAATTTTTTTATTTATTATGACTATTATTCTATATATATTTACTTTGTATTCTTCTGGCACTCCTCTGATAATAATTCCTAAACATAAACCCATTTCCATAACTTACTCCATTGTCTTGCTGGCTGTTGGACCAATCCAATGGCATCCTCACCATTCCATTCATATGCATTTTTGATATATGATCAATCCCGTCGACCACACCCCTCGATCCCTGGATCCCTGGATCCTGGATGGAGCCCCAATCTCCGTCCTGGTACTCACAGATCGACATACTTACATTTTCGCATGCTGTGCGACATGAGCCGAAGACCTGATTGCAACATGTGAAGATATCTGCAAGAGGGAAAAAAAATAAAACCAAGACAAAAAATGAGCATGTTACGAGTGGAAAAACAAGAAGTTAAGTAAGCAAAGTGCAGCATATCAGGGTTTAATGGCTTGGCTCACGCATTTTGACACCACTCAGTAAATTAAAATTTAAATAAATGCCACGGAAAACAGCAAGAGATCGGTCCGAGGATCGTTAAAGGAGCGGGGTAGCCGCTCTGATCCGCTTGATGCTTGATTCCCGATCATGATGGCCACATGTGAGTCTGTCTGGGATTTGGATATCCTCTCAGCCCCCTACCCCCGACAGAAAGCGATATTTTAAGGAGCCGCCGGAAAGAAACTCTTTCACTTTTCACACTAATTAGGTGGTTAGGGGTATCCAGCTTATCTACGGATCCCCCTGGTGACTGATTACTTATTAAGCACTTACTGGGTGTTTTTCCCTCTTATTTTTCAAATAATTCCTCGGTAGTTTATTTTTGCGGTTCAGTTGGAAGATTGCTCATTGGGTGTTGAACTTTTGTGGCAAAAAAATATACATATACGAGGGGCAGGAAATTTAAGAGCAGAGATGACAGCGTGATAATTTACGAGTAAGAGTGGAACGACATTTTTTTAAGATCTGTAATTGTCTAAACCATGGGGTATTTTTAAATTAAATTATAGTCAAAATTCGGCAGAATAATCAGACTGTAAATTGCAGGAAATTAAAATTCACAATGTAAACAGAAATCGAATAATAGGAATAGTGAATCAATGCGATTTTCTGTATTTAAACATAAACTTTTCATTATTTCCCAGTCAAAAAAGGTTCTATAGACTGGGGTATAGACTATACATAATATTTTCTATTAGAAGGTAGAGCTATATTGTCTATAATACCCTCTTCTTTTAATCATTGACATAATTTTAATTGATTTAAAGATTTACAAATGGATAGGCCCGGCTAATCCTAGACTTTGAGACACAAAATGAATATAAATGAGTTGGTTCGAAGGGATAAAATAATCGTGTCACGAATACTTGAATTGTATTTCCTGACTTGGACGGGGAATCTCTGAGGAACTTCCTCACATCTTTGGAGTCTCCCCTGATCATGGCAGAGAACCCAACTCATCTCCAGCTGGAACAGCTTCCCATGTCTGACATGTGCGACACATGTCCCCGTTCTAGTTCGCCCATCTCCCGTCTCCGGTCTTGGGGACTCCCGGATCCGGGACGTGTGACAGTTGGCCGGGCGTAAAGGGCGGGTTCAAAGAGTTTTTGTTGAGTGCGTGAAAAATTTTGAGTTTTTGTCACTTGGAACGGGTATTGGGAGGGCTACTGAACTTCACAGAAGATCAAAAGCAGTGCCCATTAATTAAGTGTGCAATTGCCAAAGTGGGGAAGCGAAAAACAAACCAATGAGGAAATGGAGGGCAATTGGTTGATTTGAGGGGGAAAACTGCCAAAGATTTTCTTCCCCCCTTATTTCTTGGTCGAAAACTCACGTATTTTTGGCCTAGTCTGGCCAGCACCCCGTCCGGACAGTTTCAGTTTTTTTGTCGGGTTGAGTGCCTAATTTTAGCGGAAATTTACTTTGAAGTCCACCGAAATAAATTTTTGGCCGCGGCCTATGAACATTGATTTGGGGAATCAAATGGCCATAATGCCAACTGGGAACTGTGAATGCGAAAACTGTGACAAATCGCTTGGAAAATGCCTTTTTGGCTGTCTTTTATTCTTATTTTGATTCTGATTCAGAATCAGATTCACTTTTATATGGCATTTATTTTTAAAACTGTTAATGTTTTCATTTGTGCTTGCTACTCTCTGCCTAGTGTGTCGTTGAGTGCTATTTTTATTATTTTAGTTTCGGTTTTAGTTGCAAAGTTGCGCAGTCTTCAGTCTTCTGGCCAATGATCTAAACTGCCTGTCAACGCACCACACCGAAAAAAATACTTTTCTAATATTTTTCAAAATTATTTTCAATAAAACAAGACTACAGATAGTTTTTCTCTTTATGGTAGATCTGTATTATAGGGCGGCTTCTATAAATAATCGCTTTGAAAAGCGATTCTCTGACTTGTGTCAAGTGTCACAACTGATTTGTCGGCATTTCGAATTTTTCTTTCTTTTAAAAAAAAAAAAAAAAATATATATCAAAGATAACCATCCTATCTCGATTATCCGACCACCCATTTGATTTACGTGAGTGCAACAGACATTATTGTTATACGAATAGCTTTTTTACGGCCCAGGCCCATCTGAAGCAACAATCAAAGCCAGTTGCGATGGCCATTTGTATGCAAAGCATTTCAAACGCCACACAATTCCAATTCATTTCAGATGCACAACATCGCCCCACCAGACTTGAAGAATTTCCTTTTGCAAAAAGAGCGACAATCAGTTAAGCTCAAGGCGGCGACATATACGAGCGGGTCATAAAGTTTCATTGGAAATCTAACACATTTATCATTATCATACTCACTGACACCCATCCCCCCGGCACTCACCATAACTCACTCGCCTCCAGCTTGGAGTTAATAAAACAGGCGGCGGCGGCGGGATAGTGGAGAAAAGTTGCCATGATCCCGAATCGGACTGGCGGATACTTTATAGCCTATGCTGGCGCCATCAGACTTCACCAGCTTTCTGGCAATTTAAACTAATTTTTAACACTGTTTCAATTTAGATACAAACACGCATACGCTCAGATACAGATACAGATACAAAACAGTGGCATCAGCATCGTCATCATCATCAGCAGCACTTTCAATTAAAACATTTGATTCGCGCTCAAAAAGAAAATTATTGCTTTTGATTAAGTGACTGGATACGGGGATGGGAATGGGATGCGGATGTGGATGTGGCTGTGACTGTGAATGGGGTAGTAGTGAGTCGGAGTGCGGTTCCATTTGCATGCCAATCGAATGGGGGGAGATGGTGTTTAAATTTGCAGAGTGGCTATATCCGAAGTGACCAGCCCTAGAAATGCGGGCTCGCCAGCCGGAGGGGAGCACACAAAAGTGACAACGCCAAAAAGCAAATCAAGAGCTCTTGATTACAAATAGTGCCATTAAAGCATTCGAATTTGAATAAATTACTTCCATTTATTGTGATTACAACTCAGCTCGCAGTTCAGCAACTGTTTTTTTATTTATAATTATTCGGGCCTAACGATTTTCTGAAAAAATGCATGAGATAACCAATATACCACCAGCAATGGATATATCTCGTACAATTTTCATTCGATTCTTAAGAGGAGTACCTTAAACGATTCCTGGATTGATTCTCCACAAATCTGCATCAAAATCTAGGAAAAAAATATTTTTGAGATTTTTTCTTAAATTTCCTGGGGGTCCCCCTTTAAAATTATGAAAAGTGCCTGGGAGGACAATAGGAGCTCGAACAATGGCTATATCTTTGCCAATTTTCATCCGATTCTTGATCGGAATACCTTAATCGATTTGTGGATCGATTCTCCATAAATCTGCATCAAAATCTAGCAACAAAATATTTTTGAGATTTTTTCTTAAATTTCCGGGGGGTCCCCCTTCAATATTATGAAAATGGCCTGGGAGGACAATAGGAGCTCGAACAATGGCTATATCTTTGCCAATTTTCATCCGATTCTTGAGAGGAGTACCTTAAACGATTCCTGGATTGATTCTCCACAAATCTGCATCAAAATCTAGGAAAAAAATATTTTTGAGATTTTTTCTTAAATTTCCTGGGGGTCCCCCTTCAATATTATGAAAATGGCCTGGGAGGACAATAGGAGCTCCAACGATGGCCATATCTTTGCCAATTTTCATCCGATTCTTGATCGGAATACCTTAATCGATTTGTGAATCGATTCTCCATAAATCTGCATCAAAATCTAGCAACAAAATATTTTTGAGATTTTTTCTTACATTTCCTGGGGGATCCCCTTCAAAATTATGAAAAGTGCCTGGGAGGACAAAAGGAGCTCGAACGATGGCCATATCTTTGCCAATTTTCATCCGATTCTTGATCGGAATACCTTAATCGATTTGTGGATCGATTCTCCATAAATCTGCATTAAAATCTAGCAACAAAATATTTTTGAGATTTTTTCTTAAATTTCCTGGGGGTCCCCTTCAAAGTTATGAAAAGTGCCTGGGAGGACAATATGGGCTCCAACGATGGCCATATCTTTGCCAATTTTCATCCGATTCTTGAACGGATACCAAAAACGATTTGTGGATAGGTTCTCCATTAATCTGAATCAATGTCTCAGAAACAAATATTTTTGATTTTTTTCCAAATCTTCTAAAGATTCCCCTTAAAAAACTCAATACATTAATGCGATAAGCCAAAACTTTCATCTTGCCGTTAAAAGTCACTGGGTTATGATCTGTGAATGAACTCCAGTTGATAAGAGCACTTACCCTGTGGATCTCCGGAAGATCTGGCTGATTCCACAGCTGTGGTTTCCGAGCTATCGATGGCCTCACTGGTATCCCCGTCCAGCCAGACATAGTCGTCCGAGTCCTGATCCGCTGACGTAGTTTTCGTCGGCCTGCGACCATTTTTCTTAGTTACTCCGGGAATATGACGATGCTGATCCGCCGAGGCATTGTTTTTGTTGCTACGTGGACGAACGTGGGGCAGGTTATCGTTCTTGGAGCTCTGGTTCTCCTCCAACTGGCGGACGGCACGGACCAGGCCCAAGGGCAGAAGGAGCAGCAGAAACTGCCAGCCACTCAGACGCATTGTTATCGTTGATTCTTTGGGTTTTTTTTGCACAAGTTTGTGTATTTACTTATTTATGTACATATATTTTTTATGGTGATTAAATAGTGGAGTGCATTTTGTGCACATTGATAAGTCTATCCGAGCCGCGGAAATGAGTGTGTCACAAAGTGGAAGTCAAAGTTCATCAGCATGGCCAATGGCATCCGTTTGATAAGCGTACGGCTTACGGACCACTTTAAACAATATGCAAGTTGAATTTTTCTACACTGAAATAAAATAGGATTTAGTTTGAAGTTATTTCCAAAAGTATAGCTATTCTGATATATAAATTACTTGGAATTATACTTTAAATCATCTGAAATACTTGGAGTTTATGAAATATTTATTGTAATATACTAAGTATTTTTTCTCAGTGCAATCACTTGTATGAAATCTGACTGCCATGCTCGTTACAAACATAGATAGTGATTGAAAAGAAACACAGACAAAAAATGAAAACCGATTAAATTTAATGCTCTTGCCTGCACAAGGGACTCTATTGATAGAGGAGTTCGGATCGGTTTGGCTATCTGTTGAAATATAGATGGAATATATATGTAAGACTGTTTATACTATAGGGGATGGAGTGGTTGGGGTGGTGGCACAGAGTGTAGAAGTATTCGGAACACGCCTCCGCCACTTGTCCACACGCTGTCACACAGTAATTAAGCCAATTGACCTCGCTTGGCCGTTCGTTTTGGCAAAGCGTTATCCCCCTCACCATCCCCCTACGAAGCTTCATGTTTTCCTTTCAGCTCAAAAGCAAAGTAGCAGGAGGCAGTCGGCTCTCGGCAGTCGGCGACAACATTTTATTAAAAGTGAAAAAATATAAATAAATAATATCAAAAAAACGCCAGTGGTGGCGGGCCGACAAAGTGACACAAACGGAGGGAGGCCCACTAATGATGAGACTCGCTTCGGTTCGGGGGCTTGTTTTGGGGGCTGGGTACTTCAAGAGCCTTTCTTTTACCTTCACTCTCTACTTTTCGCCGAGTGTCCTTGCAGTCTACACTCCACAAAAAGAGGGACTACTAATGATTTACTTAAAGTTTATTTTGTCTGGATTTAAAATTAAACTTATCTCAGTTTTAGAGAAGAAAATCAAACCCGAAAAACTAAAGAAATTATAATGGCTACCCTCTTTTTGTTGAGTGTACGGCTGTGCCGGTGTCAAAGCGAATAGAAAAGCGGGCTGGCGACCGAGAAAAGGGATAAAAGGGGTTGAAGAGGAGGCGGGAGAGTAAGTGGCGGGCGTGGGACTGTGGGTGGTGCCGGGCTATCAGCGTTGAGTTGAGCGGTGACTGTGCTTTGATGTCTTTCTAATTGCATATTTTACAGCGCTAGGGAGTCGCTCAAAACACACACACACACACATACAACCATTCGCATCCTGTGCAGCTATCCTGCAAAAGGATAGCACTTTTAGCGAGAGTGGAAAGTAGAGCTATTTGCTGTGATGTGGATGTGGCCCCACCATCGTCCTCCAGCGTCCCTATCAAAGACGCTGGCATATCCAAAGTGGACCAGGACCAGGACCAGGACCAGGACCTGGTTGGTTTGTCAACTTCCAGCATCAACGTCAACGTCAGACGAACACGAGCACAAAGGACTACTACAAAAGCGGCATGTTCAAAAACTAGACAAATATTAACTCATATGCAGCTTGAGGTTGGGCGGAGATGCCTTTGTCTTCTCGAAACTACAGTCGGGATTGCGTAACTGCAACTTGTTAGCAAAATACGATGCAATAAGACTAATTAAAAAAGCTTTTACAGGCTAATCAGTGATTTTGATTTCTATTTCTATATACTAAGAAAAACATACAATAACTATTAAAAATACTATTTAACTTGTTTATTTTTCGAAATATATATTTATTTTCATATTCTATCTAAGTATTTTCAAACGAAGCTCCACTGTAATCTGTGATTGTGACTCCAACGGAGCTTTGATTGCAACGAGAAAACACAGGAACACAGGAAATGGCGCCACTTTGCAAAAAGGATTCAAAGGAGCCGTCAAAGCAAACGGAAATGGAGCCACAAACACGCACAAGCCTACAAAAAAAAAATAGCCTCCATTGATTTCAAATGCATCTCATGCACTTTTCGTTTGATTTGTTTACCGGATTTACGGATAAATATACCTAATATTCCAGTTTGGTTTTGATTTTGGTTAAGTTTTATTCAAGTTAATAATATTTATTAAATATTTTGATTGTTGTTTTTGATTTAGTTATATTTTGTGCACAACACTTATCACTTTCACATTTAAACTCGGTTTGATTTGGCGCTACATTTTTCTCATTCGTATCCGCATCCGCGTCCGCGTTGACGTCCTCGTCCGTTCGCGTTCTTTGAGATACAGATACAGGTGCTATCTTTTAATGCGCTGCTTGGCTCCAACTATAGTTCAGTCATATTCCACCATCCACGTTCCACATTTGGCGGGTCATTCAAATTCAAAATACTCAACCCAACTAGTTTTAACTACAAATTTACAACGGCAGCTGTTGTATAACTGTTCTAATTGACGGTATAATTATTAAACAATAATATTTTGTATAATATAGCCGTTACTTTGTTATTTTTAAATTATTTTAGGCTTTCAACAAAAAAATACCATAAAATTTCATACTGCTCCTAGAGATGACACTTTAGCTAGAGATGGAACTTGTCAGAGATGGCACTTGCACTTGTTGCTGTGCCGTGAGGCCCATATACCAACACAGACACACAGGCATTACGTCAATATGGCAAACAATCTGTCAAACACGCAATTACAACAACAAGAGGCCCAAATTGACAGTTGGTCAATAAAATCGCGGAGGAAGAGCTTGCTGGTTACCTAAGGATATTGCTATAGAAGCCTGCGTTGAGGTGCTCTTTGGACAGCAAGGAATTTTGAGCCAGGACCCCGGGAAGATGCTACCCCAGCCGCCGCCACACGGCCTGAAGGTGATGTCTGGGGCTGAGGAGAACCGTCACTATCTGCGCGCCTTCATCCAGACGTATCGAGATCTTCCCGTACTGTGGGACACCTCTCTACGAGATTACACCAATCGGGAGAAGCGGGCGGAGGCCTACCTCCGGCTGGTGCCCATTTACCATTACCTGAAGCGCGATGCCACCGTGGAGGATGTGAAAAAGAAGATCAACACATTGCGAACGAACTACAGGAAGGAGCTGAAAGTAGTGGAGAGTGCCATGCGGGCGGGCAGCCTCCACAGTCCCAGGTGCTGGACCTTCCAGGAGCTCGACTTTCTGCGCAATTCCGAAAAGTTTCTGGCCGTCAATCCCGCCTTCAAAAATGAGCCCTCCTTTGCCTTTAACGAGACGAGTAGTTGCACCACCGCATTTCTGGAGGGAGGGAATGGTGCGGGCGCCAGCTCTCTGCATTATGCTGCAAGGGGAGCGGGTGGCCAAACACCAAACATTTCCGAAATGTTTCACAAGTCGTTTGGACCGCCGCCCCCACAGCCACCGCCGTCCGCCGGCAATCCAGGAGATTATGTTGTCAACAAGCGCGCCAGACAAACCCCACCTGGGACCGTTCCAGGAACAGGCGCTGGACCAGCAGCCTCCAATCACAACACCGACGAACTGCTTAACATAGCCTGCGAGTATTTGAACGGAACCTATCCTGAGGAGGAGTCCATCGCCAGGACGTGGACGCATAAGCTGAAGCGGCTGCCACGCGAACAACGGCTTCTAGCCGAGCGCTTCATTAACGAAATTCTGTTCGAGGCCGAGTCCAACAATCTGCACCGCGGCTCCGTCCAAATCAATAACAGCTTCGAGCCCTACGTCCGCTACGAGGAGCCGCCCAGTGGGCACGAAGAGCAGGACAAATCCCAGAGCCCCAGCGTGCACACTTCCTCCTCCAGTGAGTCGAAACCGAATGTGGCACCTCCCAGCACTTCCACCTTCTAGACGTAAGTTAGCGACTAAGTGTTACTAAGTTTTATTGGCCGGGGGGTTGGGGCGTTTTGTGTTCACGCCACACAGAACATAAAGACGAAATAAATAAACCTGTAAATAGGCTGTGCTGATGTTGAGGGGTCAGTCCAGGCGCTGGTAATCGACTAGATTGCGGGTGAACCAAACGTAGGGGGAGGCGCCGGCCAAAAAGAGACAGGCGCCTATCACAGGACGATGCAAGATCCAGGCCACTGCCGCGAGAGTCAGGGCCAACGAGAATGCGATAAGGAGATTGCCCGTCACCGGAAACTGCGGATCTGGGGCCAATGCTATTAAAAGCGGAACACGAAGGACTAAAATGGGAATCCAAAAGGTTACTGGGATTTTAAGAAGTACTCAAGGAGCAACTTACACAGTACACGGAGAATTTTGGTATTGCAAGTAACGCCGAAGAAGATGAGCAGCCATCCTATAAAACGCCACCACCAGGTATTCAACACCTGAGCGCGTGCCTCCAGTCTAAATACCTCGTGAACACTTAATCCGCCTGGATATACAAGGAGCACAGAGGCACCACGAGACGTCACATATGGTTCGATTTTGTTCCCCACCAGCTTGCCCACGACGCTGTACGTCTCGCCCTCCATGCCCGCGAAACTGAAGAGCAAGCGCAAATCCCCCACCTCGGGATTGAACACATCGTTGGTATGGTAGTATATGCCGAGGTGCAGTTTCACGCTGCTGTCCTCCGGTCTAATATCCGAGGTAAGCTCCTGGTACACTCCAAATTTATCCTTGACTTCGGCTCCAAGTTCATAGCGTCCGATGTAAACAGCATCGGCTACTTGCACATGGCTCTCTATGGGAAAGTGCGAGGGGTTCTTGTGACCGTGGGGATTGGAGAAGCTGCGCGAGTCCACGATCTTATCCCGCCACTCCCGTGTGTAGTAGTAGGTGCGTGAGTCCGACTGTGTAGAGCCCACGCTCTCGCCGTAGTTGTGTTCCCTGCGTAGTTAAAAGGATGAGAATATGAATGAATTTATATATCCAAAATTGTTTCCTCCTTACACTGTCTCCTCCACCCACTGGTACATTTGGACTTTCCGGCGCAGCTTGACCGCCAGCAACTGAATATTGTAGTCCGGCTCGGTCAGCGGTTCACCCACCAAGATGGGACCGGATAGGTGAACAATTCTGCCATCGAGACCCACCTCCTGCTCCTCCTCAGTGAATCGAACCGAGTAGATGTCGTTGTGCGCCTCATCCAGTGCCATCATGTTGTGCACCGCGCGTCCTTCATTCCAGTAGAGAACCGTGCTCCCCGCGACGAACAGGATCAGGCCGAACAAGGAGATGAGCCAGTGGGCGCGGAGGGTTTCGTTCAGAGTGGCCATGGATTTGGATGCGGGTGTGTGGACAAAACAACATCCATGGGGCTTTGGTTTGGGGCGTAATGACTCGAATTTTAACAGCTGATGGTGAAGTGTGACCAGGTGGCGACCGGAGAAACCAGACGTTACTTCCCCGAATAATCGATAACATAAACGCAGTAGGACCTTAAACGTAAACATAAACAAAGTAAAAGTTTGACTAAAACACATAAAAAGATAAGAGGATCTACTAAAATTTAATTTTTTTATTGAGATTACCCTCATCCCGTGAGAGTAAGCTACTTTCTCTATTACTTACACGTTGGATTCATCCTTACCTTTTTCTTAGGCCGTCAGCAGTAGGATGAGAGTGTCGCTTTTACTTTCGAAACCTGTAGCTGCTTTTAAATAAAGAAAACATGAACCAATATAGATCTGAATACAGAGGGAGGACAATGGACCCTGGAATGGATAATGGAACCAATCTCTATCAAAGGAGAGATACTTGGTCGGCCGCTTCCCATTGTTTGGATCGACGTAGTAATGAAAATTACGACGATTTCCAATCTACCAGTTCATCCTCATGGACAGCGTCAGGAGGAGCTCCTATGGTCAACAGCACAGGACACTATTCTAGACGTACCCAAAGAACTATGAAGTTTGATTTTCGAGACAAAAGAAAGGCAGCTCATATCCTAGACACGGCCTTAAAAGCAGAATACACCACTCCCAAACAAAGCGACCAAATCCGGTGGGCACAAATGGTACTTCCCAATTATGAACCCCCAAGAGCTGGAGCGGGAAAAGCTAAAAACAATGCTAAAAAGAAAGGGTCTACTCCGTATACTAACCATCACACGCCTCTGGACAATCCTCATCATTTTCCAGATGAGGAGCTCCATTTCCAAAACGAACAACATTACCAAAAAGAACACACCTCTCAGGGCGATCACCACTGGCAGGACGAGCACCAGTGGCAGGACAACTATCAAGACGAGTATACCTCACAGGACAAGTACCACTGGCAGGACCAGCTCCACTACCAAGACGAACACACCTCTCAGGACGAGCACCGCTATCAAGACGAGCAACAGTGGCCAAACAAGCACCAACGGCAGAACAACTATCAAGACTATTATACCTCTCAGAACCAGCACCAAAGGCAGGACAACTATCAAGACGAGTGTACCTCTCAGGACCAGCACCAGTGGCAGGACGAGCTCCACTATCAAGACGAGTACACCCCTCAGGACAAGTACCACTGGCAAGACGATCTCCACTCTCAGGAAGAGAACCATTCTCAGGTAGAACGTTACTCTGAGGACGAGTTCCAATCACACGATGGACACCACTCTCAGGACGAACATGACTCCTTCAAAACCGAACCGGATCCAGCTTCCACGGCAAACGGGAGTGACAAAGTTGTCGTTGGCGTCCTCGACAGGGCAGCTAGCGGCGGGTTTATCTCACGTGAAAACTGGAAAACTGTTGAAGGGGAGTTGCAGGACAATTTCCTGGGCCACCTGGAGCGATTTGGCGGACCCCCTCCGGTATGCCGGGACGGGGGCTGGCATCAAGGACGCGTGAAATTGATCGCGTGTCAGGATGCCAGATCAGCGTATATGTACAAACAGGCCGTGGCAGCTCTTGGGGAGGTCTATGAAGGCGCCATGCTAGAAGCGGTGGACTCGGATCAGATCCCATTTGTGCCAAGGGCCCACATTTGGGTGTCAGCCAAACCAGCCGAGCCAGAGAGGATTCTCAAGCTGCTACAGGTGTGCAATCCGCAGATGCCATCGGCGGATTGGAGAGTGACCCGCGTGGGCGACCCTGAAGGAAACTCGAGGCAGATTTCTGTCACACTCAACGAAAAGTCGCTGGATGCTCTGGAGAAGGTCAATGGACTACTTCAGTACGGATGCCGCCAGGTATCCGTACGGATCTACAAGAGTGATACCAAAAACAAAAAGGGTGCAGCGGCGTCGGATCTGGAGGTTGTCGTTGTGGACCCAGAAAACCTGAAAAAAGACATCGAAAAGACCGAATACTATCCGTACCTACCTTCAGGGGAGACCTATCAAGGGTCGGAGTGGAAGGATCGGAGTAGAAGGGAGTGGTGAACCATAATTCTGTTCCAAAGGGAAACTACACCTCTTACTTTAAAGCCAGAAAAGAACAAAATTAGAAAATGAAATAAAATGAATTTTTTCTTAGATTTGCTTTTAAGATTTGAGGAAAATGGGGAAAAAAACTATTAATGTAAAAGTTGAATGCAACTGTTAATGATGTAACTTTCTATTTAATCGCACTGTTTATGGGAACAGTTCTTATCAATGGAATAGTATTCTATTCCTATAGTATATCGTAGTGTAGCAGAATGGTATATATTGGCGGGTAAAGCAACCTCCTCCAACAATATAACAACCTGTCTTTCGGAAGCAAGTACTACCATGGCGTTTGTGAATCACATTCAAAACGAAAAGCTGGCCAGAGAGTTAAAAGTGATGGAAAATACTATGAACTTAAGGATACATGAAAACGTCGAGAAACTCCAAAAAGAATTGCAGAAAATGGATGAACAGCTGCAGATACGTCTCAAGGAAATGGACATTGAAGCTGCTCTGAAAATGAAACAAATGGATGTGGATATGAGGAAAATGGAGCTGCAAGCCGAGGAAAGGTGGCGAAAATATGAGTTAAGTTTGAAGTACAAAACTAATTAAATTAATAAATTTTCTTAACAATTTTACTGTTAAGGGGCGATTCATGGAAAAAATATGAAATAATGTCCATTGTCTTTCCAATCTAAGATAATAAAGGGAACACTTTTCTTATCAATAGAATCAGTTTGAAAATGGTATATATGGGCTTCCAAAGAAACTACTTTTAACAATACAGAAAGCCACTTATTGAAAGCTAGTTCGGCAATGGATTTTTGGAATAATTTGCTGAATGAAAATCGGGCTAAAGAGTTTAAGATTATGGATAATAATTTTAAATTTCGAAAGCAAGAAAACGATGAGAGAACCGAAAAGGAGTGGAAGAAAATGGACGAAAAGCTGCAGATTCGTCTCAAGGAAATGGATATTGAAGCTGCCCTGAAAATGAAACAAATGGATGTGGATATGAGGAAAATGGAGCTGCAAGCCGAGGAAAAGTGGCGGAAATATGAGTTAAGTTTGAAGTACAAAACTAATGAAAAAATTTAATAAAAAAAACTTTTGTAAATAAAGAGTCATTCATCGCAAAAGAACCAAACATATGACAGACTGCGAGTTATTTTCTAATCTAAGATAATCGAAACAGACAGCTTATAGTTCCTCATAAAAGTGGAACAATGGAAGCACTTTTCTTATCAATAGAATCAGTTTGAAAATGGTATATATTGGCGTCCAAAGCAACCTCCTCCAACCATATAACAACGACCTGCCTTTGAGAGACAATTCAGTCATGGAGTTTCCAGTGGAATTTAATTTTGAAGCAATTAAGAAAATGCAAGCTGTTGAAAACTCCTTACGTTTAGAGGAAGTGGAAAAAAAGTACCGACAGGAAGTGGAGATGAAGAAAATTGAGGAAAAGCGGAAAATAGAGGAAAAGGAACAGGAAATAGAAACGGCACTGAAGCTAAAAAAAATGGAGGTGGACATGAAGAGGAAGGAACTCAAAGTGGAATGGGAGTGCCGAAAATATGAGATAGATTTCAAATATAATATTAACAAAAATAAATGAATAAAACAATTGTGCTTCTGAGAATTATAAAAAAGAAAAATATTTGATTTTTTTGGTCAGTTTACGATTTATTACTAACATAGGCTTACTAACAAAATGAATAACAATCAAGGTTAAGGCATGAAATTTTTCAACTAAAGATTAAAATTATTTAACAAAGTAACTAAACATAAATTGCTCATCAATTGCGTTTTAAATAAACACAAACAAACAAAAAAAATATTAAACCTATTTATTTTTAAAGGAAATTAAGATTCTACTATATATTTGGACAAAGAATCACGCAGAAATTCCCTCGAAAAGGCGCACTTTTCCGTATCATGTTCAGATATATATATATATATATTTTTAAATTTATGTTTTATGTGGTGTTTTTGTGTAAAATATATAACTTGCTGCCAGCTAAGCGCATAAAATTTACAAATTTAAATCTTAGTTCACGTTATGTTTAATATATATATATTTCTTGAAATATTTTAGCCGGCTATCACGGATAAATAACTTTGCAGTTTCATTTTATTTTTATATTATTTGTTTAGTTTTTTTTATCTTTTTGGTTTTAAATCGAAGCAATGTAAAACAATTGGGGGATAGAAGGCGGCTTAAACATGAAATTTGTTTAACTAAATTATAAAATAGAACCAATGGATTTAGTCATTGTGGTAGGTATCGTTTTAAGGTATGTTAGATAAATACTAATTTTAAGGTAATCCTTTCGCTAGCCTGCAGGTGTACATGTATGTATATATGCTTTTTTTTCATATAACTGCTATAAATATTCATTTGCACTTAATACCGGATAATCGGCCTTAACGCTGACTAACATGCCACACAATCAAGTAGCTCTTATCGCCCCGGTTTTCGATCGTTTGATTTGGTTCCAGTTGAATACTGTTCTCCATATCGTTATCATCTGTAAGTAGTCGGAATAAAAAATGTAAGTTTTTATTTATCAAATTAAGGGGAACCACACGAATTAAAAATTAATCGATGAGTTAGTGCTTCGATGATGAAAACTACAAAGATATTTTGTACAGGGCACACGTAGTTGGGAAGTCCTGGGATGGTTTTTATTATTTTTATGAATTAATAAGCTAGTGTAAAGTGTTTAAAAAATCAAATAAATAAATAATGTTAAAGGCATATAACTAAAAAATAGAATTTAATACAGTTTAAAGGCTATTATTACAAGTAAAGTGACTTTATATACAGATTTCCAACCCGGATACTTAGTGTTTAAGGACAAAGGACACGGTACACCATGAAGACTGAGTGCGGCTTGAAAGTGATTGTGCATAGGACACTACACGGAATGGATTGAGATCCGCAAAACTTGATAGTATTTGGGATTTGTTTGCAGTCTTTGGATTAGGATAAGGGAGATATTGGTGCCGATAAGAAACAAGAAATAAATTATAAATGGGACTTGCTTAAACCTGGCTTAGGAGCCTAATTCAGTTTCAGTTCAGGTCACGTCTTGGACAAATGCCGCCATCCATTGTGGGATTCTGGGACACTTCCTGCTACAGATTGAAGGTTCTACGGGCGGGGCAGAAATCGCACAATTAAGTCGCAAACATAACCAAAACATACAAAATTGGGACAATAACAGAACTAAGCATTCAACTAAAAATTTATAAACTTAAAAGGCAAAGCGGAAAAAGGTAAAAAAAAAAAAAATTAAAATCAAAAATGAAACGAAAGCTTACGTATCAACTTTCCAAACTATCAAGTGCGCTGCATTATCGCTAGCATCGTACTTATCATGTCCTGCAGATGGGATGGAATATGGAATGGTTATAGACGGCTCGGATAGAGACTCAGAGCTTTGCCTCCGAGCCACTGTTCCACTTACTTATGCGAAAATCGATGTAACCCTCGCCGCCGCACATGACCAGCATATCGGGTCGCTTGTTGGTGAAGGTCAGTCCTCCGTTCAGGTTCGGTTGCTGCAGCATCGGCACCGAAACAAAGAACTTCACGGCATCCCGATGACCATGGAAGGAAAGTTGAGCGTTGGCCATACAACACAGCGGCATCTGTCCATGGGGATCGGCTGCGGAGGACATTCAACTCGTTAGATAAGAAAACTGAGATCAGATAGGGACTAGACTTACATGACGACTTCTGCTGCACCTCAGCCAGGGGCACTGAGATGATCACCCCGTTGCTGGTGCCGATCCACAGCCTGTTGCAGGACACCATCAGAGCAGTGATCCGGACAAAACTGAAGCCGAGCTTGCCGGTGCCGAGCATTTTGGACACATACGGCTCAATATCGACGTCCTGCTTGTGCTCGAACGTATGGGTGTTGTACAGTCGCAGCGTGGAGTCCAGTCTGAGAAATCATAGAACACAATTAGTTGCAAGAGTTGCTCAAGAAAATAAAACAAATTACCTTATGGACACCCAGACTCCAGCGCCGGTGGACGCCATTTGACGCACTTGGCTCTCCTTGCGCGGATGGGCGTCCAGCGAATGCACAATGTTGAGCGATACCGGGTCAACGATAAAGATCTTGTTGCGGTGCGCCGCCCATATGCGCTCGCCGGCCACACAGAGGCAACGTATCGAATGGTTGCGATCACCGAGCGTCACCAGGTGATAGCTATTCAGATCCCATTGGCCGTCTGTCTGGCGGCGGAACACGGCTAGCTGGGCATTGGCCAGCGCCACAACAACCCTCGCCTCCACATGCACAATCGCCAGGACAGCGTCCGGCAGCTGAACCTTGTGCAGGCATTCGTGCCACCTTCCCACACTGCTGTGCACATACAACCATCCGTCCTGGGCGCCCATCCACATGGTGGGCCCCACCGAGCTCATGGCTGGCTCCTCGCGCTCCTTGGTACCCAGAATAGGATTCAGGGACTTGGTGGCGAACAGTACACTGTTGCTATTGTTGTTATTATTTGCCTGATTGACGCCGTCGGCGGCCAGGCGCTGCGGAGCTCCGGGGAGGGCTTGGCGGATCTTGATGGCTTCCACATTACCAAGCGGCTCCTCGGCATCAACTGCTGGCATCTGCTCGTTGGACTTCTCGGTGGCTTCCTTGGCCTCCTCCTCCTCCTGCTGCTGCTTCTGTTCATCCTCTGTCTTTGGTTTCACGCGCACAAACTCCACCTTACCGAGTAGTTCTGGTCCTTCGCCCGGCCTCTGCAGCATCTCACCCGCCTTGACCACCTCCGACTGCTCCAGCAGGGCGTAATCGCTTTCCATTGCTCCCTGGACCGAGGCTATACAGAGCAGATGCGAGGAGCATATGGGAAAGGCATCCAGCACGGTGGCAGACTGGTTGGCATCCACCACACTGACGGTGCTAGCGGCATGGGTGCTCGTACAAATCCACACAAATGAGCTGAGCTGTGTCTCCGGCTCCAGGGTCTCCAAGCTGGCGCGTGCCATCTGCCTGTCCAGCGCCTCCACACTGTGCTCCGCTGTGGGGCTGGTAATCTCGGCTATCTTCAGCGTGGATTTCGGTGCATAGGGTGAATTGGCAGGTATCAGGGATTGCCCGTCCTTGGTGAAGCCCCCGTGAAGATTCACGCCCGCCGCACAGAACACTTTCATGTGGGGCGATGCTTCCGCCAGGGGATTACAGTAAACTGGGACCGGTACGCCGCCGGAATGCCGGCTGGGATTCGCCTCCTGGTTGGCCTTGTTGATCGGCAAACTCCAGCCATAGGCATGCAGACGGCCGTCCTCTTTTTGGACATGGGCGCGCAGTTGCCGGTACTGCTCTCGGCGGCGCGCACTTATCCGTTCCGAGCCGCCCTCCTCGGCATAGTCCTTCGGCAGAATGAGGGCATTGGCCAGGCCAGCACTGGCTGGGTGAACGGGCGGCTGGCCGCTGGTTAGGGCAAGGCGATTGTCGCCTCCTCCACCTCGGCTAGGAGATCCGTGGCTGTGGGCAGGGCTTCCTCCGCCGGTGTGACGAAACATCGGCCCCCCTCCGAGACCGTCCGCGACGCGTTCCGTCGGGCGGTTGGAGGGGCTGTTTGGAAGAGGTTCAAAAAGTTAGTTATCTGATTGGTTATGAGGTGTGTCCTTTGGGACTTACGTAAAAAGATTACTAAAGTACTTCCAAATGCTTTGCTTCGATTTCTTGTCCAGATTATCTACGGTTCGGGTGGCCCGTAGAATTTCTGTGAGGCGGACTGCCTCCTGGAGCTCCATCAGACGCTCCTTGTACTGGTTACGCTCCATCAGCACCATGGCCATTTCGACGCGAGTGAATCTCTTGCGCTGCGCCAGTGGGACATCGTTCTCCTCTTGCTCGGTGCCTAGGGAACATAGGGAACTATTTAGAAAGAAATCTTACTAAAATAATGGGATTATACTCACTCTGCTGCTTGACCTGCTCCTTGGTCTTCTTCAGCTCATCCTCCAGCTCGCTGATGCGCTGCCGGAGCTTAGTCCTGGATTGCTGCATGGCATTGAGTTCCTCCCGCACGATTTCAATCTCACCCGTCAGCTCGTCCACTTTGACAATCAAATCGTCCTTGACGATATTGAGGGCATTTCTGTTGGGAGGGAGGAGAAGGTTTTAATTTAATGATTTCAGGTAATTGGTATTCTCCAATGGAGACACTTACTTGGTGGCCAGTAGCTCATTGTTTTCCATGATGAGATTTTCAACCTCCTTGCCCATGCCTGGAAAATGATTCAAATCTGAGTTAGAAAAGGATAATGGCAACTTTAATTACAAAACAAGTGTGAAAAGTGTTAGGAGAAGGCAAGTTTAACTCGAATGTGTGTTAGTTGAATGCGAGATGGGTGCAGTTTCATAAAAATTATAACAAAATAGAGTACGACAAGCTTTTCTAAACTAAAATGGAATGATGCAGTCATAAAATAAGAGAAAACTACCAAAACCTTTTCAATAAAAACTAGCAGAGAGTAGAGAAAATGGAAAACAAGAACCAAATATGAAAACCAAATGGAAATGGCCCTACTTTCAAACACAAACACCAGAAGTTAAAAGAAAATCAAGAGGAAATGCCAGGTGTCGATTCGAAGGATAACTTACGATGGCGAAAGGATCAAAGAGAGAAAATAACTACTATTAGATCCTACGGTTAGGAGCTACTATATCTCTAGTTATGGGGGATGGTTGCAGCGCACTTTAAACTTACCGAAATAGTTGTCGTTAGCTTCAAATACAATATTGTTGTGATTTTTTGTTTATTTTTTTTAGTAAGAGATATTGGTTGAGGGAATAAACGAAATGGTTGGGATTTTTGGACAAGTAGAATTCGGCATAAAAGAAAGAGAAATTTGATTAGCGGTCAATGGTATTAAATTTTATTAAATTTAGTTTTTTTTTCTAAATAATTTCATGATATTTTTTTTATCTAATTCGCTTTTTAGCAGGCTGACACATACTTTCGAGCTTAAATAATTTCCAACAGTTATCACAAAGAAGGTAATACACACACATAATACGCAACTACTTAAGATCCTTCGACAATAATATCTTTTTTTTTCAGTCGATTCTCGCATGATATTTAATGTATTTACAGGTTATATAGATGAATCCATATATGTAGGAATTATATGGTGTTTGTGGCTGAGTTTCTTGCAATTGTCTTTGCTGTGGCTGCTGCGATTGATGGGCTTGTGGGGTTGAGTGGTACCTACCTGAGGACGCGTACTCTCCGGGATGTACCCAGCTGCCTAAAGGATATTCGAAATCCGTGTTTGTGTGTTGCAAGGATTTGTTTGTAGGTGCACGGTAGAAGCAAAATAAAAGGAAGAAAAAGGATATTGGCATTCAGTATAGCTTGTATGAGTTTCTAGTTAGTATTTTGGGAAATCTAGAAAACAGGACACTCTCTTGAGGTCACAGGAAGTCTCTTGTTTTCCAAAAATATTATATTTAAGCAACATTTAGAGTGCAGTTTGGAGTTCTCCTAGTCTCACCTGTCACAATCTCATTCTCTTCACTCTCCTCATTGTCCTGGAAGGACAGCTCTTGGTAGAGGTTGTTGTCCGACCTTTGCTCCTTCTTGGTGGTCGATCGACCAACTGGGATGGGGTTTTGGATCGGGATGTTTTGGAGTTTCGGTTGTGGATTTTAGTCAAGTTAACACAAAAATCAAAAATAGAGAAAAGGAAACATTAGTACGGTGAGTGGTTCAGTAGAAGGAAGAGAAATAAAATCCATAGGACACTGGCACCCACCATTAGCGGGCACATTTGGCACAACAGGACTGTCGGGGCTCTGGGGCGAGGTGGCCTGATTCTGCTGCTGCAGCGCATCGGTGGCAGCTCCGCGCTCCACCGTTCCGGCCAGGCTGTCCAGCTCGTTCTGCAGCGATGGCGGTCCAGAGTCATCCGACTGACTGCCCACACTGCAAATGGTCTCGGTGTCCAGCATCACAGAGTTCTCCAGCGAGGCAAACCCGTAGGAGACGGGACCAGAGCTTCGGGCAACCGGATTCAGGCGCGCTCGACTCACTTCCATGCGATCGGAGGCGGTGCTCATTTGGGAGTGGGTGGAGCCCATCAGCATCTTGGTGCGTTCCATGTAGTCCACATGGTTCTTGAACAGTTCCGTATACCGTTCGTGCAGCTTGTTGTACTCCTGAGGGGTTGATAACCAGGATTATAGAGGTTATAATAGGTATATTTTTAAATGTGTCACCTTTTTGAGGTCCGCTTCTCGCTCCTCCAGGCGGCTGGCATGCTCCAGACTATTTTTGTGCTTTAGCTCCAGCATTCGCACAATGCTCTCCACCGATTCGAGTCTGGTGGCCAGCTCCTTGTTCTCCTGCTCCGCCAGATCCTCGGCCTCCAGTAGCTAAAAGAATATTATTTGATTAAAATTTATTTTCAATTAAAAAAATGTGTGTTAACCTTCTGTTCGGACTGCTTGCGGGCACTCTTCTCCCGCTCATATTGTGTCACCAGCTGCTCGTTGTCCTCCCGCAGCAGCTCCACCTCCACGTCCTGCTCCTGATTGATGCGATAGGAGGCGTCCAGGCACTCCAGCACGTTCACCAGCAGCGGCATCAGGTTCTTCACCACATCCTCGTCGTACCGATTGATCATCCGCTCGAACTCCTGATAGATGCTCCCAGCCAGTTGTTGGACCTGCAAGGAGGCGTGGCACAAGGCGAGATAGAAGAAGAAAAGGAAGTGCATAAGTTATCTGATTTAATTTTTGAGGGGAAAAGAACACAAGGTGCATGGGGTTAGTAGAATAAAATATATATTTATCTGGAATTTATTTACAAATAAATATTCCATTCATTCGCCTAATTAAGTTACGTTCTTATGAATGGAGAGCTCTTGAAACTGCCATGATATTGAGGTATATACCCCCCCCTTGGTGATCGTAAGCTGGGAGACTGACTATAATCTCCACAACAGCGGGAAAGGTCAAGGTCTTGACACCTTCTCGGCCTTAGATTGTTAGTAAAGAAGTTTTGAGAACAAAAAACAAGTGCAGGGCGTGAAATGTGGTCATTAAGAGAATAATATGGTTAATATTATAATAATATATCGTGCAATTACATATCAGAATGTGAGATAAAAAGATATAGAACGGATAGTTATAGAAAACAGATCTATAATGGAACAGAAATGAAAATTTTGGATAACTCACGATGCTGACAACCTGTTCGTTCTGAAAGAGAAAGAAAAGAACAAAAAACAGGTGTAAAGGACACATAAAACAAAAGTTTCAAAATTAATTTAAATAAAATTAAGAGAAAAAAAAACTGGGTGAGATGAGGAGTGAATTATTTACGAAAAAATTAACATAAATGTGGGAATTAATGAGGAAATTGTAATGTCCAAGAGTGCAGTTCTAATAGAGTGATTTTCTTATTAATTAAATAATTAACAAAAAAGTAACAGCTGTTAGATATATTTTATTATTATTATTCTCCCCTCCTCTCTCTAAAAAAACCAAGGCTGGGCTCAGACTTGACTTAAAAGGCCAACCAGCCAAAGTCATGCCAACATTTTTGGCCCGACTTGTTTCTTAAATAGTTTCTATGGCCGTCTGTGGGCCAAGAAACACGTTTTCAGACTCATTACTCAATTAACAGGTAGCTTATCAGAGGAAACATGTGCGCTGTTCAGAGCTCAGAGCGGTGGGGGCACCTGATGAGCTCATTGGGAAGGGCAGGAAGTAGATCCCACTGGCACTAGTACCCTGTCAGAGGGCTTCCCTGTAATTTGCATAGCCCGATTAAGTCCGGGGAAGCTGATAAAGTGCAAAATCAATCAAAGAATTGGGGTGAAAAATAAAAAATAAATCTCAGATGGCAAAAAAAGCAAAAAATGGAGGAAAAAGTTCAAGTTTTGTTTTCTGTGCAAAAGGATTGCGTGAGTGGTAATAAAATTATAAAACCCACTGACTAACTTTATTGATTATTGGACTCCAGTTTCTATTATACCCTCTTGGCCCTCTTTCCCGTCTCTCTTCCAGCTTTTTTTCTATTTTTGGCTCTGCCACTCAACCACTCGAATGTCAATGACCAGAGGGCATCAGCTGATGCATAATAAACAATTGTTGGATGCGCTTTTTTATTTAAATAATTATTATAATCACTCGAAAAAGAGAGTGCCAAGATAGAGGGAAAAGAAAGCCGGTTCTGCGATTGTATAGCATTTCCGCTTGGGACACTTTTATAGCCTCATTATCTCATGTTTGTCTGCTGAGGGTGTTAAGGAGCACCAGCCAAGCAAAGATATGTTCTTTATCGGACCTGTGATTCAGTGGCAGACAATTCTTTTTCCTTTTCAATTTTTATACATTTTTTTTACTTAAAAATAGCATTTTATTCTTAAATCTAAGGCAGGTACATAGTATCCCCGAGTTATTAGTGTGGAAGTCTTATAGATACGGGCACTTGTGGATCGCTGGCTGGCAGTTACCTTCTCCGACATGACCATGTTGTTGTCCTCCGTCCCGTAGACGGTCTCCGCCCCAGACTGTGGGCCTCCATTGTTGAGCAGGGTATCGTCGTTGTCCATCATGATGGGGCTGGATGCGAAAACAGAGATATCGCCTCTCTGTGTCTCTTTAAATGGAATTTATTGTGTTTTTTTTTTTGGGGTGTAGGCTGTTGGGTGTTGGGGGTGGTGTGGATGTGGGTGTGGGTGGGTGCACTTGCTGTTTGGGTCGGACGTCACGCGTTAACCGTTATGCAGGCAATTCGTTTTCAACCCCAACAACAATAGTGAGTCGTGAGCGAGCGACAGAGAGGGGAATAGGGAAACGTCACCCACACATACGCACTCTTTGCTCCCACTTGATTTGTTTGTGTCACTTGTATTTATATTTTTCAACACTCTATTATATTGTTTATATTATTAATGAAACTTTTTTGTTTTTGCGTGTCACTTTGAATTTGCGTTTTTCATTTTATTTTGCCCCTATTGTGGTTGTTGTTGTTTTAGTTTAGCCTCGTCTCTGCTCTTCCCCTTCCAATAACGTTTACATTGCCTTGACTAGATTTCATCTTTTTTCGCGACTTCCTCACGGTACATTTCCCCGGATTTTGTTGCCCACGCCTCCGCGGCCATCCGTTGCGTATGATTGAGCACTATTTTTAACAAGTCTATAGATTTTCACATTTTTTTTGCAATAAATATTGCAGTGAGCGAGCGAAGAAGTATGGGTGCAGTGTTGCTGTGGCAAGGTGCAGGTAGAATACCAAGTCTTTTCATATCGATAGCTCAAAAATACCAAAATGTATCGATATTTAATATTTATTTAGTATTTTTTTTTAGATCCACGGTCACACTGTATCAACGTCACGCCGTCCCGTTGTTGTTGTTTTCATTCATTCCGTTTGCACTAGGATTTCTTTTTGCCCAAATATCCAAAATGGTTTTTGTAAAGAACTGGGAGGACTTTGAGATCGCCGCCGAGAACATGTACATGGCGAATCCTCAGAACTGCCGCTACACCATGAAATACGTGCACTCCAAGGGACACATACTGCTGAAAATGACAGACAACGTAAAGGTATGGTATCTGATTTCCTGGAGAAACATGCTTTAATCTCTCATTTTCCACCTACAGTGCGTTCAGTACAAAGCCGAGAACATGCCGGACCTGAAGAAGATCGAGAAGATCACCAGCAACCTGGTGGGGCACATGGCTTCCAAGGAGTAATCCCCAAAAGCACCGAACAAATTTGGCCACGGCGGCACTTCTGTCCACAGCCAACAACAACACAACTGCAAAGCACACATGTAAATGAGACACAAGAGTTGTTGTTTCTTTGTTGGGACAGATGGGTGCAGCCAGTGTGCCATCTACACCCGCAATTGAGTTAGTTTTTAAGGGCGCCGCTGTCCCAGTTCGAATGTGGCGACCAGAGTAGTTGACTGTTTAAACGACATTTCGCCAATGTCGGCTCTGTGCACATTCCGAACACTTGCTGTTGAAAAAGCTATATAAGTAGGGTCGCGGCGTGGAACAGTTCTTTGTAAAAGTTAAAGGATCAACTTTGTATTTATTGTAATGTCAATATGGGCCGAAAACATTTCCATGAAATGCTTCAATTGAAATAAACAAAGGAAATTATGCAGAAAACGGTTGAAAATGTATCTTTTTTTTTAAGTTAAAAACTTTATAAGATTACTGACTGGTATAGTCATTTATTTGCTTTAAAACCTTTCCAATTTCTTCTCCAATAATCACTTAAAGAGGTGTCCCAAAGAACTCTTAATTGTCTAACCATTAAAGCGATTAAACAGCCCAAGCAAACAGTTAACAAGCCACCTCAAGGAAGGAGGTGCAACAGCAACAGAGACTGCGATGGGAACTGGAAATGGGCATAGGAATGGGATGTGATGCTGGCTGGCTCACTTAATAATCCGAGAGCAAATATTGGATATTTGCATATGAGGCACTCGAGTTTATTTGCCGCAGGAGATTGATGGATGGAACGGATGGCCACCGGATTGGATTGGTAGCCGGACAGAAGTGTTTGCCAAGAATGCAGAATGCACTCCAGCTATACCTTCTTCTTAGGAGGCAACTCAGTAGCCACTTCGGATTAAGATGCCAAGAAGCAAAGCGTTTGCTTGACCCAAAGAAGATCTGGTGGAGCGGATCTTTTGATCCCCAGGCCCGATACCGCCTGGGGGTCCTACAGTTGCAGCTCAAGCGGACTCCGTTCCCGACTCCGATTGAAGACACCGTCAGTTTCCGGCCCGACAAGCTCATTTGGCTTCTGTTTGGTGGCAGGTGGCAGGTGGATATCGATGGATCTGCTAAATCTTCATGCTCATATCCACATCGGATGTTTGTGTTTGTCCGGCATGGGCTTTCTGAATGCCTAACTCTTGCTTTACTCGATTTTTGTTTGACTTTATTGACATTGCACATTGCAATCACAATCACTTTAGGCGGCTTTATGATAGGGTCGTCTTTTGTAGTATGGGTTTTCTTAAAAATATTTTTCTTTTAAAAATTTTTGTCAATTAATCATTTAAGTTTTAAGGTAAAATAATGGATACTATCATATTTTAATGAGGAGGATCTTAGGAACATAGAATACAATATCCAACAAAACTTAAATGATTATTATTGCTAAAATCAATTTTAAAGAAAAACTATAACTATATTTTTATTTTAAAACCTCAATTACAACATTGCAATATTCACATTTATTTACAGTCCAATCAAAGAGCCATAAATTTCAAAGAAACCCCAACAAACCCTAGAAATAGTTATCAGAATCAACAAATCAAAAGACAGAGCCACAAAATGCAATCTGTAGAACTTCCATATACTCCCCGTGAACCATACGTTTCTATATATATTTCTATATTTCGAAAAATGATATATAAGTGGGTGAGTGGGTATGGGAGGGCTACTGGTATTGGAAAATGGGGGGTCGTAAAAAAAAAAGCATTGCAAGGCGGGAAAGGAAAGGGAACGGGAACGGTGGCAATAATTTCGATCTTTACAAGACGATAAAGCTGGTGGTTTAATTAGGCTCCTGCCATTCCCCCAAGCCACTATTCCCTGGCCACCGCCACCGCCACCGCTACCGCCAGCACTGGAACTGTGGTGCGATAAACTTGACAAATAACATAAATACTTTTTATTGCGGGTGGTGGGTTGGATGTGGCACTGGGGTGGGTGATGGGTATGTGGGTCTGATTGGGGGTTCGGTGTCGGTGTCTCCACTCCTAAGACCTTCTCAAATAGACCTACTAGTATTACGCGGACCAGTGCCGTACGTGCTTTTTACGACACCCACTGTGGCGTCAATTATAAAGATATTTAAGTACAGTTAGCATGCAATTAGACGGTCCGAGTTCCTCCTATCGTCATGGCCGGACCGCCATCGGAAATCCCCACAGATTTAAAATATATATGTATAAGGGTATCGGACAGACGGGCCATATAACTAAGTCCTATTGATTGCCATAACTAGTCGGTCATATGACAATTAGTTGTAAATTAAGTCCATAGACTCCTTGCACAACCTAATCCCGGCACATGTTTGAGATTTACTTTGGTGATTGCAAAAAAATGCAATGATATCTTTTATGAGACATCAAGTAATTGGTTTTGATATCAGGTAGTTTAGTAAAGGAAATACAAAAATATAACTATACTAAAATATTTTATAGTTTAAACTGACTTTCGACCCTCTAATTTCACACATTCCCTTCAATATTAGTCACAGATGTCACTTGCTTTACTTTATAACTCGGTCAATAGCTTGGGTCAATATAAAACTCATTAAAGGCAGGCATCATTGTCTCAGACCATCTCTTTTTTCCCCCAATACCTGGCACCTGGAAACAACAAAGCGAAATCGAAATGCAAACCGACTAAAAGCCCCTTGGGCCCGCTCTATTGACTCAAAACGGTAGCCGCTCAACAGTGGCTAATGGTCATAATTAAACGTGGCTTATTTGCATAAATCAAGTGGTGAGTTATGTTCACCTGGACATCGCTCTCCGTGAGCTCTGAGGTGAGTGCCGCTGTTGAGGTGTAAGGCAAACCTTTGAAAAACTCCAAAAGAAGCCGCTTCCTCTACCCAAAATATGACTAAGTTGGTTCCATTTTATTTTGAATGGTAGTATGATTTGATGAAAAAATTCATGCGAAAAAAATATTAATATTAGTAATTACACATGATTTCAATATCAAATAGAGAACTGTTTCCTTCCTGCCATAAAAAATGACTTATTGTTGCCGGAAGAACTTAACCTACGTCAATCGAGTTGGTAATTTTGAATGCATCATAACACTCATGATCCCAATACGTAATCAATGTTTCGGGGTGACAGCATGTCTATTACGAACAACCTTCAAAAAAAAAATTATATCAGTATCAGTTTTAATATAATTGAATCAGAAAGAGTTAGGCAGAAATTTCGCCATACAGGCAATGATGGCAATATATATGGTCTAAATTGAGATACGGAAGCAATTGGCCACTCAACATTGTGGCCCAGAGATTTGTCATAGGCTCCTCCATACCATATCAGTACGAAAACCCATACTAACTCCCCCACTCCCACAACAATTTCCACTTATCAGAGAACTAAAATCAAACAAAGAAGCGAGAGGGCCCGAGAGGTTGATGAGGCGATTTCAAAATTATTGATAAATGGCAATTGTTATTACTAATATACGATGGGCTTGGTAATGGCTTATTTATACGGCTCGGTGCGAATAGGGTCTGTTTTTGGCCTGGTAAATCAACGTCTATGATTAGAGCTTAATACATCTTGATAAGACTTTTGGCAATAAAAACACAGGAGCTACACACACGGTTCTAGTTTAAGTTCCATATTTGATAAATCAAAAATTCCACTGGAAACGATCCAATTCGCCACTCTCTTGGCAACTCTTCGGGTTTGTCGTAATCCCCCAATTAAGTTGATTAGCCCGCTAATCGAGAGATTTGATCCGTTCAAGTGGCAATTTCCTTGAGTCCTTGCTGGTCAGTTTTCCGCGTTTTGATTTGATTAAATAGCTAATCGATAGATTGGCTAATTTTTTCGCTGTTTTCAAATTCAATCTTGATTTTTGATTGTGTTTGGCTTTTATGGTTTTTTTGACAGAAGTTGAAATATGGTTTTTTCTGAGAAAATATCAAAGAATACAGAGTAATTTCTTTGCTATATGATAACCAGTATTTCTATTCCTTAAACACTTAGAATTTTAATATAAAAAGTAACTTTGTTGTAAGCATTTCAAAACTCCTCGGAATGGCGCTCAAGCCACCTTTTTAAGAATCCTCTGCAAAGTTCAAATCTCCGGCATCCGTTGGAATCACTTTAACCGCATCTGTGTTTACCCATTAGCGTTTTTCGGGCTGGCAGCTTAAAATGTTTACCCGGCTCGCCGACGAAGACGCTGATGATTTTGTGGCCAAGGGGACTTGGTACGGGGATTGGTACGTTTTGGGGAGAGGTATCCAAGGTATACAATCGTATATATTTTTTTTTTGAATTTTTATTTACTTTTGAATTATTTTGGTTTTTTGGCGAATGTTAAATACGCAATGCGTAAGTAAGGTAGCAAAGATTAAGGGGGAGGGATGGGCTGTGGAAGGAGATAGGGGTGGAGCAGACAATTGAAAGCTAGATGGCGCCACCGCGGCACTTTGTCGGCCATCATAAATTCATTGAAATTCCTTTTTAATGGAGATTAATATAAGCTTCGTCGTCGTCCCCGAGGCGCCTCTTACCTCCCCTCCAACAAATAGATGACAATTTATTGACTTTGCTAAATGTTTTTGAAAAACTTTTGATATTTGCTTAGTTTTCATTTCGTTGTTATTTGCCATTTGGCCATGGAGAGCGGCTAATTAAGAACGTGGGAATGTCTGAGGGCAATCTTTTGTTTTCAGGCATCTACGTGACACTTGGGATGAGTAAATTGATTGGAGACTTTTTACGGGGATTTCTTGTATATTGCCATTATAAATATTAATTATTCAAGTCTGGAATTCAATTAGAAAAGGTCCTCAACCGTCAAGTGTTAAATATAAAATCATAATTTCCACCAGACGGTCTCAAGTTTCTCTGGCAGTCTATGGCTTCAATCACACCTCTCCAGATTATAGCCCCAAAACCCTTCTGACGCATTTAAATAAAATTTACAATTGGCAGCCGAATTCGAATACATATTCAAGTGATTTACAGCCATCGACGGCCAGACCTTTGCACGCCCCAGTTGTCATCTGGTTTTCAGCTCTTTAATTGCCACACAAATCAACCTGGCCAAATAAAACGATTAGGAAAGAGTATCAAATCGAATGAAAGAAAGAAATGTGAGGCTAAATGTGATATTCTGTCAACCGTTTATGGCCAAATCAATCAATTTCAATGCAATTTCAATTAGGCCAAGATAAGCGACTCGACCAATCCAATCAAATGGAGCAAATAGCCGCCTCCTATCGGCTTGGATGGCTGGCTGGCTAGCTGGACGGTGTGCGTGCGCTACAATAAACAATTTTAATATTTTTTAATTATGAAAACAAGTTGATTATATAAATTAAATCGCTGCCCCGTCAATGATTAGATTACGCCACTTCTTTCCAACTTCAATTCTTAACTTTTCGAGTGATGTGACGACCATTTAAACGGCTTTAAACAAATTTTTATAATTTTTCCATCTTCATAAATATCAGGGGGCAGACGCGGAACGTGGAACTGGGGGGAGACCCATGAAGCTGATAAGAGATTTTGAATTAATTGAAAATTGATTATTAGCGATATATGAGCGCAGAGATAAGAAAGTCAAAAAGTCCGAAATTGAAGGCAGCTTTTAGATAAGCGATTCTTTTCAATTTGTAGCTTCGAGGGGAACTCTTTCATAATTGAAAATTAATCCATCATAATAGACGTCAACGGCCGAGAAATTAAAGTTTAACTCTGAAGGGTCTCTAAAACCCAACCAACTTAAACTTGCCATATAAAAAATAAAAAAAAGAATCGGGTAAATAAAATATGAAACGATAAGCGGAGATAATAAATTATGTGGCGGTAAACAAAACCAAGAAAAGGTAAAGTAAATAAACCAAAAACTGGAAAATATTTCTATATATATAAAAATGAATTGATGTCATAAGAAGGATAAGGTCTCTCAAAAAAAATGAAGAAAAATAAACCGAGCAGGAGAAGCCGTCATTATCTGTCAATTGAATGCACTTAAGCAAACAAATACAAACTGCCAGGCAAATAGGAAAGTCACTCCTGGACTGCCGTGTATCTTTGTATCTGTATCCGCGACTGTGCGCGAGTATCTGATCAAATACGGAATACAAATCAAAATGCGATTTTCGTGCGTCCTTCTTATCGGAAAGTGCACGTTTACCTTTCGTTTCCAATCGTCTGGCGCTTCAACGCACACATCATGTACATATAGGTATGGAATATATCTGGAAGTATTCAAAAGGTTAAAAAACTTCGATGTCGCAACGGCAGCTAAATGTATCTCAAATGTGAGCAAACAAGCAAAACCTCGCTACACATCCTACTCACCTCACATCGACTTGGTTTGGTTTTCGGCTTGGCTTGGAAATTTGTTTACCCTGTGGCTAATGAGGCGCTCCAATGCAGATACAGATACAGAAGCTATATAGGTGAGCACGCAGATAACGAGTTTCAAAACATAGTGTCATTTTAAAATAAAAGTAGAACTACGGCTATCCGAAGCTTAAATACCCTTAGAGTTGGGTGATACTGCATATCTTTGTTCAAGATAGGTCAAAAAGGGTATCAATAGCGATCCATAAGCCAATTATTGCATAAAAAATCTCAAAAATATTTCGTTTCCGGATTTTGATGCAGATTGATGGAGAATCTATCCAGAAATCGTTTAAGGTGTTCCGCTTAAGAATCAGATGAAAATTGCCGAAGATATAGCTATCGCTGGGGGCGATATGGCGCTTTCCTGGATTTTGAAGGGACCCCCTAGAAAATTTCCAAAAAATCTTTAAAATATTTCGTTTCCAGATTTTGATGCAGATTGATGGAGAATCTATCCAGAAATCGTTGAAGGTATTCCGCTCAAAAATCAGATGAAAATTGCCGAAGATATAGCTATCGCTGGGGCCGATATGGCGCTTTCCCGGATTTTGAAGGGGACCCCCTAGAAAATTTCACAAAAAATTTTAAAAATATTTAGTTTCCAGATTTCGGTGCAGATTGATGAAGAATCTTTCCAGAAATCGTTTAAGGTATTCCACTCAAGAATCAGATGAAAATTGCCGAAGATATAGCTATCGCTGGGGGCGATATGGCGCTTTCCTGGATTTCGAAGGGGACCTCCTAGAAAATTTCACAAAAAATCTTAAAAATATTTCGTTTCCGGATTTTGATGCAGATTGATGGAGAATCTATCCAGAAATCGTTTAAGGTATTCCGCTCAAGAATCAGTTGAAAATTGCCGAAGATATAGCTATCGCTGGGGGCGATATGGCGCTTTCCCGGATTTTGAAGGGGACCCCCTAGAAAATTTCACAAAAAATCTTCAAAATATTTCGTTGCCGGATTTTGAGGCTGATTGATGAAGAATCTATCCAGAAATCGTTTAAGGTATTCCGCTCAAGAATCAGATGAAAATTGCCGAAGATATAGCTATCGCTGGGGGCGATATGACGCTTTCCTGCATTTCAAAGGGGACCCCCTAGACAATTTTATAAAAAATCTTGAAAATATTTCGTTTCTAGATTTTGATGCAGATTGATGGAGAAACTATCCATAAATCGTTTAAGGTATTCCGNTAAAAAACTTCGATGTCGCAACGGCAGCTAAATGTATCTCAAATGTGAGCAAACAAGCAAAACCTCGCTACACATCCTACTCACCTCACATCGACTTGGTTTGGTTTTCGGCTTGGCTTGGAAATTTGTTTACCCTGTGGCTAATGAGGCGCTCCAATGCAGATACAGATACAGAAGCTATATAGGTGAGCATGCAGATAACGAGTTTCAAAACATAGTGTCATTTTAAAATAAAAGTAGAACTACGGCTATCCGAAGCTTAAATACCCTTAGAGTTGGGTGATACTGCATATCTTTGTTCAAGATAGGTCAAAAAGGGTATCAATAGCGATCCATAAGCAAATTATTGCATAAAAAATCTTAAAAATATTTCGTTTCCAGATTTCGATACAGATTGATGGATAATCTATCCACAAATCGTTTAAGGTATTCCGCTCAAGAATCAGATAAAAATTGCCAAAGATATAGCTATCGCTGGGGGCAATATGGCGCTTTCCTGGATTTCAAAGGGGACCCCCTAGAAAATTTCACAAAAAATCTTAAAAATATTTCGTTTCTAGATTTTGATGCAGATTGATGGATAATGTATCCAGAAATCGTTTAAGGTATTCCGCTCAAAAATCAGATGAAAATTGCCGAAGATAGAGCTATCGCTGGGGGCGATATGACGCTTTCCTGCATTTCAAAGGGGACCCCCTAGACAATTTTATAAAAAATCTTGAAAATATTTCGTTTCTAGATTTTGATGCAGATTGATGGAGAAACTATCCATAAATCGTTTAAGGTATTCCGCTCAAGAATCAGATGAAAATTGTCGAAGATATAGCCATCGCTGGGGGCGATATGACGCTTTCCTGCATTTCGAAGGGGACCCCCTAGAAAATTTCACAAAAAATCTTTAAAATATTTCGTTTCCGGATTTTGATGCAGATTGATGGAGAATCTATCCAGAAATCGTTTAAGGTATTCCGATCAAGAATCAGATGAAAATTGCCGAAGATATAGCTATCGCTGGGGGTGATAGTGCGCTTTCCTGGATTTTAAAGGGGACCCCCTAGAAAATTTCACAAAAAATCTTAAAAATATTTCGTTTCCGGATTTTGATGCAGATTGATGGAGAATCTATCCAGAAATCGTTTAAGGTATTCCGATCAAGAATCAGATAAAAATTGCCGAAGATATAGCTATCGCTGGGGGCGATATGGCGCTTTCCTGGATTTAAAGGGGACCCCCTAGAAAATTTCACAAAAAATTTTAAAAATATTTAGTTTCCAGATTTCGGTGCAGATTGATGAAGAATCTTTCCAGAAATCGTTTAAGGTATTCCGCTCAAGAATCAGATGAAAATTGCCGAAGATATAGCTATCGCTGGGGGCGATATGGCGCTTTCCTGGATTTCGAAGGGGACCCCCTAGAAAATTTCCCAAAAAATTTTAAAAATATTTAGTTTCCAGATTTCGGTGCAGATTGATGAAGAATCTTTCCAGAAATCGTTTAAGGTATTCCGCTCAAGAATCAGATGAAAATTGCCGAAGATATAGCTATCGCTGGGGGCGATATGGCGCTTTCCCGGATTTCGAAGGGGACCCCCTAGAAAATTTCACAAAAAATCTTAAAAATATTTCGTTTTCGGATTTTGATGCAGATTGATGGAGAATCTATCCAGAAATCGATTAAGGTATTCCGCTTTATAATCGGAAGGAAATTGGCCAATTACTAACGAGAATCTATCTAGAAATTGCTCTAGAATCGGATATATATCAGCCGAGAAATCCATATTAAGATCGAAAAAAATTATAACGACCTTTGAAAGAGTGTTAGAGGGAAATACAATTTTAAATCTTGATATTTGCTATCAGGTTACATGCTCTAATAGGCCCTCAATATATAGTCAATGAAATAATCGCTAAAAATAAATTCTTTAGCCACATTACTCACGTGTTCTTAAAAATCTTGAAATTGTACCTAAAGCACCCCTCACAAATCACCTTTATCTCAAAACCCGCGGACCCTAAAACCCAGGCCACGGATTCCAGACTTCAGAGCGGAAACAAAACGACCCCTGGCTCTCGGTGCCCTAATCAAATTAATAATTTGCAATCGTTCAGTAAACAATTTCCTCTCCGAACGCCAACAGCAAGGATTATCAGGCGGTCCGGTTATTTGGGGCGACTATTATCTCATTAATGATTCCCATAATTCTTACGTTTTATATATACTCGTAACCAATTAAAAAAAAAAAAATAATAAAAAAAACAAAAAGAATATATAGTATGTGGGCAAGGGAAAATATTGAATTGAGTTTATCAGTTTTTAATAAGTTTGCTCCGTTGGCGAGCCAACCATAAAAACAATAACAAAAGCAAATCAATTCGCGCACTTAATGAAAAAACACAACTCAATTATAAACTTTATCAGGGAGCTGGATTCGAGGAGGACGGCAGAGATATGGGGGTGTGGCCTTTTGGTTATTTTGTGAATGTTGAAAATCAATTAAAATTTTGTGTCAATAAATGAAATTTACTTTATTATCGCCACATTATTGGATATATAATTTTATTGCGATTTTTCCTCATTGAGAATAATTATTACCATTGAAGTAATTTATTTATAGACTTAATCACTCGATGACCTCCTTAGAATGTGTGGCAAGCGTTGGTAAGCTGTGGGGTCAATCGAAGTTGACCCCACCTTGGTTTGCTTAAAACATTGCGCAGA
Organism: Drosophila pandora; assembly: GCA_021223865.1. NCBI lineage: Eukaryota > Metazoa > Arthropoda > Insecta > Diptera > Drosophilidae > Drosophila > Drosophila pandora. Next base: position 397,134 of record JAJJHT010016636.1, read on the forward strand.
ATATAAGGAAACGCAGAGAAATCGAAGAGAAATACCAGTGGGAGAAAAACGAAAGCAAATAATGAATAATAAATACCAAAGTGCAGTAATAATTTGCATGGACACTCGTATAGTAAAGTGAGTACTGAGTGCCACAACTCAGTCAACATAATGAGCCGATTGCAGCCACTTTGTAGATACAACTCACGGCTGATGTAGCTGTATCCGCAGATATTGTATCTGCCAGATGATATGTAAAAATTATTTATTGATAACGCAATTTAATGCCAATTATTTGCACATAAATATTTGCTCAATTATCAATTGCAATCCTGTTGGGTGTGGTTGATAGCTGGATGTGATTAATGAACGAATGGTCTGTGGATGGAAGGGTAATGGTGGTGGTGTGTTGTGGTTATTGTTTTAAAATGTTTTCCAAAATCTTCAACAATTTTCCCTCCCCTCCTCTGTTTGGATAGAATACAAGTGTCAAAGTCAATCCAATCAACCCTCCTGGTGCTCTCAGCCTTCACCCTTCTAGCGCTTTTTCAAGTTTTGTTTACTTAGCTAACTAAGGCTCTGGAAAATCTGTTGAAATTTTCTGGCATTATTGTTCACTTATCGGGTGAATTAACACGGCCAAAAGGGAGAGATTGTGAGCCTTCCAAAAAGGGATTTCGATGCTGACCACATCAGCTAAATTGCAGCAACATATGTGACGATTTATTATTATTGGTGATTTCTATTTCTGGTTGATGATATTTGCTGCCAAATTTAACGCCTGATTAGCGATTCGGCTAATATCCTGGGCCAGATAGGAGGGGCATTAGCAATTTAGAAAAATTGTCAATTCAAACAATTTGTTTATATTTAGAAAGGGTTCAATGAAAATTTACGAGTACAAATTTTGGAAATTAAAGTGGGTTGGAGTTAACAAGATTGATGGAATTTAACCAGCAGAAAGAATAGGACTTTGAGTATCTGCTCTGTAAGTCGATGGCCTTTAAGACTAGATGCTTTATCCAAGGTGAAATCAAATAACCATTTTCCACATGGACAGGTTTCACTGTCCATCAGTGACGACCAGGTGCTCCGGGAACATTGATAGCATTCATCCTGACCCCCACTCCCAGTCTCTATTGCTTTTCGCCTCAATTTTTGGCAGCCCATTTCTGGCGACCAAAAGCAGCAGAACCCAAAAATTGCCTCTGAAATAGGATAAAGTTTTATAAACAGTAACTCATATCTTAAGTACTCACTTTCCCTGGCGAAACCTACACCTTTCGGCAAGCACACACCCAAATGAGATGCCCCAATGGCCTCTGACGAATTCATAAGTCGTTTCTCATCAAATTGATAATTGCAACTCCATCCGGATTGGTAGACCATACATTTTTTGTTAACTTCGCTACAATCTGCACATTCCATTTCATTAAGAAATGAATTTGGCTGGCAGCCAGACAAGGTGGCGCCAATTAGGATAAGAAATAAAGATATTTTCCACATTAAAAAAATATAAAATTGTCACTCGTATTTATGTTTTTGATTTTGCCTGCTTAGTTAGACTCTGCCTAAGTTCTGCCTAAACTATACTGTTTTATGACTCTAATTGCATATTTACGTTACCATTTCCCCAAAATCAAAATGAAATCAGGCAAACAAAACTAACAGCAAACACAATGCCAGCCAAAAACCGAACCCCAATCCCAAATCCTCACACTTCCATCCCCAAAATACCAATTTCTATGGATCTGAAAGCCCCCAAAACCCCACTCTGTTTTCATCTCCGTGTTTGTGTTGTTATATAAAATAAACTATTCCGAAACAACACGAATCATACAGAGCCAGAACAAAGCTCGCCTGGACCATTGCCAGGTCATGTCTTTGCCTCCACACCGCCGCCACCCATAAATGTTAGTTAAATGCACGTGGATGAGTAGATAAATATCGTATAATGAAAATAAAATACGACCCGGATAGGAACTTTTTGGGAGCTGGGAGCTGGGGGTTAAGGGAAACGACAGCAATCAGTCGTCATTGCAGACATCGCACTAATTTTGAGTTAGTTTTTGGGAAAACATTTTCGTTCTTCTTTGAGGAGTTTGGGAGTTTTGGGTTCCATTCCTGTACGTGGTTTAAGAAAATACACTTTGGCACGTTTCTTGTTAGCGAGGAGTTTGTTCCCTCATTTCTGGACCCTTAACTCTTTTTCCTGTCTGGACATTAGATATTTTTTGTTATGGTTTTCAAGTTCTGGAACCGTTCATTTTCGTATTTCTATGCCAGCTACTTGAGGGACTATTTACTTTGGCATTGACTAAAGACTTCAATTAGGAAATGGTATAAGTGGGGGCTTGAGTTGGGGTTTTTACTTTTAAGTAACGATTTAAGCAATCTTTTCTGAAACTTTTTGTTGATACAATGTATCAAAAACATGATGTTTTTATCTCGAATATTAAAATTGAGCTCGAAGGACCAAAATAGTGTTTAAATCGATCTAATATTATATATCCATCATAGAAACCATATAACATCTAAATCTCTTTGAATCTGAGAACTAAATATTTTCCATTATCCATCAAGTGTATCCTTGACGGAGGACCCCCCGACAGCCATTCATGTCCACTTAGTAATCCATCAAGGAAACATTAAAATCGTCTCTAGTCCATGTGCGTGAGTCGTAAAGAAAATGCATTATAGGAGCATTACCTCCGACTGGCCAGGCCACAAACTGCCAACCAAGTTATAAAAAGTCAATGAAATGAATCGTTTATTGTTAACGGATAAAAGGAAGTCCTTCGGGGGGAAGGACTAAGGAGGATTATTGATTTTGCAAGGACTTAAAGCTGCAGTGGCGGCTTGTGTGAAATGTGAGCCAACCCAAGTGGCTTAATTGCTGCCCTAATCATCTGCCATCCAGACTTCCGATGTGATCCATCTGTAACAGTCCCCCCCATCATCCTGTCTTGTCCTTCCCTACTGGTGCTCCATCAAGGACCTATCCCCCGACCTCGGATTCAGTTGATTATGAAGATTCTTTCGACTTTTGCCGTTGAACTTGTTAGTTGCTCAACACTCCATAATGATGGCAATTATAGCCTCGTTTTTCCAACAATTTATATGAAATTTTCCCATCTACGTTCTCTATTTCTCATTGCCGGGGCTAACCACGCCCAGCCCATTGGACATTTTAGGCCATTAGGCCACACCCACCAATGTATCTCTATCTTTTTTCCTCCCATTCACCGGTATATATACTCACACAACAATAATCATCGATGTGTGTGTGTGTGTTGCCAGCACGTACTCCATCTTGAAAGAGCAGACCCACAGAGGGAGATAGCGCGAGAGAGAAATGGTGAGAGAGAAAGCGACTGGGTGGTTGAAGATAGTGGGTGAGCGGGTCTAACATACCCGGGTGGGTATATGACATACGGGTTCCCGGCCAGCAGCGCACAATCGTTAATGAGCGCTCGTCGAATTCGGTTCGCAGTCTGGAAGCGCTTGCTTTCGCGTTCGGAGATCTCTAGTTTTCGAGGCGTGTGTTCGAGTTTCGAAAGTGTTTTGAAAACCTAAAAATAATTCTGAAATAAAATTTCAAATAAAATCGAATATTCTGGTGACTCTAAGTGAAGCATGTCCAGTGCTCAAGTGTCGCAACAGCCGCCACCGCCGCTAACGCCAAATAATACCAGTTCGATGCCGTCGCAGTTGCTGCTGAGCCACATTCACCAGCACCACAGCAATAGTTTGCACCACCAGCTCACCCATCCGAGATCCTCGCCGCCAATTCAGCCCTCACAGGACTACGATCAGGCCAGCAATCACTCCACACTGTCGCCGAGATCCCAGACAACTCCCAGTCCTCCGGCGGCCGGGGGAAGTCCTACCCACTCGACGGCCACCACCGGTTCCCCGCACAGCGCCTACGCACCGGGCCTGAGTCCAGGAGGATCGGGCAGTACCCAGGATAACACGACCACGGATAGCAGTCACCTCGGTCAGTCTGTCATGCCGTTGTTGGTAACTCCATTGCCAGTCGGAGCAGCTCCACCGCCGCCTCCACCACATCCCAGGCTCTATGTGGACGGATTTCCGCCGCCACCACCGCCACCACATCACGTGCCACATCCCCACCCCGCCCTGGGCGCCTATCCCCTGCCACGTCTGCCCATAGCCGCCGTCATGTTGCCCGCCAGTGCACCGCCGGTGGGAGTGCAGCCGCCGAACATCTCCCCACAACCCGCCAGTAATCACCTGAGCCACAGTGGCGGCCCCTTGGCGGCAACCACCTTGCTGCCGCCCTCCCACAGCCAGCCCAAGAAGTCCTTCTGCATCGACGCCCTCCTGGCCAAGAGCCAGCACCAGGCCACTGGTGAGCCACAGCCCATCATTGTGGATGATCGTCTGGCGGCGTTGCACTATGCCCGGGATCAGGCCGAACTGAATCATGCCTTTGTGGCCGCCTCCAATGCGGCGGCGGCAGCCCAGGCAGCAGCTTCGGTTGCCGGCGGGATCAGCGAACAGGAGGCACTGCAGCGCATTCGGGAGTCCAGAGAATACGACTCTCCCAGTCCCGACGGCATGTCAAGGTAGGTTTTCTTTTTGCCTAAAAATGTTATATTATGTTATGAAAATATTAAAAAATGTATAGTTTTCTTAGTATTTAAAATTAGGATTTTATCCAGAAGTGTTTCCTACAAATAGAAGCTTGCAAAATAATCAACTTTGAATAGTTTCTGAATTAAAAATTCCAATAGTGAAAGGTTAAAAGTTAAACATTTAAATTGATTATAACATTGATTTAAATTTTTCTACAAAATATTAAATAACAATGATAAGGGTCTCAAAAAAGAGAACAAAATACACATTACATCAACAAAGTAATAGAACTACGGCAATGGGACTTACAGAATAATGATGATTAATAAATTAATTTTATTGTTCCCCATAACTTTCCATTACTCATTACATTATAGCTAGAATTTGTTTCAATTTAATACCCAAAATATTAGAATTAAGCCATAAAAAGTCATTCCACTTACCCGACTTAGTCCTTTAATCCTTTTGCTTGCTACCAGGCTTTTGGGAGACAAAACCCTAACACTCGGCAGAAACCATTTCGCAAGCCATAGGAAAGCCCCAACGAAGCCCCAAAGCAGCTTTGATGGCACTCGAAAACATGGCAAGCCAGAAAGCCAAAGGCCCTCGATTGGTCTATTCCAGTTTGGTCATCAAGCGTGCAGATTACGTATACGCCATGTGTCTCCCATGGTGTGAGTGGCTAATTTTCAAGTGCGAATTGTGTAGAAAAGCAAACAAATTAGACAAAGGCAGGGGGGCAGTAATATTAATTGTTTTCAAAATGTGTCGCGTAATTGCGATTGCCATCGTATGGGTTAGATAATTCCTTGTCTCACTCTTGTATATATTTCTTATTTTTTTTAGATCAGAGTCACCCAGCTCTTCACACCGCTCTAGTCCGCCCATCAGTCCGGGATGCGAGGATCAGCAGCCACAGGGTGGGATGCATCCTCAGCACCTTTCCATGCGCATGTCCGATCTCCACGACGAGTTCAAGAAGCCCGTACCGCCTCACAGTCCCATCAGGCCACAGGACTTTCCGCTCTATGCCGGAGGACATCCCTACCAGCTGCTGGCCCAGGGAGGATCTGCCTTTCATAGACCTCTGGATCCATCCGGAAAACCCATACCGGTAAGTTATAAGCTTCATTTCATTTTTATGGAAGAAAACTTAATGTGTTTGGTTTTAAATTTTAAACTAATCTTATATAAATTCATGTCTTCCTTCTTTAGCTTCCCATGGGACACAACTTCATGCCCTCGCAGCTGCAATTTGAGTTTCTAGCCCGCGCCGGAATGCTTCATCACCGGATCCCCGAACTGGCCGCCTATCCGCATCATGCCATTCTGGGCAAGACGAGGAGACCCCGGACGGCCTTCACCTCGCAGCAGTTGCTCGAACTGGAGAAGCAGTTCAAGCAGAACAAGTATCTCAGCCGGCCGAAGCGATTTGAGGTGGCCAGTGGCCTAATGCTGTCGGAGACGCAGGTGAAGATCTGGTTCCAGAACCGGAGGATGAAGTGGAAGCGCTCCAAGAAGGCCCAGCAGGAGGCCAAGGAGCGGGCCAAGGCCCAGCAGCAACAGCAGCAGCAGCAGAGTACCGTCAGTTAGGAGGAGTAAGGATATGATCCTCCAATCTAGTCATGCCGCGATCAAAACCGCCGTCCCACCACCATTATCCCAAAAAAACACTTGAATGAGACACTCTGTTTTCCTTACCCAGTTTCATTTTTTTGTGCAATCCGTTGAAGTCGGTTTTCCCAGTCGATTTCAATTATTATTTTTATTTTGTGCCACAACTACTAGTGGCACTGTGTGATATATGTAAACAAGAAATATAAATTAAATTCATTAGCCAGCCCCTGCCCCCTCTCTAGACCCCTGTATGTACATAAACATAAATCTAAATAGGAACATACGAAATAAATAATAAAATAAACATAAATCTAAACTGAATGAGTAATGCCTAAGTAAATAAAATAAATTAAATGCGATTAGTTTAGTTGCTAATTTGTAATTTGCTTGTGTAATTTTGTGTAAATAATTGTAATTATGTAATTGTAGTATTTAACATTAACGAAAACCACAAAGAAAATGAGAAAAAATACGAAAAACATTAGTAAATTGTATGGAATTTATTTTAAAAATCAAAAAGTGAGAAAAATAAATCTGGAAAAATATTAAATTTGAAATTATTATTGGGTGGAAGGTATGGAGTTTTTCTTATAAATCATTTGTGAGTTGGCAACAGTTTTGTAATAAATTTTTTCTTAAGCCTATATTAAGTTAATTTTGGTTCTCGGAATTTGAAATATATACAAAGGCCATAAACTAATTAATCTCAAAGAGCAAAGAAACCTTCAAAGGTAAGGAGTGAAAAATATTTATTAAATATATAAACACATATATTCATGGGTGTATCTAATCTAATTGGTCTTTAGAACTGTCTGAGGTGTCAAATTTATAAATACCCATTCTAAACCCATTCAAGTTCCAATCGAAATTCTCAGTCCAATACCCAATACCCCATACATGTACGTACGTACGATCCTCGATCCGAGGGCCCTTGTGATAAAGCTTATCTTTGCAAATAAATCAAAATGTGCGCAGATAATCAAGTTAATTGCTGAGACAATAATTATGACTAAATTTATGGTATCACTTCAAAATTATTTCGCTAATTAAAATGTAGCCATCTTAACAAGAACAACGAAAGCACTTCGACGTCGCTTCAGTTGTTGATTTCAATTTAGAAATCATGGTGAGCCTCAATTTCCGCCAGAAGACGAGCTATATAGCTATACGTAAAAATTCATTATCAGGGACAAAAGTTTTGGAGCCTTTTCAATATTTGATAACAGGTCGAACTGAGTTGAACTTGGGGGAATAATTATTTATAACTTTGTATTACTTCAAGATACTTCTTTTGAGTGTTTACTTATTCCATATATTTATTAGCTCATTGTATTTAATTCTTAATAATTAAACTGAATGGTCCTTTATTATCACATGATGACATGAATTGCATGAACTCATTTGGAATTGTTGTATTTCCAACCACTTTCAATCGCTGTACCCATTTCTATTCTCATCTAGAGAACTCGTCTGTCCACTTTATCACGTAACTCTCAAGTATTTCAGAGACGTACGGATATTACGGGTTTTATTGTTGCTCTTGGTTTGCCTTGAAGTATGCTTTATATTGTTATTATTGGTTGTTGGATCTGTTGCTGTTGTTCTAGTTATTGTTGTTATTATGCAGCAGTTTCATGTTGTTGAATGGGCTAATAAAAATTCATTTCAGCCTTATGGTTTAGATCGGAACACGTAACACACATACATACTGTGGTAGAAAGGAACTAGTATATGGAAGAGGATGTGTCTAGAAAGGGTACTGTGGGTAGGTTCTTGGAGATAATTATCTAAATATTTCATATAATTTTATTTAAATNATATTTCTTCTTTAAATCTTCTTAGATAGAAATCTTTATAGATAGACTCCTTTTTTTTTACTACACCCATTTAAACAAAAAATAAACTCCAATTAATTTCTTAAAAATTCTGAGCCACCAATTATTTCATTTATTGAACTCTTTTAAATCTTTTCGCCTTAAAGGTTAACCCACTGTTGCCCCTTTCTCTGTGGTTGCTGAGGCTGCGCTTTATTTTGATTCGACTTGAAGTGGCCAAATGTGCTGAACCCGAAATACAACCAGAACACAATAGCCTCAGGCACACATTCATATATGTTTATATGGAAAAAAAAAAATACAAGATTAAACGAAAGGGAAAGATTTCTCCCTAATTTCAATTCATTGAGCTATTAGCGGGTAATTTGTAGCAGAAGCATTTCATTGAAAACCCGATGAAACCGGCAAAGGGTGACAAAGATCAAACCGTAGAACTGGAATTGTTTTCGGGATGGATTGCCCTGGATGCTGCTGGGTGTTTTGGTCCTTTCGGGATGGCCATTGTCGCTGATTGTCGCATCTGTTGCAAATTAAATTTGAGTTATAATTTCTATAAACACACACGTCAGAGAAGGGGAAGGGAGTCGCGAAGGGCACACACCCAGAAAATTACCGATTCAATTGAGGGTTCACTTCCCAGTCGACGGTTGATGGTCTACTCCCCTCTATAGACGCCCTTTCCTGGCCTGACTTTGGTTGCCATTGTTGCTGGTGTTACAATTTGGTTATCCCCTGTTGGGCAACGTCACTGAGGACACTGGAAAAATAATTTTTTTTAAAACTTAAGCGTGTTCTAGAAATGAGTAACTGAACTGCTTGGCTTTTAACTTTGTTTATAAAATTAATAATGAAATATAACTGGTTAGTTATGATCATAAAATATGTATAATAAAATAATAATATTTAATACAATTATTAAGTAAATCTATGGCTTTTTTTTTAGTTTTTTCTTTCAGTGTCATTCTGTCAACCCTCTTGGGTCGAAAGCAGTTATAGTTTTAGGACCGGGTCCCAGTTTGATCTTCATGTCAACACAGATGATCACATTTTATGCTTAATTTTGTTATATGTGATGTTTGCTTTACTGATTTAGCGCACCACTCACTGCACCACCCCCACCCATTTCAGCCACCCCCTCCTCCCTCCATCGTATTCAGTGAACTTTTTGCACTAATATTCAATCGAATTTTCCTCGATTTTCGATTTTATTGTCAAATATGTGCGATTATTGTCATATGTTGGATTTTATTATTGTCAAATTTGCATTTGTCTCGGGATCGGAGTCCTGTTAGGGGTCCTGCCGGGGTTTCGGGGGGGTATATAAGCGGTTATTGCTCGTTAGCCAGCTAGCTAATGGCTGTTTACTCAGTCAGCCAAGGGGGGGGGAGGAAGTGCCAAAAGGATGTGCCAGGAGGTTGCTTTGGTGCCCTATTGATTGGCTTCAATGGATATGGCTATTGATGGGCGGCATTTCGGTTTTAATTGCAGTCGTTTTGCTAAAATCCTTTCTAATTGATGCGTGAAATATCCATATGTGCATATTCAGGGGATTTTTAAGTAAATATAAGGATTTTGTTAAGAAAAAAAAATAATTCTTCCTAAGTTTTAATGGTAGTTTGGGTTCATAGATCCCAATAGCATGAAGAAATATAATAGATTTTACAGGGAAATCCTTTAATCCAGGGAAGCCCTTATGCTTAATTTTATTTCTCGTTTTTCAATGTTTTTTTATGAGAAATGACCAAAGTTATTCTCATAAAGTAACGTATTTTATATAAAATGCATTTATTAATAGATGAAGAAACAATTTATTTCCATTTCTAGTTTATTTTTCCCAATATTAACCTCAATTAAATGGTGGTTTAAATTGACATTGTTTGAAAAATATATTTTAATTTTTAAGTATTACTTTAATTTGTAAAAAAAAGTAATGGAAGTATTTAAAATCCTCTTGTTTCTAAAACTATAGACTCTTAAAAGTTGCTTCTTAAAACATACAATCTTAACCCTAAGTATCTCATTCAAGATAAAACCACTTATGGCAAACCTTAACCCCCAACTGCCCAGCACTACTCCTCGATTGCTCCGTTAAATTTGCTAATTAACTCAACATAAGGTTTTCTAATTTCATTTAACTTCCCCAGCAGGGAGCTGCTGCGGAAATGGCTGTGGAATCGGAAAGCGTAACCCACAGACTACAGTCCAAGTGCAACCCTCTCCCGGATGCCCTCATCCTCAACCCCGCCCTTAACCCACGGCTGCCCCCCGACTCCTTTTTTGGGCGGAGGAGCTGCGAGTCCTGGCTTCAGTCGTTTGGTATCATTAGCCTCTGGGGATGATTTGTTGTTGTTTGGCAGCACTTGATCAACGCAGCAATGAATTCAATTAGCACCAAAACACCAAAAGAGTGTACCATGGAGAGGGTGTGTGTGTGTGTGGCACTTGCTGCAGCTTCCAGAGTCAGGAAGGACACACCCTCGCCATTAGAGGGGGAGGACGAGGAGTCTGGTCAATTGTTTGGATTATTTTTCTGGTGAATTATTGCGTGTTGACGCATATGGTGACAATTTTCCTTTACAAATCATGCTGTCTCTATATCCTGAATGTCCTTTCCTCCTCTCACCCTTTAGCCCTAATGTCCTGGAGCAATTAGCTTTGATAGAAAAATTGTTCTAGCTGTCGGCCCTTATCCTTTCCTAACGATTAAATCGGAATCATTTTTGCACAGCCAGGACATTGACATTCAATATCTTTTTTCTTTCTTTCTCTCTCTTTATAGAAAATGCCTCCCTTTCGATGTCCTTTTTCGTCCTTTTTTTCCAGTCCGTGTTTATTCAGTGGACGCACGCACGGATTTTCCTTTCCTTCGTTTATGGATTGATGGCAAGCCAAGTTTTTGGAATTCGTTTCGTCCGCTGATTGCTCTTGGACATTTTTGTGTTTGTTCCCGCGACTGCCTCCACTCCTCCACTCCACTCCCTCTACTGGAGTCCTAGCACTCCATCCCCCACGTCATGGCACTGCAATCCCCGGCAGAATTTTTTCCGTCTATCTCTCTATCTGTTTGGTTTGCTGGAATATAGCCAGATGGATTGTGTAAACATGCTGGAAATTATGGTATTAGTCGCGTATCACGAATTCGGTATTCGGTCCTCAATTGGGTTATGAATTGATTAATGAATTGATAAAATTGTCACCAGGGGGTTAAGAAGGGGAGGAATAAGATAATCATATGGCAAATTAAAGAAAATAATGGATGAAGGATAAGGACTTCCTAGCACTCCTAGCACTTCCTAAACTTCCCTAAACTCTTCACTTTAGTCCACCTATTTCCACCCTCTAGTCTTCACCTTCTTAACACCTTGCCTTCCAACCTTAACCCTTTCCTCTCATCCATCAACGTCTCTAACAAATTATCAACAATTTGTAGAACTTCTTCCTGCCACCTTGGTCCCTGACTCCTTGCCTCACCTTAATTACCTCAATTAAAATGTCCAAAAAAAAGAGTCATCAGCTTGGATGGTGTTCCTTGTTGTTATTGTCGGCGCTAATTAACCCATGTGTGCCGGTGTCTAAGCCAATCCGCTCACCTATCGACACAAATGCTCCGAAACTGGCTCTGGCTCTGGTTCCCTCTGGCTCTAAATAAACAAATGTAGATAAACAATGTGAGAAATATTAAATTGTAATCCGCTTAAATGTGTTAAAAGGTATTAAATCTAATTTGCATAATTGCCCAACCGACAGAGGGAGGTATGGCGGGGAAGGAACAATGAGGAAACAGCGAGAAATCAAGCGAACCCAGGGGACATGGAATGGAAGTCAGGGGCACAAAAGTTTCGTCCTTAAACCAAATGCGATCCAATCAAAAGTGAGTCAGGCCTGAAGAGCCATAAGGGGGATGCAGAGGGCATACACTGAGATAAATATATTGAGGCTTAGATATTTTTAAGTAAAAGGCAAATAACATCTGAAGGTTTAGATTTATATTTTAATTTTTAAAAATAATTTTCCCAAGTGTAGAAATCCTCTAGAGTCGCGTCTTCTCCGCTGAGTTAGCGATGCACGTGAGGACAATATTTAAAAATGTTTAGCATAATTAATGCGGATCCTGGTCCCACATCCCAGATCCCAGTCCAGATCCTCTCCTGCTCCTGTCTGCTTTCCGGATCCCTACATTCCCCGGAACCAACCTTATATCCCCGACAAGTGCAGCCGAAAGTTAACGAACATTTGCCTAATCAACCCTTGAAAACATTTTGCGCTAATTTGAGGCCTCCGATGGGCTAGGAGGCGGAGGTCACTGGGGTATATCCTGGAATCGAGGCAGAGCCGCCGGGTCACATTATTCACACATACGCTTAACTGAGCCTCAACCACCAAACACTCACCCACCAACAACCCACCCACTATGCCCCGAAAACCCACGGGATACCCTCTGGCGGGTGTCTGAAATTGAATTTATTTTATTTGCCACTAATTGGCTGAAATACCTGAGGGCATTTGGGCCAAATTTTCGGGCCAAGAACCCGGAGAACAATTCGGGGAGTAAATGGTCCTCGATGATGCAGCAGCAGGTGATTGGTATTTGCTTTAAAAGTTTCGTCTGAAAAGGGACTAAATCTAAGGGGGAATCTTTTAGAAATACATTCAGTTATGAAGGCAAGGTCTTGTTTTTAAAAATTATATTCAATCAAGAAAAGTGTTGAGCTCCTAGCAATTTAACAAATAAATATATTTCCCAACCCTTTATTTTAATTCAACACATTATCGTAAATTTCAAGAAAATCTTTTCAGGCACATCAGAAATCTGAAGATGTAACTACATACATTACATAACAAGGACTCCGAATAATATCCTTAGCGACAGGGAGATGGGATGATATCCTTACCCAGATGATATGATAATGGCAATAAAAGATGATAATGTGCAAAAATCCTTTTCCGGCCAGATTCGCAAAAGGCAAAAGATACAAGTCTCAGACCTCAGACAGAAGCCAAAAATCGTTTAAAAGCTAAAACTGAAAAGGGAAAACTATGGATCATATACTAAAGAATGGCAGATACTCTATATATTCTATTATATATTAAAAAA
>JAJJHT010016636.1:410318-505920 GCA_021223865.1 Drosophila pandora
TTAATCAATAAGATTTTCTCTAAATAAGGAGTAAAAGGAAACATTGAGATTAAAATTATGGAGAAAAGACCTTGTCAATATTGTTTCTTTATTATACAATTTATGATTTATATCCTCTTAATTTTAGAGTATCTAATAGTTTATGAAAAATATTAACAAAAATCAACAAAAAGAACATGAAATGCTATTAACATATTAAAGCAATAAAAGAAATGGCATACAAAATGCTGGCACACCAGGAAAAAAAATATCCACCCAGTCGCAGTAAACAATCTGGTTGGTATATTTTTCCCTCTTTCCCCCTCTGAAGCCCCCTTTCATGGGCCACCCCTGAACATCCCCCGCCTGGAAAATTTGCAGAGGGGGGGTAGCCACACACACACCCAAATGTTTAGCGGCCAAGTGGCATTTACCCTTCGAGATGGAAATGGAAACTCCAAGCTGAGGATGAGGAGGAGGACTAACCCCAGTTTCCACAGGGAGAGCTTAGAGAAGGGGATGCGCTGGTGCTCTGTTTCTGTTGGTACTTCACTCGCCACCAGGCCACCCAGGCCACCCAAGCCACCCAACCACCTCCTGCCCCCTTTCCAAGATAATCATACTAAATGCTGCCATTTGCCATTTGTGAGGTTTTGCCACTTGCCCTTTATGGCTCGAATGTGTTGTCTGCTCTCCCCATCTCTTTCACTTGATATAGAGCCTCTCTTTCGCACAGACTGTGAGTCTGTGGGCGGAAGGCGTGTGCTCTGCTCTGCTCTAGGAATTCTAGGACTCCCAGGACTTGGCAAGCAAATTGTGAAAAGTTCGCCCGGCAAGTACTTCTAAAGCTCTGTGTAAACACCCACTAAAATCAATTTGCTGGATTTTCTACCACCAGAAAATGTGTATTTTACGGGTTCAAATGGTATGGCTTGGCAGGAAAAAGACAGCTCGGGGGATAGATAGATATTTGGAGATGTGTGGATGGTTAGAATGGCGGGTAAATCGGGGGAGAAGATGTCCAAATGGGTGGATTGATTGTGCTTTTTCGATTTGTTGGCCGAAAAAAGAATTGAATGGGTCCATTGTATGAGCGTGAAAATGGGATATTGCCAAAGGATGTGGTATTGGATAGGATTATGATGAGGTTTTATATGAGAAGTACTCATAAGTAGCTATACTTTCTATATTTTAACTATTTTAAAAGATTCTAAACTGAACTGTTTCCCAAAATCTACTCTAATATTTGCTTTAATTTAACCAGAATCCCCTCCAATATTGAAATAAAATATAAATATAAAAATTTATTAAGAAAGTTGGAAGCTACCCAAGAAAGTAACCATACAAATTGAATTCAAACAGATATAATCTGAAATCATAAAGAAAAGTTTCGCACTCGCAACTTCTATTCAATGGAAAGAAATCCCCATCATCTTTTCGTCCTGCTCCTTCTGCAGAATCCTTTATGTCTGCATAATCTCCTATAATGTTACTGAAATTCCTATTGAACTTCGAGGAGGGGGAGACAGAAACTTTTTGCCCTTTTTGGAAACTTTTATCCTGGCAAACAAAGCTCTAAGGATAAACGGGGGGGGTCTTGGGAGAAAGGACCTGTCATGGTTATGCTCCTCGTTCAGTGGCCTTTGCTCCCTTTACTTAATCTCATCTAATAAATGGCTTCGCCTCCTGTCTCGTAAATCACTTAACAATTTGCGAACAAAAAACGTAAGTGAAAATCGTGCCATGAAGGTTCTGCGATTTTTTAGCTTTTTTACATGGCAATGCATAAGTGGCCCTAAATCGCATTCATATGAGCCCAGCCACTCCCTCAATCCTGATTATCCCTCCGTCCTGGAAGATTGTTTTTTGTGTGACCTGCCATTTGATTTATTTATTGTTGGTTTATGCGTGATCTTGCCTCAAATTAGCATTTATCATTTCGATTGGCTCCACCCCATCTATTCGAATGGAAGCTCCATTTTTCCACAAAGTACTTAGGATGGAAAACAAAAAAACACGAACCACAAAAACATTCTACGAAATTGTTTTAACAAGTGTACGGTAATTTTTCAAATTGTATTTAAAGTCTAGATGGAGGATATCTCCTCCACTCCATCTCCTCCACCCGAAGAGTGATTGATTGCGATTATGCAAATTTTGGATGCTCTCGAATGGAGAATGGAAATAAAAGGGATGATTCCGGCATCAAAGGGTAGATGAAGGCACCCGCACATATTTATTTTATTACCATTATCACACAATTTAGTTGATTTGACGGCGGAATTCAGACAAATTTAGTTCCATGGCTTATCGATAGATAATCCTCCCCAAAAACAGACACACAGGAAACGGTAGCCAGGCCGATAAAAAGCCTTTATAACCCTTTATACACACGGCCACCTGCTAATCACCTCATCCTCCATTTGGATCCAATCAATACCCATTCCCCGGTGGCGGCAATTTGGGTGTCCAATGTCACTAATTGTGTGCAAATGGCGTTTGTGCCTTGCATTCTGGGTCCTGCATATAAATGGCCTAATCCGAGATGGTGGACAGAGGTGTTGGAAAAAGAGGGGTTAAGAGTTAACTCAGAGGAGGGAGAAGTGGGCTCTAAATTTTTACAATTTATTGACAAATATTCTATTCCATATTTTGTTATAAACCATACCCCCCTTGTTAATAACTTCAAATGGATCTAACTTCTATGGATCTAATAATACTCCTCCAATAAACAAAAATATCCACAAAAAAATATGGAACACTCGTCGGATGCCATAAAAAATATGGCGACTTCCGTGGCATTTAATCGAGAAGTTAATAATAATATTATTAATATTTTTAGTACAATAATTTTATTTAATTTGTTTATTTATCTAGGCTAAGCGCATTCGCGACTTTTATGGGTGGGAAGGAGGGCCAGGCCAGGCGCAATAAACACATTTGTTTGGTTAATGAAGACGATAAGACTACCGTCACCATAAAGATACAGATACGGTAGCCCATAAATCCATAATACCCCAGAGAAGGTGGGGAGATTGACTTGCCCAAGATTTACGATCATGGTCGTATCAACGACAGCTTTAATTGAAAGCAAAGCGAATAATTTTCAATCAGCCAAATCAGGAAAACCCTAAAACAAGTCTAGGGAAGTAAAGCAAAATGGAGTGAGTGATAAGGTTGGTCGGTGGCTGGTGGACCAGCTAGCCATGGATATATTTGTATTGATTTTAAAATTATGCATACAAACAAGCCAGAGAAGAGAAAACAACAGGCACCGGCACGGACCATCCCAGCCCCAGTCCAGCCCAACCCAGGCACGTTCATCATTTGACTTTCCGTCATTCGTGTTGACTTTCTGTTTAGATTTTCAATTAAATTTGTTTACCCAGAGTTCGGGAGCACAGCGGGTCGTATACGTAATATAAATTGATTATTTCAATTTATTTAAGGCGCAAACCGATAGCATTTAATTAAAAACTCATCTGAGCAAACATAGAGAAAGGCAGCGAACATATCGAAGGGTAAGTAAGCAGACCACAAAAAAAAAAAAATAGAAGAAAAACCTGACAACGACACGACTCATTACAGGCTCAAGTACCAGGCAGTAGTAGAGCCCAGAACCCACGAGCGAGAATTGAGGAATCGAGAGGTATGCCCGCTGCAACCGATAAGATGATATGGTTATTCCTCTATATACCCATGGCTATATCTCGACCGGCTGAGGTTGAGGTGCCCCCTTACCTGGGGCTTTATCAGACTCTAACATCTGTTTATAATTGAAAATGCAGCTACTGTGTCGCCTGGGCCTGTGGCACTGCGTGGAAAATGTGACACGAAAATTGACGCCAATCGTCTGTCATTAGTGTCAATAGAGTCAGAGAGTCAGGAAAGCCAGAAGAAAAAACCAAACACCTATCTGTTTAACCCATGTGGGTATCTGGGGTGTTGTCTCTTATCAAACAGTAAACTGGGGAAAAGGAAAAACATTTTCTAGATAATTTATGGTCTAACTGAGAGTTGTGTAATGTTTCAGGAAAACTAAATATTTTAAGTGTCTCCTAATATTTCTATACAAAAAGACTATCATTTCTATCAATACTGTATACATTTTTTAAAGAAATTCATACTCCAAACTATATATTTTAAGAGCCTCCTCAACTTAAGGGTTAAGTCTAGCTTCAGTCCAGTCCAGTTTAAAGGCAAATACGATGCCTCAACAATGATAAAAACTTGAAAACATGGCTGGAAAGCCCCCACACTAACTGAAACAGATACTGCCACATGACTCTATCAAGTTTAAATAGTCAATAGAAAAACAATAAATTCTTCAAACTGCATTTCAGATCGGTAAGCAGTGGGTACAATATTTCTGAAAGAGGGCCAGAAAGAGGCAAAGTTTCACGCCTTTGTTGACTTTTTCATATTTCTTAATGATGACATTTTAATTATTAGTAAAGTGCTTTCAACAGCTGATAAGATATCGGGCATTGGATATTTATGATTGACTAGCTATGACTTTGAGCCACTGCCTCTGACGTTTCCCTCCACCGATCGAAGTTCAAGTTGATAGAGGGATTGAGGTGAACGTGGAGATGGAACCAAAAAAAAAAAAAAGAGCCAATAAAAGTCATACAAATTATATGAACAACAATAGCAACTATAAAGGCATTGATTGATAATATAATGATATAAATTCCACCAAGACAGACTATTGCTTTCTAAAGGCAATACAAAAAAATCTCTTTATAATCTTCATTGGACAAAAAGTAATACCTCTAAACTCACCTTGACATTATCGTATATTAATCAAAACAAATTCCAAACATACCCATGGAGATTAAGCTAATATTAATTCAACTTATCAGGAGGCTATATAGTAGCCCAAGTCTCGTGATAAGAAAACACCAGACCCCAAAGTGTCTATCTCTCACCCCGCATTCCGATCAATCAACCGACTCCCAGCGATTTCATAATTCAGTTGGCAAACTACGAGCAAATATTTAGACATCATTAGCTTATCTAGTCGGGGTCCAACACTTTCAGTTGAGATTAGCCCACCTCCTCGTTCAATTTAATGCCTCTCAACAGGTCACTTATCATCGCACACCCACACCCATGTCTGGTTATATTGGAATGGATGCTCTCGGAAAACATGCCTGCAGTTGCAATTTATTGTTTGCTCATCGGAGAATAACAAATATTCGATATTCCCCAGAGCAAGTCACGTACTACCTTCTATGAGAATATGGGTAGAAGAAGGAGGTCCTGGCTCCTTTCGAGTATCAGAGACACAATTAGAATTATGAAGTCAACTCCTAGTTAGCTGGTGATTAAAAGACAACAATTGCAGCGACGAGAACTGACTTACAAGTCGACCACAAACTCTGGACGGTTTTCAGAAGTTTTAGCACTGGAAGAAAAATATCTTTATGGGAATTATTAAGGTTTTTGATAAGTTTAGGATTGGTTTATAATATGACAGAATTAATATATATTTATGAAGAAAATTCCTGTTTGTTGTTATTTCTTAAAAAGAAATCATAAAAGTACTTTAAAGAAATAAATACTTTAAGATTATTTTATACTATTTTTAATAGAAAAATTTAAGATTTAGATTCTTAAAAATTCTCCAAAATGTATAACTTATATTTAAAAGTGCACTATAACCCCCATACCCCACTGATTTATATGCAACCTCAGGGTAGATTCGCAATATATCTGCACGCAAATTTGCCAGAGGCGTATGATGAGGACTAAGGACTAAGGATTGAGGACTCTGAAGTGAGGACCGAGGAATGAGGACTCTGGACTGAGGACTGAGAGTGTGAAAAGTCAAGTTAGTCTATGGCTGTTTGGCTGGGCAAACAATTTGGTGTCATGGCACCCATGATCTTGGCATTTTCGGTGAGCTACCAATTGAGCTGCAAGAGAATATCTGATTTTCGTCCCCAGCTTTGTTAGCTTAGCCATGTGTGCACTTCTTGGCCGCCCATCTGCATAACAGTTTGTGGCAAATGGGAAAATGGGAAAATGAGAAATGGAAAATGTTATCAAGTCGTGCATAAAGTGTTCTGGTTATGGAATTTCAAATTTTCTTGACATTTTCTGGCTACAATTTGCGTATGTGTTTAACGAAGCATACTGCTTCTGGCTTGGCGACAGGACGAAGAGTCCTTTTACCGCAAATTTGTGTATGATTTTTCAAGTGGGTGTTGCCAAGCCAAAAAGCCAAAAAAAAATGGAAAATCTCCCGGAAAACAATGAAATTTTCCTCCCAACTGCAGTCCATGGCAAAGTGTTGCCTGCTTTTAGGGGCTGCAAGTGTCCTGCAAATATTTATACAAAATAAAAGACACGAAAGCAATTTCAACATGAAATCCAGCAAATAAATACAAATTGCCTCCCCGAGGGGAACTCTGTAAGGCCACGCCCCACTCTGGGCCTGACTTATAGAACTTTTATAAATGGCCCAACGGCCACAAAGCCACTGAACTGGAAATTTGTTCAATTTTTGTTTGCATAGTCCAAGTAGAAAGGCCGAAAAACACAATATATATGTATATATGCAGAAACCGAACCTAAAAGATATATAGATATAGAGCTTAGCATGTAGATGCCTTTGTATCCGTTGTGTCCATTGTTTCATTTAATTTTTGGTTATTTTGCAATTTTTCACTTCATTAAACCCATGGCTCCTACGGATTTGGATGTCCTTGGTCATAAGAAAAAAAGGGTTAAGACCGAAGAAAGTGGCGGGGAAGGGTTGATTGAGGCCTAAGATTGTAAGCCAGCGAAAAGACAACAAACAAACAGATTTGTTATTCCCGCAACGGCTGAGGCTGAGACTGGGACTTGGGAGGGTTCAGGGTTCATGTCAAATCAATGTCAGAGCCTCCTTACGCAATTTGCTTACATGATGTCAGCAGTTCCTTCGAATACCCCCCACAATAAACATCTTCAGATACACAACAAAACACACACATATTTTAAGTGCAAATGTTTATTTGCATACGCATACTTACACAAACAGGACCAAGAACCCGCTGACAAATTCTAACAAATCTGTAAAAATTTGTCTTCTGTCAAGTCGAAATTACTCAACAAGGACACACATCCGGAGACATGCTTAGCATTCCTATATATATACACATATATATTGTATCATGTGCTCGTTAAGCGCCAAGCAAAACAAATCATAATCTCCAAGTCCTTCGAAGGACCTCTTGAAATATGACAACGCGTGCCATTTGAATGTTTGCTCACATTTCGAATTGCCGCCTTGTGGTTGCCAGGATACTTTTCTTTATAGCCCTACCTCATATCCCATATCCCATCTTCCATTTCCCCACACATCCCAGCCATTTTTCAACATCTTATGTGAAGCTGCTCCCAGGAGCATAAGAAGGGGAATCCTTGTACGAGCCTGCGATTTTTATGTTTGAACAACTTCTTGACTGACAAATTGACAAATTTATATTCATATTTTGATATTAATATGAAACAGGACATGATTTCTGTTACTTTGTGAGATTTTCTTCAATAATTTTAAATGATAACTTCTGCGGATCCCTTTTAAATTTTATTTTCCATACCATATTTATAAAAAATCTATAAATATCTTTGCTATTCTAAACATATCCCCCAATCATATATAATTTGATCACGTTTGGGGCTGTCATGGATATTTTTTTTGTATATATATCTGGTATATATTCCATGTAAATCAATTCATTCTCCATTTTTGTTTTTTTTTGTCTGAAACACGCACCGCAATTTTGTTGCTTTGCTGGTCGATGGAGCTTATTGATGTGTAATAAACCCAATTGCATTTGTTTTGAATATATAAATAAATCATAAAAAATAAAGAACCACACCACAGAAGCGCCATTTTCTTTTTTTTAGATGATTTTGTTTTGTTGTGTTGGCTTTTTCCGTTTCCGCTTTGTTGGTGGTGCCTTTGTTTTGTTTTCCGTTCGCTTTCCCTACGAAACGTGCGTAGCATACTAATTTAGTCTAAATGTCCTGGGAAAGGACAAGGATCGGAGGGGTGATGGAGTCTGGGTAAATAGATACAAGTTCCGTGAGGACCCTCGGGTTACATCCGATGGATATGTTTGATTAATCAAACAAAAAGTGTTGAAAATGTTATTTTTGCCAGCCTTGCAAATGGCGCATTTGGATTTTTATGTGCCACACTGATTTTTACGATAAATACACACACACGCACAGTCTCACACCCATCCACCCACACTCATCACAATAGGATTCTATGTGCGTATAAAAAGCCACAAATTGTGACCGTTCTTGCCCCAAAATGGAGCCATAAACATGCCAGGACAAACATTTACAAATCATAAAATTTACCCCGAATAACAAAGAAAAAATTCAATTCACTCAATCAGTCATAAAATTTGGGCTTATTTTGTTTATAGAATACTCTGTAAGCCAATGTGTTTAAGGACATGCCAAATTGGACTGAAAGTGTCAATGCAATTGCTCATTAGGCATGCCAAGTGCACACTGAGTGCCATAAATCCATCGACCAGTTCGAGCAATTAGTCTGAGAAGTGGATAAATAGCGGAGAGTGTACAGAGGTAGCTGGAAAGCAAGAAGAAAAAAAACCACCTCCGCCTCTGCAGGGAAATTATAAAAAACCGCTTTCGTAGCAGCTTCATTAACGGTATATGTATGTGAGTTGACGTGTATACACCGTACAAAAAAATATATAATATAGATATGATTTTTAAATAGTTTTAAGCGAAGAGAGAAAAATATAATAAGAAAAAAGGGTCTATACCTTTTAAAAATTGTCTAAAATTTGTATATTCAAATAGATATTTATTTTTAAAGATTTTTTTCAAATGCACCTACAAGTATCGGAAGCCAGAGCCATAACCACTCGTCGACTGGCAGGCAGTTTGTCATTTAACATTTGGCAAACGTATTAAAACACCCCATCATTGCCTTAATTAAGAGCCATAAAAGCACATTTACTTATTGTTCGACTCGCTGTCTGGATCTCCACCCCTTTGCCCCTGTCTGCCCCCCTTTCTTCCGCTCCTTCTCTTTCACACTTTTGTCTACTTGTCTCTTTCACTTAATTCAACTTTTTTTTTTTTTGTACATCTCGTAGCACGTCTTCGTGCTTATTTATCCTTTGGATATAAAGCAAAAAAGGACAAAAAGGATCACCAGTGCCACCCACTACTTAACTCGGGGAAAAAACCACCCCATTTCAACCACCCCCCCAACCCTCCGCCCTCTTAGCGTCCATTTGTCGTGCTTAATTCATGGCTAAAGTTGGAATTAAGTGAATTTTACGTTCATTAACGTGCGAGGGTTGTGCTCTACGTGCCTGTGTGTGCGAGTGGGTGGTGAGTAAGTGTGTGTGTGTGTGTGTGTGGATGCCATGTTCCAAGGTCGGTGGGAAAGGGGACCGCTCAAATGGGCGCCATTCAAATGGCAAATGGTGGTGGACTGTTGCTGATAGCGGATAGGTGGAGGTTAAGCGGGCTTTTTGCGCCTTCAACGGTGTTGATAATTAGCCGAGCGTCTAATGCTGCACTAATAACGTAAATTTGTGGCATAGTTAACTAGTCGTAGGTGGTTGTGGTGGTACAAGAACTCTGGAATTTATTTTCTCGGCCATTTTATACCAAATTAACAATGAATTTATATACTAAATTATTGATTTTTATAAGAAAATGTATAATAACTATAATAATCTTGGTCTTACATTGTTACGATACTAATCNTTAGTTTTTAATATAAAATTATACATTTTATAAGAAATTATTATATAATTTAGAAAAAATGTAGTCTGAAATTCTAAATCTTCATACAAGACTTAAAGTCCCCCAACTAATTGGACACACAAAACTTTCAACTGCAGAACTTTCCCCCAAAAATACATCTAAAAACATATTTGTATATATGAAGTGTCCTTTCGGAATGTCCTGTGACGAAAGTTTCAAGTCCAAAGCTATCACAACCAACTAACTAGCCAGAAATGCTGACCACTCGCACAGCAGCTGCCAACTAGAAATCTTTTGGCCAAAAAAGGATAAAATGTGCCGCAATGCTGCGAATTGCCTGTTAATTAGTCTCACTTAGAAAATAAACTGCAGTAATTAAGAACAGAGGCAGACAAATAAAAAACGGTAGAGGGAAATTCCCCAGTGCCAGTGTACTGCCCAGCCAACGCCCCGAAAAACTAGTTGAAGTTTTTCCCCCGACAGCTTTTCCCGGGTATTCCCCCCTCAGAGATGGAGTGAGCATTTTAATTTCAACGCTAGAATTCTAATTAACAAACAAATCCGGCAGAATACACAGCAGTCGAGAGTAAAAAATCCCCTCTGGGGAAGGAGAGAAATTCTGCAGGATGACAGCAAAAAAGTATGCTACATAAAATACCAAAAAAAAAAAAGGAAAGAGAAGGAGGAGGAGGAGGTGGAGGAAAACGGATGGGAAACCCTGTGAGCCATGATCTCCCAATTTAATATTATAATTGCTACAATTATCATTCTCATGCCATTTACACAGCAATTGCACAAAAACAACGAAGGAAACGGAAGAGCAAAAGAAAAAGGAAAAACCGGATATGAAGAGGGAGAGAGGTAGTGGAGTCCTCGTCAGGCACTTGACTGGCGAAAAGCGGATGCGGATATGTAAGCCAAATTGAAGCAATTACCGGAGTCTCTAGTTTGAAAAATTTGTACATAAAAGTCCTGGGACTCCTCCCCCAAAAGTGTTCCCCTTTCTCTTCTCATCTTGCGCAGGCGTAGTGCCAGGGATGAAAGAGAGAGAGCTTCAAGGATTCTCCTCAACAAAAAAAAAAAAATTATTATAAAAAAGACAGTCGAGGAATTCCCCCTTGATGTTGATGAAGATGATGATGGCGTTTATTATAAAGGAACTTTTCGCCGGTGGGGGGCAGAACATTTATTTTAAATTTATGGCCCAGCAGAAAGAAAGAAAGTTTCGAGGTGGGCGGCCAACGAAAGAGAAAACAATTTCCCCGAATTTCCCCCGATTTAGAGCAAACGAATATCTCATTAGGCATACTCGGCATAGTACTATCTAAAAAACACCATTAATTGATTGTACATCGAGGATAATTGGCAAGTTGCGGGAACAAAAATTGATTACAAAATGTTTTGGCAGCTGTTATTATTAAATTAATTTGTCATCAAACAAAGGTCCCCACTCAGAAATCTGCATAAAAGCTCGCCACCTAAACGCTCCCCAGGATGGAAGGCCCAAACAGAAACATGACACGAAAATAATCACAAATGTTGTTGATAAAATCCCCAGACATGAGCGGGAATTTGTTTCACAATAGTGCTGGCGGGTGGGGGCTTGGGGCCAGAGGCTATAGATTAGAAGTTCGTTCGTCATGTAAATGAGTTTTATCGCTCGGAATCGAACTAATTGAATCTGATATAGTGATAAAATATGAGGGGGAAATACCACAAGCTAAAGGGGAGTTATGAGAAATGTTTACCCTGTAAAAAATTGATTTTAGTATTAAGTATGGTATAAAGAAAGCATGAATTTTACTTTTTTTAAGGTTAAGTAATAAATAAAATTGTGATTAAATTATTAAATTATTCTTAGATTCAAAACTATTATATATCAATCCAATCATACCCCTTTAACCCTACAAATACCCATTACAATTATGAAGCATTAAGTGTGACACTTTTACCCTAGTTGCCTAAAATTCGGACAGCTGTCCCAACTATCCCCCCTTTTAAGTACGCCCCTGGGCGTGGGATCATCAAAAGTACAAAGTACAGTTAAGCAATAATCAATTGCTTAGCAATTGTTGTCATGATTTGTGGTTTTTGGTGCAGTTGTTGTGCGATTCGAGCTTGTCATTTGATTTGTTTCTGCTACTCTTGTAGACTGTAGTCATTGGGTTTTCAACAGAAGTTGAAACACCACAACTAGAGCAGATAAAAGACAACAGTAGCATTGCACTGTGTAATTATCGTTGTCACTAATTAAAGTTCGATGGGATGACTAAAAAAAAAGGAATTGTAGGGCACAACTCCGAATCTTATCTTAGTGATTTGGAGAATCGGTCTACAAATCGTTAACGGTATTCCCCCTTGAGAATCGGATGGATATTGGCCAAGATATAGGCATCGCAGGGAGCCATATTGTCCTTCCGAGCGGTTTTCTTGTTTTTTGAAGGGGATGCCCCAGAAAATTTGAGAAAAAATCTAAAAAATATTCTGTTTTCAGATTTTGATGCAGAATGGAGAGTGGAGTGGAGAATCGATCCACAAATCGTTTAAGGTATTCCGTTCAAGAATCGGATGGAAATTGGCCAAGATATAGCCATCGCAGGGGGCGATATAAACTAAATTATTGTTGGATTAAGATATTTATTTTGCTTTATCAGAAGTTTAGTTAGAACTTAGTATATATATTTTACGTGTAAAGTTTTTTAAAACTCCTTTTTTATTTTTCTGGCTCAAACAATTTTTAATTCAAATTTAAAAATCCAATTGGAAGCGAAACGGTTAAACGAACCGGTTAACAAAAAAGGCAGCCACACTGCAAGCTAGATAAAATATCCCCTTTTTTAAAATGACCCATGGCCACACTATTTCAAACAAAACAAACAATATTTTGTTACAGTGTATAACAGAATGTAAAATCAGACACTTTTTGCGCAGAATGTATTATTATTTTTCATTTTGCAACAAAATGCCAAGCCAGCGGTTTCTCCTGGTGGCCTCTTTGCTTTGCTGCCTCTTGGCCGCCAGCTCCAGTCCCCTGAAGTAAGTAGCGCAGAAATGAAAAGACGCAATTACGTTGTTTTGTTTTTGTTGCCTTGAAATGGAAAGTTTCCGGGACGAATCATTTCGTCCCAGAATTGGCACGACTATTATCAATCTTACTATCAACTGCTCTAGATTGACCTAGAAATGTGATTCCCCTGGACAAAAAATGAACAAAGAACTGCGTTAGAGTACATTACTCACGGTTTCCTATTACCATTTCAGCGACATATCGGATTCGGATGAATCAACGTCCCTGGATCAACAACAAAAGCCCAGAAAGCCCCTGGCCACCGATGAGGACAGCGAATATGAGCTTCTCTATCACTTCGGCGAGGATGACTCCATGCCCGACTTTGGGATAGAGAAACGTCAGCAGGATCACAACTGGGATGTCCTAATCTTCACCCAGCAGTGGCCCGTGACCACATGCTACCATTGGCGCGAGGAGAACCCGGACCAAGAGTGCACCCTTCCCCAGAAGAAGGAGTTTTGGACCATACACGGCATCTGGCCCACAAAACTCCACCAGATTGGTCCGTCCTTCTGCAACAACTCGGCCAGCTTCGATGTGGATAAGCTGGATCCCATCTCGGATCGCCTGGAGACCTTCTGGCCGGATCTGAAGGGTGCCTCGTCGCAGGAGTGGTTGTGGAAGCACGAGTGGCAGAAGCATGGAACGTGCGCCATGCTCCTCACACAGCTGGACGATGAGCTGAAGTACTTTGCACAGGGACTCACCTGGCGGGAGGACTACATCATGTCGCGCATCCTGGACGCCTCCGACATTCATCCCGATTCGAACAATACCGTGTCGGCGATTAACAATGCGATTGTGAAGGTTTTGGGAAAGAATCCATCCATCCACTGTCTGTATGACGGCAAGCACGGGATCAGCTATCTGTCCGAGATCCGTATCTGCTTCAATAAATCCCTGGAGCTGATCGACTGCGACGGAGTGAAGCAGGGCGATGCTGTGACCGTGGGCTATCCTGGCGGCACCATCACCACCAACTGTCACATCGACCGAGTGGTCCACTATCCGAGTCTGCTGCCGCCGCTGCAACGGAAGAGGGACTGGAAGTTCCCACTAGTGAATGTCTACAAGCTGCTGCAGTTCCTCATGTGGTTCACCTTGTAGTAATGCCTATGTTGTGAGGGAAGCCTTATGGAGGTCTCATCGTTAACTCCACTCTTGTTTGGTTCTTCCACGGGGATTAACAATCAAATACTTAATTCTTATGCTCTAATATAGCTGCAAATTTAGTGAATGCTCCACACAGAATATTTGAAGCCATCTTATTATTTATTCCCTTCGTAAAGAGATCTCTATTTTGTTTTTATTCGAAAGTGACGAAGGACGCTATAATCCCATAATTTCTTACAAACAAAATGTGTATTTCTTTTTGCGTAGTCCATAACCAACCCACACTTGTTGCTAATTTACTCCATACTAGTTCTTTAAGTTGACATTTTGTTTGATTAAAAAACGATTTTATTCCAAATTTCGAGTTTATATCGACCCTAATGGCCCCTAATTTGGGAGAAAGTCAAGTCTAGCTCTTAAGCTCACACATTTCTTCAATTAAAACACATCGAAATGATATTTTGGAATATGGTTGAAGAATAGTTTTAATTAAATTTAGGATAACAGATTATTTAAGTTCATATCTAGAGACTGACGGCACTGGGCCGTCCTATTGCTGCTGTGTGGAGTTGCCATTGTAGGTGGCCTTGTCCTTGTCATTGTCATCCTTCTTTGTGTCCTGCAATCGTCGAATGTTGGCGCCGCCATATCGGGGCGGCTGGTAGCCGCCTGGCCGCTGTTGAAAGTCCTCGCTTTGGCGCTGTGATGTGGAATGAGCCTGGCTGGTGCTCTGGGTTTGTGGTGTGCTGCCTGGACCCGGCTGTGGTTGCGGTACGTTCTTACCCTCAGCTCCGGTACCTTCGGTAGTTGATGGAGCGGGCATGGATGAGTGAGGCGCTGACGCTTCTTGGGGCTCCTGGTAGGCGTAGCCAGGGGGTTGACTTGGTCTCAAGGAAAACATGTCCATGTTGCGGCGGGCGGCACTAGAAATAGGGAATAATGTATACAAAATAACACAAAATAATATCTGGAATACTTACGGATTCTGAATAGCATCCATAACTTCGACCTGTTGTCCTGGCCATCGTATATTGGATATTATTGAAGATATCTTCTGGGAGAGCGGCCTCAGACCCATCTTGTGAATGTAATCGAACGCCTTGGCTGCTGGGGTAAGCATAGCCCACACCACAGTGGCCAGCATGGTCATCAGAGAGCCACCACTGCGGACCACACGGTTCGAGCTGTCCTTGGTTAAAACCAAGACCACGGCGCTGGGAACCAAATTTAGTTCGATTAGCGTCTTGACTTCGTCCTCCGCTTGGAACTCTCGGCGAGGATAGTTGGTAGCCAGCGTGAACTCCCGACCGTCGCTACCTGCCAGCATCTCATTCCTCACATAGACGCGTACGGTGGCCAGCACCTCGGCGGCTGGGAACGATTTGGTGCGATGGATGCCACCGGGTAGTCGGATCTGCAGTCGCGCCTCGTCCACAGAGCTGATGGAAGAGTCTGGCGTCACGGAGGCAGTTGACGGTGCAGCATGTACTGGTTCCGGCGAGATGGTAACGCGTCGCGCCTGCTCTGCTCGATCGGCAGCGATCTGGGCCCGAATTCGCTCCCGAGCCTCCAGCTCCTCTTGCCGTTCGCGACGAATACGTTCCTGCATGTTCTTGAGCTCTTGCTCCTTAGCCAGCTGCTGCTGAGCCAGGGCCTCTCTGCCCTCCCGTCGCCGCCTTAGCTCGTTCTCCTTCTCCCGACGGCGCTCCTCCTCCATTCGCTCCTTGCGCTTTTCCTCCAAGAGCTGTTGCACGTCCGCCATCCGAGCCTCGGAACTGCCCGTAGTCGATGTGGTAGCTGTTGTATTTAGTGAAGCAGCGACTGGTACAGCGGCGGATAATAGAGGCACAGCGGGCAATAAGGCATTGGTGGCCAGGTTACGAACCGATGGCCCTGGGGTTGGGGGGATCCCCCCGTCTTGGCTGCTTTCCTCCGTAGCTGCAGCGTCTTCTGCGGCTAAGACTGCTGCTGCTGCTGCAGCTCTTTTCTCTGCGGCCTCGGCAGCAGCAGATTTTGCTTTGCTTTCCGCAGCTGGTACGCTGGAACGTGAGGATATGGCGGTGACATAACTGGGAGTTGCGAGATTAGCGTCTCGGTAGTTTGCTTCAGAATCCTCACTTCGCCGTTCTTCTGGGGGGTTTTCATCCTTATCTTCACTGGCGACGGCTTCCGCAGGACTGGCCGCGCTAACAGAGGCAGCTTCTTCCGTATTCCCAGGCTGCTTGGGAGATTCATCGACTTCCTCGGTATTTGACTTCGAAGTGGAGGCGGCATTATCAGCTTGATTAGGAATTTGAATGTCTGTAGTGGGCTGTTGTGAGTGGGGCGCATTGGACAAACTGGTGGAATCATCGGCTCCGGCAAAACTCCTTGCTGCGCTCGCAATTTCGGCTGGCAAGGTTGTAGTGCTGGGGTCTAGATTCGCCGCAGCTTTCTTCCCCGCCAGGATGAGCACTTTGTCTATTTTGGCCACCAATTCCTCGACGCTTGCAGTGACTCCCGTTGCCACTTCCAAAGGAGTTCCCGATTTTCCGATAAAGAAGAGCGAAGGAATTGGCACGACTCTGTCTGGAAATGAAAAAGAAAGTTTCATAATTGTTATAAAATCGAATTAAAAACGAATACTCACAGAGCGACATGAACTGTCCGTAGGCAGAGCTATTGCCCTGGACCTTGATGGCCACAAAGTCGGGGGTCTCCAGGAGGGAACGCACCCTTATATCATCCACGAAGCGCTCCAGTTTGCTGGACATCTCATCCTGGCCTGTGTATGCAACAGTGACGTGGTATTAAATCGGCAAATCAAGCCCCGGCTCTCACTATAGCCCACTTACCCTCTATGTATACAACGAAAATTGCATTTTTGATCTTTGATTCGGCCACCGCCTCGGCTATGTTGCCCGTGTGCCAGTTCATAATTGTGATCGGACGAGGTGCTGGTGGTTTCTGGTTCGGTTTGCTTCGGGTTTGAGCTCGCTAACAGCGGAAACGGGAAATTTTGCCTGTTTATGTTTTTCCAGAAATAATTTTCTGCTGACAGCTGACTACCACAATGATATGACAAAATAAATTGGGTATTTTTGTAGTATTTTTTCGGCAATCGAACGATAACTATTCGATAAATGGCAGGTGTGTCCGGGGAAGGTACGTCAGAATGCCGTTTAAACGAAAGGCCGCCAAACCTTTTATCAATTTCCCAATTTTATAGCCTTGCAGAGGGTTCTAAAGTTTTGGTCGAAAGTGTGCGACGCGGTGAGCGAGACATCTCATTTGATGTTGAAAATGCAGGGAAGGCCAATTTCGCATATATCGCATGCATATATCTTGGCCAATTTCGATCCGATTCTTGAGCGGAATACCTTAAAGGATTTGTAGATCGATTCTCCATGAATCTGCATCAAAATCTAGAAACAAAATATTTTTTAAATTTTTTCTAAAAATTTCCAGGGGATCCCCTTCAAAAGTTGTGGAAAATGCAGGAAAGGACAATATGGCCCCCAACGATAGCTATATCTTGGCCAGTTTCGATCCGATTCTTGAGCGGAATACCTTAAACGATTTGTAGATCGATTCTCCATCAATCTACCTCAAAATCTAGAAACAAAATATTTTTTACATTTTTTCTAAAAATTTCCAGGTGATCCTCTTCAGAAGATGTGGAAAATGCAGGGAAGGACAATATGGCCCCCAACGATAGCCATATCTTGGCCAATTTCGATCCGATTCTTGAGCGGAATACCTTAAAGGATTTGTAGATCGATTCTCCATCAATCTACATCAAAATCTAGAAACAAAATATTTTTTACATTTTTTCTAAAAATTTCCAGGGGATCCCATTCAGAAGTTGTGGAAAATGCAGTCAAGGGCAAAATGGCCCCCAACTATAGCCATATCTTGGCCAATTTCGATCCGATTCTTGAGCGGAATACCTTAAACGATTTGTAGATCGATTCTCCATCAATCTACATCAAAATCTAGAAACAAAATATTTTTTATTTTTTTTCTAAAAATTTCCAGGGGATCCCCTTCAAAAGTTGTGGAAAATGCAGGGAAGGGCAATATGGCCCCCTACGATAGCTAT
Source organism: Drosophila pandora (assembly GCA_021223865.1). Lineage (NCBI taxonomy): Eukaryota > Metazoa > Arthropoda > Insecta > Diptera > Drosophilidae > Drosophila > Drosophila pandora. The sequence continues at coordinate 428,318 of JAJJHT010016636.1, forward strand.
ATCTTGGCCAGTTTCGACCCGATTCTTGAGCGGAATACCTTAAACGATTTGTAGATCGATTCTCCATCAATCTGCATCAAAATCTAGAAACAAAATATTTTTTACATTTTTTCTAAAAATTTCCAGGGGATCCCCTTCAGAAGATGTGGAAAATGCAGGAAAGGACAATGTGGCCCCCAACGATAGCTATATCTTGGCCAGTTTCGAGCCGATTCTTGAGCGGAATGCCTTAAAGGATTTGTAGATCGATTCTCCATGAATCTGCATCAAAATCTAGAAACAAAATATTTTTTACATTTTTTCTAAAAATTTCCAGGGGATCCCCTTCAAAAGATGTGGAAAATCCAGGGAAGGGCAATATGGCCCCCAACGATAGCCATATCTTGGCCAGTTTCGATCCGATTATTGAGAGGAATACCTTAAACGATTTGTAGATCGATTCTCCCTCAAGCTGCATCAAAATCTAGAAACTAAATTTTGTTTACATTTTTTCTGAAAATTTTCAGGGGATCCCCTTCAGAAGTTGTGGAAAATGCAGGGAAGGACAATATGGCCCCCTACGATAGCTATATCTTGGCCAGTTTCGATCCGATCCTTGAGCGGAATACCTTAAACGATTTGTAGATCGATTCTCCATCAATCTGCATCAAAATCCAGAAACAAAATATTTTTTACATTTTTTCTAAAAATTTCCAGGGGATCCCCTTCAGAAGTGGTGGAAAATGCAGGGAAGGACAATATGACCCCCAACGATAGCTATGTCTTGGCCAATTTTGATCGATTTCTAATCTAAGAATCTAAGAAAATTTGTTTTCTAGATTAAATTTATTAATAAAAGATTCAAATTTAAATAATTTTGAATAATGTTATCGATCTTCAATACTCGATAGACTGCCGATTGTCCCAATCCCGAAGAGAATAAATACGCATGTAAATGCCATTATTTTTGCCAAGTTCCAGTGATCAATAACATAAAGCAGGTGGTGATTCACACCAGGTTTTTCCATTTTAAAAAAATTTGAAACCTTTGAAAAATGTCTGGAGTCGAGGAGGAGCACAAGGATGACTTTTCGCCATTTTTTTGGACCGTTGGAATAAGCGCCATCGTCTTGGCCTTCGTCATTATTTTTAATATAATATTTTGCTGCTGCTCCAAGCACCGAAAATACTGGCGCGACAGGAATACAGGCAACCAATGGGTTTGAAGCTACCTTGGATCCATATGTGTACTTATGTATATATATTTTTACATAAAATTATATATAAACTTATCGATAAACAATGGCACTACTTACGTTAAAATTTGAATTCAAACAAAAGCCCGCCAAATTGAAAATATATTTTTTAATTAAAAGTTAATATATATATATAATTTAATTTTTCGACATATACTAGACTAAGCAACAAAATATTTAGATTTAAAAATGGTTTTTATACTTTTCCGAATATTATTTAAAACTAAGAACCTTTCAAAACCCACCAATATAAATATTATTTTACACATGCTTGTTAATGAAAAATATATTTTTTTATTCTCGTTTTAAATATCTCAAAGGAAACACTATTTACGCCCCTTCTCACTTTTTATATAAATTAAGAACTCTGTCTTTATATAATCGCTCCGAACATACATTATTTTTCTTAATTATAAATGTTGCTCTTAAATTAAAATCTAGGAATCACACCAAGAATTGCTTCATCCATGACTCAAGAATGTGCTCGAAATTTAATCTCTTATGTATAATCGTTCCCAGTTTCTTCTAAAGTAAATAATTGATAAGAAAATTAAATAATGACGTGGTTACTGATTCGAAAACGACAGTTTGCAGGAAGGCGAGAATATTCTTAAGTCAATATTTGAGAAAACAAACAAAAATAACTTTCACAAACTGATTATTGGAAAATAATGTTTATTTTAATTAAAACTTATAAACTTAGAAATCGGAAAGGTCATTTCAATAAAGGTTTATGCGTTATTCTAATTCCGATATTGTTGGTTTTTTTCATTTAAGCATCATTTAAACACTTTAAACATCTGATAACTTTGAAAAAGATCAAAAACAGAATATTTATGCTAATGGATAACCAAATGTGTTCAAAAACTGAAAGTATAAAGTTACTTTTTATATGCTAAAAAGTATGTGTTGGCTCGATGCTGGCACAACTCTCTTATGTTTGAATAAACCACCGATGTAGTTAAAAGATGATCTAACCCTTAGTTGGGGAAAGTATGACTATGTTAGGGTTGTGTGCGGGTGAAGTGGTTGGTGATGCCAGTCTTCTGTATGCTGGGCAATGTCAAGTCTTTATATTCTCATTTCTATTCGCTGGAGTTGCCTAAAACGATTCGAAAGAAGGGGATGTTAATGGATATTTCATGTACGGGTTATAGTTGTGGAGACGCTTCTCACCCTCGTCAAATTCGGAATTTATTATGGAACTGGCTGGAGTTACGGATATCTCGCTGCGCTCCACATCGGGCAGCCTGGCGACACGCACAATGCATCGTTTGGGCTTTGGTTTTAGTGGGAAGGCACAGGAATGGGCCGAGGAGCCCCCAGGATTCGAGGACTTAATGCGCTCGAGGTTAACGCGACACTTCCGCACCTGGTACTCCACAGCCCGCATGTGCTCCTGCATGCTGTCGCTCTGGACAGTGAAGTACGGGTGTCGTGGGATCTTTACCACCATCTTCATCTTTTTGGCTTTCGGAGACATAATAAAATCTTACACAAAAACTAGTCAAATCGCAAAATGTAGACGCCGAGATGGCTGCAGGCAGTGCTGGAAAATGATCGTAAAAACAGCAACTATCGAAACTATCAAAAACAGCTGATGTTATGGCTGTTTTCAAGCCAAAAAAATAATTTTATAAGTTAAATTATTTCCTTTAAAAAGTATATTTTTGAAAAAGAGTTTCAGTTAGCTATTACTTTTAGTCTTAAAAACATTGTTTCATACTAGATTTTTGTGCCTAAAAAAATTATTTGTGAAACTATCGATATTTTCCAGCCAAATGCTTCTATTTTCTATCGCACTGGCTAGGCTTTGTTTTTGTGTGTCATTGTAGATTTTCATAAATATTCTCGCAAATAAACCCGATTTAGTAGTTTAAAATTAGCAGAAAACAGCCATGAGTGATGTTCAGACCCTGATGGACATGGGCTTCGCCCGGGAACGTGTGTAAGTTGAAGCTCTTAGCCTGCGGCCTCGATGCCGGTTTGTTGTTGCGAAAATGGTGTTTCATGTTTTTCCTGGTGATTTTCCGCAGAGAATATGCTATGCAGGTGACAAACAACAAGGGTGTGGAGCCTGCAATGGAATGGCTGCTGGCCCACGGTGACGAGGAGATACCTGCAAATTGGAATTCCGGGGAATCCCCCGCCTCCACAGAGAATCGTCAGACATCCGGGGAGGATGCGGCTGCAGCAGCCCCTAGCAGCAGTGGTGCTGAGCCCTCAGCGGGATCCCCAGTGGCCAAATCCCTGAAATGCGACGACTGTGGAAAAGTGCTCAAGGATCACACTGAAGTGGAATACCATGCCGCTAAAACCGGTCACAGTAACTTCTCCGAGTCCACGGAGGAGAAGAAGGCCCTGACCGAGGAGGAGAAAAAGGCCCAACTGGCCCTGATCGAAGAGAAGCTGAAACAGAAACGCGTTGAACGCGAGGAGCGCGAAAAGGCGGATGCCCTGGAGAGGGAGAAGAACCGTATTCGTTCTGGAAAGGATATGGCCGAGGCCAAGCGGCGCATGGAGGAGCTGGAGATGAAGAAAATCGTGGAGCAGCGCAAACGCGAGAAGGAGGAAGAGAAGGCGGCCCGCGATCGGGTCAGGGCTCAAATCGAGGCAGACAAGGCGGCTCGCAAAGCCAGGTGAGGATCTTCTAGCTCTTATATCCTTGCAGACATTTTGAAAATTGTTTATTTTTAGAGAACAAAAGGAGTCTGCTGCTAGTTCAGAGCCGACTGCCTCCGTTAGCTCTACTACAGTCACATCACCCTCGGCTGTGAAGAGTCCTCCACGCGACTATACTGAAACCCGCATTCAGGTGCGTTTGCAGGACGGTTCCACCCTCCAGGAGACCTTCAACGTGAAAGAGCAGCTATCGGCCGTGCGTCTTTTCATCCAGGTGAAGACTGGTATCGAAACGCCCTTCTCTTTGATGACCACCTTTCCACGAAAGCTCTTCGCCGAAGACGACTACGAGAAGCCGCTGGAGGTGCTCGGACTGGTTCCATCCGCTGTAATCACCATGACCAAAACGGCCGCATAGGCCGCCACTGGGTAGATCTACCACTAATTCAACTAAACGATATGATTAGGATCTAACACAAAGAATCGAATCGCGGCCCGATTTTCCCCAAAACATTTAATGTACGGTTTTATATATACATATTAAAGGATAATAACGTAATCAGATTATCCTTTTATTAATTTTTGTTATCTAATTTCTTTGGGAATACAGTTTTTTTTATTTTCCAGTTTTGAAATTAGACGGTAAGATTGGTGGTGGCTCCATCTAGTGAGTACTTTTCTTCTAGCCCTCTGCAGTCTTAGTGTGACCAATATAGATTATCAAAATATCGGTATTTCGATAAAAATATATATTAGAGATTTAAGTTTGTTGTTGTGTATCCTATCAAACCAATTGCAAATCAAACAAAGAATTTATGAAATTATATCTGTTACTTTGGTCTATTTTTTTATACGATACATTTACGAAACGATAGTTTTCTGGGAATCATCGACTTATCGATAGTTGAAACTATTGTCAACACTGGCCGCCGTAACTAACACTCAAACCGCCCCCGTTTGCCGCACCGTTCGCATCGCTGTCGCTCGTCGCCGGATAAATCACAGAGTTCTGACTTACAATACGAAAACCGTGCGCGACTTACACTACGATCGGAAAAAAAACAGCGGGAGGCTTAATTACAGCAGGATAGCTGAATTGCGGCGGAGACTCGAAAGACGAAAATCGCTTAAATCGCGAGGCTTCAACATCGCGAAACGCTTTAGGAAATTGCTCCGTGACAAGACGCTGCCGCCGCCGCCGCCGCCACCGTTGTCGCCGTCGCCGCTGCCGCGTGTGTTTTGGAAACAGAAAAATCATTTATCAGAAACAACTGGGCAGCACATACTCGATTGCAACGGACCCGGCCCACCCACCCCGCGCCCGAGTGATAACAAAGATAATGCCATAAAAGTTGCGAGAGCCAGAAACGTGACCCAGGCAATTGTTTGTTTGCCACACACGCACATCAATGTACGTTTGTGTGTGAGCGAGTGCTGAGTGTGTAGCGTGTGTGTGAGCCGCCGTTGTTGCGTTTTTTTTAAATATAATAATTAAACAAAAAAAAAAGAAATTACAAAATCCATTTCGAGGTTTTTTTTAGCTTGTTATCGTTTTGAGCCAGCAGCCTCTCTGTCTCTGTCTAAGTTTCAGTCTCGTTCTCCCTCACACACACGCTTGCTGCCCCCGCGCACCCGTGCGCATCGTTCAACCCCACAAACGCGGAAGAGTCAAAAAAAAAAAATAAATTAAAAAAAAAAAACAGCCGTCGCCGCTGCATTTTTTAAGGTAAAAAAAAAAATCAAAAACATGGAGAGTCAAAGGAAAACAACAGTCAGTCAGCCACAATGTTTAATTAGCCAGGAAATCCCTGTGCCCTGGGAAATATTATTTCCCCCCCGGGCCATTTCTTTTGTCCCGTTGCAATACATTTGAGAGTTTTTGTTATTGTTTAACTGTCCAACTGAGCGAATCTAAGATCGAGAGAGAGAGAGAAACATTTTCTTCCCAGCTTTGTTTTTTTTTTTGTCATTTTGCAAAAATATTTTAAAATTTATATGAAAAAAATAGGAATTTGGAGCTCAAAGTTGAGCGGCTTTTGCAGACCCGCGCAGGGCCAGCGCAGCCGAAAACGCAAAAACCCACTCAGAACCCAAAACTCACTCACGCATACATGCGCAAGTCCTACAACACACCCATACACACACACACACACATGTATACAATTACAATTGTAATACACGGACGCGCCCCGGTCGCGCCAGCCTGCCAGCCAGCTAGCTAACGGCATATTTGCGCTCTCTCTCCCGACTTTCATCTTTCTCTCATCGCTCCTGTTTTCATTTTTCTGCTCTGAAGCATCTCCCTTTCCCCCCTCCCCAATCTCATGTAACCCACCAAAAATGTTGCAAACCGAAAGAAACTGTAATTAAAGTACAGTGAGTGATCCCGAAAGAGAACACTTCCGGAGGGAAATTATTGGTACTAGTTTTTTGGCAAAAAAGTGTGGCCATAATTTTGTAGATTTATTTAATTTCCCCATCACTAATTGGCAATGAAAACAGCTAACAGTAATATTTCCCTCTCTCTCTCCACATCCTGCAGTTCACCAAAATGTCCTCAAATCTCATTTAAATAAAATAACGATTAAGTGTGTAAAAGAAGCGGATAAAGAGTAAAGAGAGGAGGAGATAAGGAGAGAAGGAAAGGCAAAAAAACAGCAACAAATGGCCAACAATTGAATGGCGGCCATCAGTGGCCCCCAGCGGCATCCATTGAGCAATCAACACCATTTCTCCCACATCGACTCAAGCACTGCCATCACCTCGTCCGTCACCACCGCCGCCTCTAGAACCACAGCAGCAGTAGTAGCAGCCACAGCAACCACCATCAATAGCAACAATAGCACCACTTCCACTGCATCCACCACTGAAATCCGCCAGCCACACCATCTGAGCTCCATCGGGAAACAAAAGCCAGAGAAGCGGGTGCAGCAGCTGCTCGAATTATTTGGAATACTTGCCGCGTTTTGGAATCAATGAGCGTTTCGATGTCCCTCGTACAGGGTGGTGCTGCTGGTGGTGCGCCCCAGGGCGCCAGCGCAATCTTGGCCGCAGCGGCTCCCTACTATCAGCCGCCGGCGGTGCCGCAGGACGTCCAACCGGATCGTCCCATCGGCTATGGAGCATTCGGAGTTGTCTGGTAAGTTCCAAAAATCGCATTTCTATAATCTGCAGTTTAAGGGGGTGATCTTGTCTAGTTGGGTTAGGGGGTGTTGCTTTAATTAAAGTTACTCTTTGAAAAGGTAAGGGATTTTTTAATTAAAAGAGGTATTTGTGATAATTTTGGGGATATTAGTTGTAAAGTAGAGAGAATATCCATTAAAAAATATGTTATGAATGTTTTTTTAGAGGTATTTTATGTAATATCCGAAATACTACCCTTAAATAAACATAATATCTATAGAAAACTATTTTAGATTATATTTTAAAAGAATATCTGTTAAGAACTCTGTTTTGGATGTCTTTTGAATGGAATTCCTTGTGTTATTCAAGATACTACCCATAAATAGTATCTTATACCGAATATCTATAGAAAACTCTTTCCCAGATACTATTCAGAAGGTATATCCTATAATATTTGGTAAAATACTGATAAGTAGAAGGAATATCTATTAAAAACTCAGTTTTGGATATTTCTTAAAGGCATTCCCAAGATACTACTGATGAATAAACATAATTTTTATAGAAAATTCTTAACTGGTTTGTAGTTAGAAAGAGTATCTATTAAAAACTCAGTTATAGATGTATTTTAAAGAGTATCTTATACCGAATATCTTTAGAAAACTCTCTCCCAGATACTATTCAGAAGGTATATCTTATAGTATTTTGCATAATACTACTGATAAGTATATGGAATATATATTATAAACTCAGTTATGGACATCCTTTAAAAGGTATTCATTGTAGGATTCATGATACTACCTATAAATAAACAAAATATTTATAGAAAAAGTATTCCTGATATTATGGGGGACACTACTGATAAGTAGAAAGTCTATTCTACCTTATTATCTTTTATGGGAAGAATGTATCTATTAAAAACTCAATCCGGGATGTATTTTGGAAGGTATTTCTTGAATTTTTCGAGATACTACCTATAGTTGAAGAGACTATCTATAAAGAACTGTTCTCTGGAGTGTATTGCAGAGATATTTGCAGTGATATTCGTTCCATATAATTCAAGTTACTACTGATCAGTAGACAGTCTATTCCACCTATCTATTTCCCTGTTTTCTATGGGAAGAATCTATCAAAAACTCAGTTCTAAATGCGTATTAACAAGTATTCAGTATATTATTCGAGATAATACTAGTAATTTAACAGAATATCTATTCAAAACTCAGTTATGGATGTCTGTTATAAGGTATTCATGGTATTTTCTAAGATATTAAAGACAGTTTAATAGAATATCTATAGAAACCTCCCCTTTAGACTCTATTTTAGAGGTATTCCTTATGATATAAAACTTATTACCGAATTACTACTTAAAAATATAGAGTATCTATAGAAATCTTCCCTAATATCCATAAAATATTCCTCATATCTCTAATGGAAATCTCCAACAAAACTCTTGAATAATATGTATTAATAATATTTTGTAATCAAAAAATGAAACCAAACCCTCTGAAACCAATCACCTCTGGTTTATAGTTTCTCATAAATATTCTAACTATTACCCTAGGGTATTTGCAACTTCGTTCTATGTCTTTCGTTCCGATTTCCCCTCATATATATTATGGTTTAGTTTTTCTGTCACGGCCGCCCCGTGGGTTCAGCAACCTTCTGGCTGGGCCTTTGATTCTGTAACCCTTTTGATTGTATGTTGCTGTTTGCCGCAGCAGTTTTTGTGCAACAAGGCAGTGTCAACATCAACATCAACATCAGAATCAGCCTGGTCCTGGTCCTGAGCCTCATCCTTTCCATACACTCGTTTCAAGTCTTTGTGCATTTTTTTTTGTTCATTTTTGGACCCCCGAGGGTGGATTTTTCTCTATGATGTGTATAATTTCTTACCCCGAGTTCCCTGTTTTTGTTGCTCTGTTTTCCCTTCTCTTTGATTTTCCTTTCGACTTGACTTTTTTTTCATTTACATTTTGTTTTAAAATTGTATAATAATTATTAAAAAATAAAGGTTATCATCTACTTGTAATAGTTCTCTTCATTTTAAGGGAAAGTTTAGATCTCTGGTTCGAAACAAATCTGTAGATAATAGCTGGAATTTTAAATTTAAATTTTGTTTAAAAATTGTCCATAAAATTGTTTAAAAAAATAAAATAAATGAGGTTAGATACAAACCCATAGCTGTTAGTTATTTTTATACCCTTGCAGAGGGTATTATAATTTTGGTCAAAAGTGTGCAACGCAGTGAAAGAGACATCTCCGACCCTATAAAGTATATATATTCTTGATCAGGATCACCTCCTGAGTCGATATGAGCATGTCCGTCTGTCCGTCTGTCCGTCTGTCCGTTTCTACGCAAACTAGTCTCTCAGTTTTAAAGCTATCGAGTTGAAACTTTGCACACACCCTTCTTTCCTTTGCAGGCAGTATATAAGTCGGAACGGCCGGGATCGGTCGACTATATCCTATAGCTGCCATATAACTGATTGATCGGAAATGCCATAACTTTGTTGTTTTTTAAGTTAGAGGATTGGGACTTTCCACACATGTTATATTTGACCAAAATATCTTGTGTACAAAATTTCATAAGGATCGGCCGACTATATCCTATAGCTGTCATACAACGATCGGAATTGGCATAACTTTGGTGTTTTTTAAGTTAGAAAGATGGGACTTGGTACAGATTCTATTTTGGACAAATGAATCTGATTTGCCAAATTTCATAAGGATCGGCCGACTATATACGATCTGCTATATATCTAATAATATAAAATGCGTGGCGCCACCTATCGGACTGCGGCTGAACTGCAAGGGTATATCAACTTCGGTTCCGCCCGAAGTTAGCTTTTCTTTCTTGTTTTATTTCAAGTGAAGTTTGGCAACGCTGCACTTACAAATTTCATTCACGTGTAAAACGGCATTTCCGGCTATAATCAAAACGCAAAGTGAGGCCAGTTTATCGGAGGTATGGGGCATGGGGGTATGGGTATGGGGCAGGGTCTGCCCTGGGAAGCCACTGAAAAACTGGCACACAAGCCAGGAATAGGAGGAGTAGCATGAGGGCTTAGGCTGGGGCACAAGGAAGTCCAAAGACGAGAGCCACAAGTGGAGGAGCTGAGCAAAAGCAAAGGAGGCTAAAAAAGAAAACACAAAGCAGGCAAGAAAGGCAAACTAAACTAGAAGAGGCGCAAGAAGAGGCTCAAGTCCAAGTCTAGAAGGCCCAGAGAACCTCCTTCCTCATAGAACCAACCGTCCCCCAGAAGAAGCCCTCCCCCCGGACTGAATGAAGTCGTTGATGTTCGGATTGGCTTTTTAAGGCAATTGTCAACGGCGGCGGTCTGACTAGCCTTAGATAATAATATTTTGACATAAATGTTTCCACGAAAATATTTAATAAAGGTCTGAGTTAGTAGTAACTACTTAATAGGTCTTTAGATACATAGTTTCTCTTTAAACCTCTATAGATTCATTTGAAACTGGGATATATAGAGTATTATATTCTTAAATAACTATAGATTGATCTGAAACTTTAATACATAGTAGTATTATAAGATATTTTAACCAAAAATGGTATATAGATTGATCTTAAAGTCGGTCCTATCTCATGTGTTGTAAGATATATTCCTTAAACTTCTATAGATTCGTCTGAAACTCGGCTCAATCATAATAATCAATCATAACCATAAAAAAGAATAGATTCATCTGAAACTTGGATGTATTATGTATTATAGTTTATTGTTAAGAAGATATAATCCTAAAACATCTATTGATTTCTCTGAAACTGGGCCATCTCAGGTATTATGAGATACATCCCTAAAACCTCTATGGATTAAAGTGAAACTCGTCTATATCTTGTATTATAAGCTCTGAAACCCGAACCTCTAGTCCGGTATCCTGTCCCCTCTAGTCCGAAGGGGAGTGGAAGTCGTAGTGGAATGCAATCAAGCGTTAAATTCAAGTGCCAAGTGTCGAAGTTGTTAGAGGCAGCCGGCCTGGCCATCGGGCCTAGCCTAGGCCAGGTTGTTATTTTATTTTTATTTTTTGTTTACGGTTTCTTGGCTAAAGGTGGTGCTGCTTTAGAGGATCGGTGGTGCGGGAGGCGGTGTGGAAAGCTCTAAAGCAGGTGAAGCGTGGTCTGCAGGTGCGGAAGGAAGTGCTGCCCCCCCCCTCTAGAGTTCTTGTTTTGGCTGAAGTTGGGCAACATGGCCAAGTAGAAAATAGAAAATCCGCTTATAAAAGTTCCTATTTTGGGGAGAAACTATTGGATTATCAGTGGTAGTATGTTATAGTCCCTTTAAGGAACCTCTTCATTTTCAATTACCCAAAAAAAAACACTTGAAACCACCGATGGTACCAGATTACTCAATTTATAATTCGATTCTCAGAACTGCCACTCCGAGTTTGAGAGACTCCAAGAACAACAAACATTTAACCAATTAATCCTAGGCATAGTTCTACGAAATTTCTACGAAAATGCATCCCACCAACTACTACTACTCACTGAGTCTCTGAAAGAGTCGAGGAACGAAAGAGAATTCTATACAAAATGAGTGTATATATCGGTTTGTATTTGAAGATGTTGTTGTGTGTATGTTTTCAGTGGCAGTGGCATAAGAAATATGCTATAAGGTATCCCAAAAGACGAGCGAATGAGCAGAGATCTTTGGGCTTTACTTTAAACTACCTGCAACTGGTTTTTGGGAGGTGAGAGCAGGCAGGCCGGGCAGCGGCAGTCCAGGCCGGGCCGGGCCAGGCCACTTGGACGGATGGATGGTTTGGTTTTGGATGGAAAATAAACTAAAAAAAAGATAAAGGTTCTGGCTGCAAAGCAAACCCGCTTCCTGCTGCACGAATTGTGGTCTTGGAGCTGGAGTCTTGGCCTGGTCACTGGCAAGGTGCCTGGGGTCTAGGCTGGCTCACTGATTTGGCTAAGCCATACAGATTATAAGGTTCCAGTTACTTTAGATTTGAGTCAAGAACTTGGAAGATACATTTTCTTATAGAGACTGTCCCTATATTGTCTGGTTTTGCTTAAAAATTTAATAATTATAATGTTAATGGATCTGTGAACTAAAAAGTAAAGATTCAGCTTGATGGATAGAGATGTTCTTGTTGAATTTTGTTGTCCAACTCCCCTAGTTTCAAGGGTTCTGTTGTCTAGACTTCCTCCATCATCTCTGCCTCCATCTGATGGCCAGATCCTGTGCTAATCCCAGAACTCTTCGCATCATCTCGTCCAACCACCAAAAAATATCAAAAAAAAAAAAGCAATGCACATGCATAGTTTTATTTACGAATCTCATTCCATCTCATCCAGCCAGTCATCCACTCATCCACTATTTTGGAAAGAACAGCTGCTCCTGGGGCTGTAGCCTGTAGTCCTGATGCTGATTTCCAGTTCCTCTTTCCGTCCTTTACTTTTCCGTCCTGTTTCGGGTTTTTGTTCGGTGGTTGGTTGGTTGGTTGAACAACCTTCGCCTGTTTTTCAGTTATTTTGTCTGGCTCTTGCACACCACCACACCATCACTAGCACCACCAGGACCAGCACCACCAGGACCAGCACCACCACCACATCACACAGACAGCCTTTTTACAGGATATGGTTCTGTCGTGAGGTCCCGCATATGGTTTTCATTTTTTTTGTTCTTTTGATTCGCTTCCCTGGGAGAAAAGGGACTCTCCAGCATATATATCCCGACTGGAACCGAAACTGAACCTCCCTTTTATTTTATTTTTTGTCGGGAGGGTCGGGAGGATATCTCTGCAACGAGAAAGTTTTTCCAAAAAAACACATTTTCAAATCAACATTTTCTTCTTCGTCTGTGTGTTTGTGTTTGACTTTGAAAGTGTTTGAATAATTATCCTGTTTTCCTAGTTTTCGGAGCTTTAGTCCTGCAGTTGGTCCTGCCTGGGAAGAAGGGTTTTCTGATATTGAAAACAGGATAAGAGCTATTTAGTTGAAATCTATGGCAGGAAAGGAGAGTGTCCTCCAAAGGACGAATAATGAAATAATTGAATTTCCAACAAAAAGAGGGATTATCTTTAATCTCGCAAGGACCTGGCCAGGCACATGCATTTCAGGTAGTGATGTCCTTAAAGGGAATTACGCACGCAGTTATGTCTAAAGCTACAGATACTGAGATACAAAGATACATAGATACTTAGATACATAGATACTTCGAACGCAGTTAGGGATAGTCGAAAAAACACACTTGTATCTCTGACCGACGCAGCTTAGTTCCCTTCAGAACGCTTCAAGTGAAGCGCAAATGTATCTTTGAAGTTGATTCTGTTCCCTGCCACCTCCCTAGTCTCTTTTTTTTTTGTTTGAGCCTCTGGGTTAGGTATCTCGTGTAACCAAGTGTGGCAAAGAGGGAGCTAAAGAAATAATGTTGCACCACCACCCGACCACACCGCTTCCCAATGTGCGTGTGTATCTGTATCTGTATCTGCCTGACTATCCGTATCCGTATCAGTATCTGTGGTGCGTGTTTGCCGAAGTATCTTGAAATAATTTTCACTTGCCCCGGCCTTAGAGCAGCGCCCCAAATGAAAAATAATAGTCAACCAAGTTGCCACCAATGCTTGGGGCAGCTTGGGGTTATATGGGGCATGGGCATGGGGCATGGGAGGTTTGGGTTTTGGGATAGATTCCTACCTCCAGCAGGTAGTACTGCGTGTGTGCCAAATAAATCATCGTGTGTGTGTTGGCCAGCTCCTCCTCCTCCTCCTGGCTTGGACTTGGACCGTGGCTCGTAAAGTGCATCGGAAAACTGAAACAGACAAGTCGAGACAGTTGGACAGACCAAGCACCAGGGGATAGGGGGCGAGTCACTGCCTGGGGCGGTCAACTCTACTTGAACCCGAACCTAATGAAGCCACTATGGGTGAATGGCTATGAGGGGACATGGGCTAGTGGGGAGGAGAGCAGCCACAAATAAAGTAAAAACCCATCCAGGTGGGATCCAGAGAGGCTAGTCGGGGAGAAACTAATTAAGTTTTGCGTCAAACTATTTTCCTGGAGGGGCCTGCAACGGGAAAAAGTATTCGAAAAGTGTTGCAAAATTTATGCATCGATGTTGTTTAGTTTTCGGGAAGGCAGAGGGCAGTCGGCATATAGTCGGGATAAATAGGAGAGTTTAAGGAAGTCTTTAAGCCTTTAAAAAAGCAATAAATAGAATAGAAGTTGAGGCAAGTTTTTAAGGAGAAAGCATAACTATAAAAACTAAATTAGAGGTGGAAAAGTGGCACAACTGAAGCTTCAAATAAATCGGAAAGGGATAAATAGCAGAGTTTAAGGAAGTCCGAAAAGAGTAAGAATAGAAGAGTTTAGGGAAGTCTTTAAAAATTAAATTAATTAAGAAAGTCAATGAGGAGTTGAGAAGGAAAAGTGACCACCTTTCAGGAGTTGCTAACAGAAGAACCGAAGCCAACAGAGTTAAAGACAATAGACACTCTAAAAAAAGAAGGCTAATTAAGCCTGATCTGACACCAGCTACTCCATCGCCTGGACAGGATCTGCTCGACAGGATCTGCTCCCTGGTCTCCAGAGACAGCTTGAGAAGAACTTGCATATCTAGGACAATGGAAGATCTTTTTTTTTTGTTTTCTTCGCTAGTGGATAGTGGCTAGGGGCTAGTGGCTAGTGGCACGACGGCACAAGTCACTCAGCCGCAACGAGAAAATCGTGCTGGCGATTAATGTGGCAAGTAGGCTTGCCAGTCGGCCTAGCTTGCAGCTGCAACTTGCAACTTGCAACTTCTGCAATGGCAACTTACTAGCCATTGTCTGGAGCTCTTTATGCTAAATGAGGGTTAACAAAAACTAAAAGATTTAAACGAAAAAGAGCCTAGTGTTACTCTTTAGTTGCAACTTTAAAGTGTTGGGGGAGTAACTGCCTATCTGCAGTCTTTTGTTGCAAGCTTTTGACAACATTTTGTCACCCCATTTTGTATTTAAAAGATTGTGTCTCTGGTTGATAGATTTTTAGCTTGTTTTTGGGTGTCTATAAGTGGGCAGATATAATATTCTATTTTAGGAAAGTGGCAGGAATAGAAGGTAGTCCTTTGCCTCCCAACTACCACTTTGGCATATTTTCTTAACCCCAATAATGCCACATAATCAGGGACACAACGTGCGGCACTACATTCCCGATTCTCCCCAAAAACCAACGAATACTAAGGGGATACTTGACTCTGAATGGGGCAACATCATCATCATCATCATGATCATCATCATAATCCTCTGTGTGTGCTTGCCACTAAACGCTTTTGACATTTCAATTAAAATTCTAGCCAAAGTCTATGGCGGTAATTGCTGCGAATGCCTTTGCTGCTCCACTGCAGCGTCATTGTTAAATATTTACCCTGAAATCCGAGAGTTTGTGGCGCCTCCGAAAGCCTGCCTGCCTCCTAGACCAGACCTCCTCTCTCTTTTTTATATATTTTTTTTTCTACATACTCGTACGAGTCACAGTACTGTCAGCAAGATAATTAGACAGATGCGTTAATTGTGGCACTCTTGGAAAGAAATTTTCTCATTTCTTTATGCCACTTGCTGCAGAACTGTGTGCCTGTTGCCACCTCTTTCTAATCTCTCCTTTGACAAATGCGTCGCAGTTGGGATGAGGTTGCCATGCAATTACCTTGCCACCTGAGTCTGGGTGCAGTAACTCCCCGTATAAGGTCTGATTTCTTCACCTGATTTCTCGCTTTTATTTTTCTTATTTCTTATTTTTTTTTTGCATATTTGTGCGAGAGTCGGCTTTGTTGTCAACTGTCGTTATTGATGTATGATCTGGGTAGCAGCGCCAACAAAAGGTTGTTGCTCCCCTCAGTCCTGGTCGCCCCAGACCCCCCAGCTTGGTGCAACAAAAGCTGTGCCTTGTTTCCTTGGCGCCGGCAATGCGTCAGAGGAGGTATGAGGTATGAGGTGTGTGTGTGTGTTGTGGAACAGAGGAAACGGAGAATGGAAATCACTGGGCACAGTAGCAGGAGGAAGGCAGTGCCCAGTGAGTGGGTGGAAAAATCAATCAAGATAAAATAATATTCGCTGTACTAGGAGCAGGGGCATGAAGCCAAAATGATTATAAAAGAGTGATAAAGTGATAGAGAAATGTTTAAAAAAAATCAGAAAATAAATCAGAACCTTAAGAAGTCTTTACAAAATAAATTATATAAAAAATAGTAATAAATATAGATACATTGATAAATAATTGAAATAACTGAATGAAAATGAGCCTGATCCTCCTGTTGAAGCCTTGAATCTCTAACAGATATTAAGAAAATATTAAATGAATATTAAATAAATATTCCACCAAAAACACAAAGAATAAAAGGAACAACAGAAACCGATTTAAATCATTGAAAGTTGGGATTTAAAAGTAGAAAAATAATAAACATAAAAATAAAGAAACAAAAAAAATATATAATAACAAACAAATCCATTGAAGAAACTAGTTTCTACGCCCACAGGATTAATCCTTATTCTACCTGCCTGCTCTCCTTTATTTAAGGATTATTAGCTAGGATCCTAAATATTCCGAAAAATCATTGAAATTTTCAAACGGATTTCTGCTCTATTGGAAGCAGGTGCAGGAGGTTTTCCGTTTTTTCTTTTTTTTTTTTGCGAGGGAACATTGTGTCAGGTCCTTAAAATACAGGACTCAGGACCCAAACAGAGCAAAGCGAGTGATCTCAAATTACGAAAGACAAACAAGGACAAAGGAGACTAAACCTCGGGCAGATTGTCGATCCTGTCAGACGATCCTGACGATCAATGGCAGGATACTGCTCGAGTACCTACCTGACCCTGTATCCTTTGCAGCTGTCTGGCTTCGTTGTCCTCATTTTGTTTTATATTTTTATTGATTTTTTCCTTTTTTTTTTTTTGTGGAGCAGGCTCTGAGGAAAAATAAAAATAAAATGAGAACTCCAACAGAGGCTCCAACAGAAAACGGCAGATGGCCAGATAATAGCATTGGAGGAAGGAAGGAGCGTTGACCCTGTCCGGTTGCTGCCACATAAAGGATGAGCATGAATGTTAATATTGACGCAAGGTGGTGGAGTCTGTGCCTCTTTCGACAAAGCAACATTTGCAACATTCGTTGGCCTGGCCAATTTATTAACAAAATTTTGTGCCGATGACGGGCTTATTTTTCTTTCTTAGCCAACAGAGTCTTCGAAGACTGGCGAAGAAAGTGCTGGAAAATTACTGTTACTGTTACTGTTACTGCGATCGTGACAGAGTGATTTATAATGTTACTTTGATTTTTATAGCCAGCCATAGATCTTTATAGAGTATCGAAAATAATCAACAAAGTATTACAAATTACTGGGTATTACTATAATGGGATAATTGTTAGTGGTAAGGGGTGGTATTACCATTCTAGTCAAGTCTCTAGAAGTATTTTTTTTTAAGTTGAAGTTCTCTCTAATTACTCCCGAGAGGATTCTGTCACGTTGTGATCACATAATTTCCCTTCAACTGTCCATCCCCAAATGTTTGCTCATCTCTAAGGAAGGCAACAATGTCGGCACGCATGCGCAGCTCACCAAAGCAGCGACGCAACGTTCATTGCACCCAAAAAAAAAAACAGAAGAAAACAGAAAAAAAAACAACTACTACAAAAATATAAAAATAAAATAAATGAAAAATAAGAAATAAACCAACAAAGAAGAATGAAATTTTTGTTTGGATCTTGGGGCAAGTGAGTGAGACAGAGAGAGAGAGAGAGAGCCAGCACCATCCGGTTCTTCGTCTATACTGACCGACCCAGACCCCAAAGTTCCCCTCCCCCCCCTCTCTATAAAGTAGTAGGCCCGAAAGTCCCAGGCCGCGTTCATTGCCTCTTTGCCGCCTGCATTATGGCTGGGATGTTGCAATATGTGCCTTTGGGGGCTCTTTCCCGGTTGGTTCTCCAACCTATCCCAAGTTTTATTTTTTATTATTTTGTAGACGCATTAGTGTGTGTGCCAGCCAGTCACTGCCTGGCAAGAGTTTAAATATTTTTAATTGAACTTTTGCCTTCCAGATGGGCGGAAAACCACAATAGTGGCGGGAGGGGAGGCAGTGCCGATAGTGTGTGTTATTTTTGTGGTTATCGATTAGTTAGATATGAGAAACTAAGATAAACCGTTATGACAATGTAATGAGTCATCGGAGGGTCACACTAATTAATTTCCTTGTAATAAGGGATGGGGGTTTCCACGAAAATGGTTAATGCGATAGTTGAGGGTTGATATTCCTGTAATTTCTGTAATTATTTTATCTAAACTACTCTACTATCTTTAATCTTAAATTAATCAATGTTTTTCTTCTTTTTTTCCAGGTAAGTCTATTTGAAAGTTCAACTACCAACTACAAACTAATCAGCCGCGTAAGTCAATTAAGTGAATCATGTTGCATTCCGTCGTAAAGTCGAGTTTATTCGATAGTTAAAAATAATTAACGGGTATGTGGGCGCGTAACCGAAAGAGGGATGAGAGGGTCAAAGTTCGAGTGGTTAATGAGCTACTCGAAGAACGGACAAGAGCTATTCCAAAAAAGAATATAGACAGAAAAACAAGAAAGAAATGCCATAAAACTCACTCGACAACAGAATGCATTTAAAATTTTCTTACCAATCATAAAAATGCGTCATAAAACTGAAGCTGAAGCGAGGAAATCCTCCAGCATGCCAAAGTGCGATGGAATACTTGTAGTAGATACGTGTAGGAGGGATGTGAGATGCATCTTTTTATAGAAGAATGGTGTGGTGGCATGGGATAGTGTCGACAAAGTGTTTGCTCTTTCTGGCTTTTCTCTTGAGGGTCAAAGTGTTCTTGCATCAAATTTCACGCACCCACACTCGAAGTCGGGGGGATAAAAGTCACTAGAAGCTGATGCAGCTTCTCGGGAAAAACATTGGAATGCATGTAGAGCATTTAAACTCGACTCGAAGCGAGGACACAATACCCAAGTCATCCGAAAGAAATCAATAAAGAAAGTAATTTGAAACGTGGCCAGTGCCACTATGTGCCACTCTCTACTCTACTCTTTGGGTTCTGCCCGCCAAAAGGCAATTTATCTAATGGTAATATTGTATGGCCATAAAACAATATTGGCAAAAGGCGAGTCCAGTCGGTGGCGACTCCAGTCAGTCAGCTGTGTGGTGGCACGAACCAGAAAGTGGGGAGACAACTACACATAGTTCCATGCTGTGGCGACTATAACTGCCACTACAACCTTAAAGGATATATCTTTAAGGGTGGACTTTAATGAGGAATAAGGAGGCTCTATTTGACTTTTATTTTTAGGATTTTTCTTTCAAACTTCCCCCCTTTAAAAGCCATATCACATGACATTGAAATCATAGAAAATTGTAATTAAAAAATAACAGAAGAGAAGAACATATTGTCCTTTGGCTGCTTTGTTGATTCTCCCTCTCTCATTGATATTGGCTAAATTTAAATGGTGGCCCCCCCCATGACATTGATTTGTCAGCGCCCCTCAGGGGTTGAGTCACAAAACTGAATGGAAATATGTATATTGTTCCCCTCTCGGGTGTTCTCTCTGCTGGTATTTATCCAGCTGTTAATTGTGTGTGATCTTGAGGAACAGGCCAAACATGTTGAACAATTTCTCCAACTATTTTTATAGTTATAGGCCTCTCCGACTTATGTTTGAGTTTCTGCTCCCCTTCAATGGTTGGACAAAGTTTGATGACCTTCGTGCCCGGAAAAACTACATATATGTAGTATCACTGTTTGCCTTTCGATTTGTGTAAACAAATGGGGTGAGAAATTTTTCTGATATTTCTCTATTAAATCTTTAAACTAAGACAACCCCTAGTACCAAGACAACCCGCTGTTTTTGCTTAGAAGGTTTAAGATTTTTTCCTGGAATATAATTCTTCATGGTTCTGGTCTTCTTCCAAGTCTTTGTTGCCAAAGTTGAAAAGGAAAACAGGTTCCTTTTTTCTGCCAACCATCATTTAAAAGGAAACTGAAACGCATTTCTTTGGCAGGTAAGCCTGTCTTTATTTTATATTTTTAAAAAGAAATATTAGAAATATCCGCTTTAAGGCTTAAAGTCTGTTTGGGGCGTGGTGGTGGTCTTTGTTTGGATTGCTTTGGAAACTCTCATCAGGGGAAAACTCATTAAACAAAGTACACTTGAACGCCCCATGGAAGTTAGGTGGCAGGCAGGAAGGACACACCTAAGCTCCTCCTCGCTCCTCTAAACTTTAACCCTTTTTTTTGTATTATTTCTAAGCATTATGGCGAAGCTCACGACTTATCAACAATGGCTATCCTTTAGGTTGGAGAGGTGCAAGGCACTTACTACTCTGCACTTTATTGTTGAAGTTTTGTTCACTTTTTTTTTCGCGCATTTGTGTTTTATGTGTGCGATAAACATTTCAGGAACGGAATTTTACAAACTGTTGAAAGTGCTTAACAAACACAAACATGCTTGCCACACACTGGGGCAGCTTTGTGGTCTTTAATTGTGCAACAAAATGCTATTCGTAGCACACTTTCCAGCGCTTAAGATAGCCAGATTTTTTTTTTGCTTCTTTTAAGTCTGTGGCAAGTCTGTGTGTTGCAATGTTGCATGTACCTTATATGGCTAATTCTTTGATTCTATATTTCTTTCATTAATCCTACTCCTGTTGTGGTTATATTTTTCTAAAAAGGTGTGTTTTTTTGTTGCCTCCCTTGGTTGCATGTATTCCCGCTGTTGCAATTGGTTTCAGGGGGTTGCAGTTGCAACTTTATTATTGCAACTCTTGCTCGGCACCCCCCTGGGGTGTCTCGGTGCCTTTGTCTGACTGCCACGCCCCGCAAACCGCCTTAATTATATAGTGTCTAGGTTGGAAAACTCTTGCCTGGGAAACTGAAAATGAAAAACTTTGTATAGCAAACATCTGGGCGTTGTGACAAAACGACCTGCCACGCCCTCGTAGGTACTGCCTCGTAGATCCTCCTCCCTACTACCTAGGTAGAAATTTCAATTATCTGTTTTGTTGAATATTTTTCTTATTTTTTGGATAAAAAGTTTTCAATTTTTTTTTTTTTGTATTTTTGGTTGTTGTGCGTGCTTACCCTTCGCTTTGTTGGCTTTTATTGTTTGCATAAATTTAGTGCCACGCCTCTTATTCTTGGGGGCCAGGATGCGGGGCGGGACAAGGACAAGGAATGAGACTGTCTGGCGAGAGAAATAAAAAATTATGCACATAAATTCAGGCGCTTTGGAGTCGTAAACATTTGCCTTGTAGTCGTATTCGTTTTTTCTATATTTTGTTGGTTTTTTGTTCCTATTTTTTGTTTTTTCTTTTAAAGAACCTTTTCTAGAACAGAGTTTTGTTTTCTACAGAGTTCTTTCCTTACTTTCCTTTTTTTAAAAGTATTTTTTAGTATTTTTAGCTTAGTAATTGGTCTATGGAACCTAGAGTTCGACTCCTGGTCCTAAACTTTGTGCTAGAATTTTATTTAAAATTTTATTATTATTTTCAAGGGCGTGGCTGGACTCTAATAAGCTTAACCATCACATGTCTGATTTTTGCTCTTTTTTTTTAGTTTGAAAAGCCTGTTAAATAAAATATTTAACAAAACAATCAATATTTCCCTTGCAGCGTATCATTTTGAATGCAAACTCTCTCATTTAATATTTATTTTTATATAACATGGAGAATATGTGATATGAGGCTGAAAAAAAGAGGAGTTTAGAGGAGAGAACTTTATGTAACTTGTTCCTGGAAGCTGAGCTTCTGAAAACATATTTCAACGTAATAAATATTTCGCCACTTTTAACCAGCGCCAGGATACCTCCTTGGTCCTGGAGCTCCTCCTACATCCTTTTGGCCCGTTTGTGTTATCTGCTGCCACACAATTTTCACCAAATGCGAAATGCGAAAAATAATCCACGGACAGCAAGAGCAGATGGTTGCAGGAGGAGGAGGAGCTCCGGCAAGGATGTGAAAGGATGAGGCAGAAAGTTTTCGCCTTGCTTTTGCATTTAGTGAGCAAAAGGAGCAGAAGGAGTCGCTTCCTAGTCGTCGCTTAAAATTAAACAAAACAAAGTTCCGAGCTACAATTTTCCACAAAACCCCCAAAAATGCCAGATGAAGGACATTTTCCTCGAAATTCGTCCTGGCGAAGAGCAATCTCAGTGGAAGTCAAGACGGAAACAGACCTCCTCCGCTCTTACTCCGCAGAGAGTTGAAGGAAGAACGTAATCTGGCAACTAGTCGAACGGTGAGAAGAGTCAGAGTCAGAGCCAGAGAACCTGTGGCAACATCGTAAAAGTAACACACAGCGGGGCAAGAGTGGGCTGTTACATCACACAGCTCTGGTAGAAGGAGCAGAAGCACGAGTATCGATGGGAAAATCAAGAGGGCTCTAAAGGATGAGGCGGGGGAGCTCCTCTGCGGAGCAACTTTGGCATAAATTATTTTCGGTCAGAGTTAGAGTTAGAGGCACTGAACTTGTGTCGTTGCTGTTGCCTCCATAAGTAATAAAAATAAAAATAAAAATAAAAAAAATGTATAAAAAGAAAACTAGTAATTTGCTCGTAAAATAGTTGTGCTCAAGTAATTTTAACGATTATGATCTTAATCAAGTTACCAAAGCCTGCCTAGAGTAGGACTAGAGGGCACTGCCCTAGCCCGAGGATATTTTATGGTCTGGCCTGGGAATGTCCTGTCCCGGGTTTAGTTTATTAAAGGATAAAAGTATTCAAAATAAATGAGAAAATCCAAGACAAGGGTTAGCTCTTTAAACTATACAAGTTTGTAACTTAAAGAGCTCCTTGAAAAATAGATATTCTTTAGCACTTTCCTCTACATTTTAAAGTCTAAACCACAAAAAAAGTGAAACTTTTCCAACCGTCTGACTAATTTAGATGCTAAATGGTAATGTCCTGCCTCCTTTTCATCCTTTTTCGGCTACCAAAACCCAAAAACCTCTAGCCCACAAACCAAAAAACACAAAAAAAAGAACAGAACCATTCTGAAAACGCTTAAAAGTAGGCAACATAGTTTCCCCCACCGAGGCAGAGCGCCAAAAAACAGAAACAACACACGCGGCGTATGCGTAACATAAAATTAGCCACAGGATTTTCCAAAGCATCTCTCTCTCTCTCGCTCTAGCTCTAGCTCTCTCACTCTAGCTGGCATCCTGCAGGTCCTGGGGAAAAGTGCGCGTCATCCACACATGAAAACGGTTGGCAAACAGTCGATGATGAACAGGAAGGAGGAGTGGCTGGCATGGGAGGCTGTGGACTGGACCTGGGGGTCGCACAAAGGACAAACGAGTGGCGGGCTTGGGGAGAGGGAGGAGGGGTGGTCCTGGGGGTGGCAATTGGCGGAAAGCAACAACAAGGATGGCTCTGGGAATGGCGCGTTGCTAGAGGCGCGTGGAGTACACGTGGAAAGGTGGAATCATAGCGATAGGTGGAGGATGGGTTGGAGGGATACAGGAGGCAGTGGTGGTGGGTAGTAGTAGTAGCATCCTCGAATTTAACCGCTTATAACACCCCTGCGTCCCTGCGTTCCTACGTCCTTCCGACACGCACACACTAACACTCCCATAGCTGAGTAGATTTCCATGTCTGTGGAAAAGTTTCCACCTTCTGTGTGTATGTGTGTGTGTGTGCAGAGTTTTGGTGAAAATTCCCGGGAAAAACACACAGAAGGAAGCCAAAAGTCTGAGCGAAGGCGAATCTTTTCTGCTTCTCGCTTGAGCTTGAGCCCTGGGTCTTGATTTTTCTTTCTTTTCTTCATTGTTACGTGTCTGGGGCTTTTCTTTTCTTTTCTTATTTTCTTATGTTTTTTTTTGTTTTTTTCTTTTTTTTATAAATGTGTTTATTTATCCGAATGATAAAGGATATTTTATTGCCCGGAAAGGATAGGCTAGTACAAGATTTATTCAATTATTATTTAATATTAGTAGCTATTTTAGTAGTAGTAGTAGCTATCTTAATAGTAGTTGTAGCTATATAAATAATAGTAGTTGCTATATTAATAGTAGTTGTAGCTATATTAGTAGTAGAAGGTATGTATTCTAATAGTAGTAGCTACTCAAGTATTAGTAGTAGCTATTTTTGTAGTATTATCTATTCTAGAAGAAGTAATATTTATTTTGGTAGTAGTAATTTAAGTAGTAGTTGCTTTTTTAGTAGTGATAGCTATTCTATTAGTAGTAGCTATTTTAAAATCCAAGAAATGGCTTCATGTAGTTACTATTCAAATACGTATGTAGATATTTTCAAACTTCTCAGACTCTTTTTGATTAAAAATTCCCTTCAGGTCGTGTGGGTCGGGCAGAGCCCAGATAATTAAAACCATCTCCCATTTGGGAGGAAAGTGTTAGTGTCTGAAAGGAAGCTAAACCCCTTATCGGGTTGGTGGCAGCCTCGTTTCAAAGTGTTTGCTAAAGGTGGCTACAGTAACTATAGTATAGTCTATTAGTACCCAGTAGTAGTCCTACGACCTATATTATAGTAGTAGCTATGGTATAGTAGTAGCTATAGTATAGTAATACCTTTGGTATAGTAGGTATAATACTATAGGCTAGTAGTAGTCTTGCCTATAGTATTTAGTATATATTTTAACACCCACTCCTCGCATAACCTAGACCCTAGAGGGCGCCACTGGATATTAAATGGAAAGTCAATCAAAAAAGAGACAACTTTGATCCAAAAATTCAACAAAAACTATCCACTATCCCTTGTAAATCCCTCTTTCTCTCAGTGCATAACCCAGAACTCTCATCATAAACTCAAATCAAAAACCAACAAATCGCCAGGCAGTGTCGGCAGGGGCGTGGCACTGCCCCCTCACTCATTCCCAGTCATCCTGGCCAGTCGGCCTGGCCAGTCGGCCTGTCATCCATCAGTCAGTTAGTCATTCAGTCATTCAGTCAGTTGCTCTAATGTCCTTCAAGCGTTTGCCGACGTGCTCATGCATATTTACAAAAAGTTTACAACAAAAAATGGCAAAAAAATAGAGAAATAGAGGCAGTGCCACGCCCACTACTGCTACTTCTACTGGGAGTTGCAGAGCTCTTGTCTCCGAGGGGAGCTGCATAAATTTCCGGCACAGAGCCCCATAGCCATAGCCACTGCGCATTCCTTTTTATTTGCTTGACAAATTTTTGTTGTTGACTTTTCTGCAGCTTCGGGGACCACGAAAAACTTTGTTTTTCTTTTTTATATATTTTTTTTCCTATAGTATATCTTTTTTTTTGTAGGCCGCCCCTTGTTTTTTCTTTTTTGATTGAATTGAATTTTTGTTTTGAACATGAACTGGCTTTTCGGTCGACACACTTGAGACCATTTGAAGTGTTTTGCCGAATTTGCTTTTGACAGTACGGGCTTTTATGTATTTCGATGCTAGAGTTCCGATAATACTTTATGCCGCAATCTCCTTGAAACAGAACAGAAGTGCCAAGGGAATTATTAGTAGGATTTAAGATCATAATACATTTATTTCTACTATGTTTTCTGACTATTTCTAATTATTTCTCTCTCTCTTGTCTCTTTCTAGGTAAGAATAATTAAAAACTAAAACGGTGCTCTTCACATTGTTCTAAGATTAGAGCCATAGACCCACCCAGCCTAGCACTTAACCCCAAAACAATTCAAGTGAGTCATGGAACAGTGCCCAGTTATTCGCGAAAAAAAGATCGTAAGTTAAAGTTGAATATACTCCCCAGATGCGTGTGTGTCTCATTAAAAATGATATAGTCAGAGACTATTGTCTGGGGAGTTGGCTGGTGGATGCCACAGTGGTAGAGGGTGGCAGTAAGCCACAATAAAAGTTGAAAATTAATTTTCGAGCGCCACATTTAGCTGTCGTTGACTTTTACGCGCTGTTGAGCCACCAACAAGCCTCAGACTCAGCTTCAAAATAGATACAACTGGTCTAGTATCTAGTATCTCTACTCTTTTGTATCTTTTATCTATGCAAAAAAAAAAAATAATAATAAAATAAATAGCTAACTTTTCTCTTTAGTTTTTGTATTATGTGAATATTTTAATTGCAAAAAAAAAAAAAAAAAATTCAAAAATCCTCAACCACTTTTCTCTTAATGCTTCGGTGCGTTTTTCTAGCTGCTTAAAACGCATGTAAAACGCCAGAGAAACGCTCTTGGGAAGTCTGTGCCGGTGGGGTCAGTCCAGAGCCGGTTGGTAAAAAGGGGGTCGGCACTCAAGTTTAATTGCCTTGACAACAAGTTCCCCCCCTTTTTTTTTTTTGAAGCAAACTTTTAATGCCATTTTTGGTATCAGCGTAAAAAGAGAGTCAACATAAATTATATTTTTAATTAGATGAAGGTGGTTACCCCCCCTCCCTCTAGTCTAGTTGGGCGCTGTGTGTGTGTGTTTGTTTAATAAACATATTTTATGACAATATTGTATGGCACTGACCCCCCGGACACAGCTATTGTAAATTTAATTAGCAACTGGTCAAGCTAATTGGCTAAAAATGGAAATAAATTAAACGGCAAACGGATCAGGTTCGTTGAACTAGACAGGGCTAATAGATGTCAGATAAAAGGGTCTTATCAGAGATGGTTTTGGGAAATAATCAAATATGCTTAATTGATAAAAAATATTAGATTAAAATGGCTTTTAAATAATTTACAAAAAATATTGGAATAATATGAAATAAAAGGCTTAGAATAGGGTTGAACTCTTAACTTTTTTTCTTACTAAGGACTATTTCTACCCACAAAAACTTTAAAGAAAACTGCACATAACCACCTGAATTACTGCCCTGGCCATTTGAATCTTGATTAACTTTTCAAGGAGTTTTTGCAACAAAAGGCCGCAAATTTTCCAGCAAACTTTTTTTTTTGGTCAGCAGCTGTGCGCCACAATAGACAACAAAAATACAAAATACAACTGGAAAATTATGTTTATTACAAGCCTTATGGCCCCAGCTGATGATGTTGATGAATCATATAGAGTCGAGACCCTGGGCAACAATGCCCACATAATTGCCACAGAGAGCTTTTGATAATAGTGCCTTGCATAGAATTATACATACCATGATATCTCTGAGTGGTTTCAAGCTATAGCACCACCGCACCACGGCACCACCGTGTCAGTTTCGTGTCACTGAGACAGCCTGATTATTTTTATGGGTCACCCCCAACATCTGTCTTGTGCCTATCCCTTTTCAGTACTTTGTATATGTAGATCTCTTGGCACATAAATAAGTTTTTAAATTTTTATTTTCAATTGAGCTGTTTTCGGCCTTTCAGTTGCGACAGCTGCTGACCATTCTCAGCAAATCACTTACCCGAGATTGAGATTGAGATGGAGACACCTTAGCCATCAATCTGGCCTTTCTGAAGCTGAATCTGAAGCCTTTTTCAAATCAATCAACGCCTTTTGGCTTTTAAGCTGCCTAATTTGTTGGAGGCCTTTTATGAAGAAACTTTGATTAATGTGAAGTTGTGGGAGGTAGGAGGTTTAAAAGGGAAGTTAAGAATGAAAGGGTTTAGGGTTTAGGGTTTAGGATAGTTTCTTATAAGACTTCCTTGATGAGGTAGAAACCCTACTGCTTGGCTTTCTATAAAGAAGTGTAGAAGTTCGAGTTTAAACCTCTTTTAATCTAAAAATCTTAAAAAAAAATTCATCATTGTTTTTAGCATTTAAATCCATTATTTTTCTTAGCGTGTAAGTACTATTTTTTTTTTTGTCAACGCTTCAGATTGCTTGGACAAAAAGTGAGGCACTGCAGCGGCAGCTTAAGAGGCAGGCGGGCCGAGCGGAGCTTGTTGGTTGTTGTCTTGAAGTAGGTTAGTGGCACAAATCGCGCGCTGTCTGTTGACTTGCTGCCTGCTGCCGCAACGTGACTTTGCAGTCGAAGCTTCAGTTGCTGCCACTTCCACTGCCTGCATTTGTTGCATGAAGAAAATTTATTTACATTTTGTGCAGTTAACATTTTCTGCAGCTGCCACAAACCCAAAAAAAAATCACACAAAAAAACTGAAAAAACAAAATGAAGTTGAACAATTTTAACAGCAAATATTTTTACTTTGACATTTGTGATTTTTTTCTTCTATTGTTATTTATTTTTTTTTCTGTTGTCTTGAAGGTTGTTTACTTTTTTATAATTAGCCAATATTTATAACTGGAAGTCATGTTATTTTTTGTATTTTTTTTTGGCTTATTTGTTGTTCTTCTAGATTGCCAAATCAGATTTCCGTTTTTCTCGCCGAGAGTAGGTGTCTCCGTATTCTGTGATCCGGAGGTGCGGCTTATACATTTTCGGTTAATTAAAGTACAAACAATGCAATTAGCTTTTTGTCTACGATTGATAGCCATCGCTAGTCAACTGAATTGAGTTTTGTTTGCCACTAATTTGCATAAAATTGCAGTTAACACCTCTTTGAGGTGTGTTTCCAGATACTGTGTACTGGGCCTTGGATTCTTGTGGGTTTTAAGACAAATGAACGGTTCGGTCAGCAGGCAATTGAATTTTGCCTTTAATTTGATTATAAACTGCAGCTGCTTGCCGTTCTTAGTCGAGAGGGAAACCCACAAAGCAAATAATTGTCAAAGTTGGGGAGAAATTGGAAAATTATAGGTGGATTTTGGGTGATAATTAATGGTTTAATAAAGGATTTAAATTATATCATACTTCTGAGTAGGAGTTAATAAAATTAAGCAATTATTGGGAAGAAAATGGATAACATTTTTATTAAAAAGCATGCTTTAAAAGCATTTATTTCTTTGAAAGCATAGATATTGGCAAAGTCTTTGGAATAAATTGTTGAAAATTATTTAATTTAATCTTTTAAGTAGCTAAGAATTTAAAAGAAGACATTAAACCACATTTTCCTCAAAAAGCATGCTCTAAAAGCATATACTTTTAAAAATTTTAGCCAATGATCTTTGAATAAATTGTTGAAAATTGTTTAATTTAAACTCCCAATTACCTTAGAACTCAAAGCAAGAGATTAAAAATTATTTTAAAGAAATTAAATAACATTTTTATTAAAAAGCATGCTTTGGAAGCATTTGAAACAACATCGCTTCAGTTTTTGGTTGCACTTCTAATGCTTTCGAGTAGATGGTGGCTGTGTGTGTCCTACTTTGACTTTTCTACCCTTTTGCCCATTTTAATTTCCTGAAATATCTCCTGAGATTTCTTTATTTCGATTTTTTGTCGGCTGCTGCTGCTGCAATAAAGTCGAAAAAAACAAACAAATAGCAAAGGAGGAATAATAAACAAAATGCAGTCGACAGAGGATGGATAAAAGAGTGTGTGTGTGTGTGTGTGTGTGTGTATAAACATTCGCTTTAGTCACCCCTTTTATCCGCCGCCCATGTCTTTGGCCTTTCCACTCCTCTGTTTCTTTGAACTCAACTTTGCAACGCTTTTCTTTCTTTGCCTTACTTTATAATTTTTCCAACTTTTGACCCAGTTTTTTATAAATTTTCCTCTCCATGCGCCAGACAGTCGGGAATGCCTCCCAAAGCCACCCACCTGCACTCCCATCCAGCCTTCTCTGCCGTGAAGCCAAACAGAAAAATGTTCGTTTAAGAACATTACACAACTTTAATTCAAATTGGAACGCAATGGAAATGGAGAATGCGTTTAAAAACGCAGTCTCGCAAGTTATTACAATAAATTCTAGCAAATCGAAGGCAAAAAGAGTGAAAAACTAAAGTAAATAAAACAGAAACAAGCATACTGGCTCACGTTTTTGTGTCATGTGCATAAATATTGCAAAAAAAAAAAATAAATAAAGAAAAAAAAGCATAGAGACAGACACTGACAGCTGGGGGCTTGGGGGTAGAATCTCAGCTATGACGCTCATACACCAGGAAAAATAATGCACTCTCTAACAATTAAAAGAAATAATAAAACAAGACACAATCTCTATAGAAATTTCTATGAAAAGCATGCTCTTGAAGTGTAAAATTAATCTATTTAAAAAGAGAAAAGTGGCTGAGCTGATGCCTGAATATTAAAAGGAAATATTCTAAAGTGGCTTGGAATTAAATTTGAATTAGTTGGGAAAAAGTATTGCTTTTCCTCATTGCATTTCTTGTTTCTCCAAGAACATGATTGCCAATAAACCAGTAGCATTTAATGGATCTAGTTATGGTAATTCATGGTAATCATAAAGAAATACTAAAGAATATAAGAAAAATATTAAAAAAATAATTAATCATAAAGGAAAACCTGTCTGGCAATTACCAAGAAAGGAAATCCGTTAAAGAAAGTCAAAGGAAATGGCAATTAAATAGATAATCTAGAAAGGTTGTACTTTGAATTCAAAAATCAAGAGTCAAGATTTAATAAAAAAGAAAAAAACTTGTACAAGTTAAAGCAATTATTTCCTAATTATACAGAGACTGTGTTCTTTTCGTTTAGAAGCCATCAAAACTAGGAAAAAAAATTGTTGAAAAGGCAACCAAACAGAAAGGTCACCGCGAATTAAACTCGAAGAACTCTTGAAGCCTCTCAAGCATTTCCAACGACGCTAATTATGATTGCCCTTCAGAGAACGCGAACGAGAAGACCAGCAGACCCGCAGAAGACCATCAGAGTTTAACCTTTAAGGGCCTGAGAATAGAACTGCCAAAAGCCATTTAACTGCTAACCTTTTTTGGATAAATTGTAAACAAAGCTCAAATGGAAATCAATTAGCTATTAATAATAATACGACGGGGGCTATATCATTAAGACCCAAACTCACCGCAGGCTTTCTTGCAAAGTATATATATTTTTTTTTACTTTGTTTACATTTTCAGTTAGTGGGGAAAAAGTATCAAAGTTCAATCAAACTTTCAATTAGCAGTAAAACTTAATGTTGATGGAGAAAAGCTTCTACTGCCAGGGCCAGGGGCCTCTGGGGAAAATGCAAATGCGAGGAGATGCTCACCAAGCAGTAGTATCTGGTAGATAGCGCTTTATAATCGCTTGTGCGGCTGTTGTGGGCGTCTATTTGACATAAAGTGAAGTGGAAATGACAGTCAGATGTGAACAGTCAGTCGAGTGTGGATTTTAGAGACGGCCTGTAGAGTGGTGACTGGAAAATCAAGATATAATATAGTATTCATGACTGTAGTATGAATATAAATCGATAAATGGTAGTCTGTTGTATTGCTTTTTCTTATAATTTAATCATTAAGGTGACTGACGACAGACCAATAGATAGAAACTGGGAGAGTTAGGAGGCTTTAACACGCAATGCGCCATGACAGGGACATCTACCAGCAGAAGACAGGCCTGAGAGCGGGATAACGACAAGTGTCATTATGGCAAGTGACTTCCTTTTTGTCCCAATGCCTCTACTACCATCTACTGCAGCAGTCTTAGCCTGGCCTAAAGCGCTGGCATTGCCAACATTTTGAGTGGCTTATGCGGCCAGCATCTCCAGCTCAGCTTGCAGATATGTCCTCACCCTTCCTTGGACCCTGTTTCTGATGTCTCTCAAGTGTTCTGAAGCGATTTTACATTATTGGCTATGTGTCTCTGTTGTCTGTTGTGTGTAGTCTCTGTTTTTGTAGGTTTTGACGTAGTTTTGCTTATGCATTCTGGCTTTCTTCTCGGCTATAAATAGAGATGGATTTGCTTACGACTTAGCAGGCTGAGAGACAGAAGGATACATCATCTACGCAAATCCTTTGGCCTTTTAGGGCCTTAAATTCTTTGAATTTGTGGAAAGTTTCAAGGGGAATACTATCTACATTAGGCTTAAAGGTTAACACCATTTCTGGGCTATTTTAAACCCTAATTGCTAGGTGCTACTCCCTTCCAGTAATCAGTAAAGTCTGTTGTTTTTTTTTCGCCAAACTTTTTATTATTGTTTCTGCAACAGAAGCAATAAGTGAGGCACTCAGCTGTGCCGCTTGGCTGCTCCACTGGCCACATTTTTATTTGTGGCAGCCCCAGACACAGTCCCCGATTCAGACGGCGCAGAGAGCCAGTCCTCTCCAGTCTACAGTTTCTTCAGTCTTCTGTCAATTACCCTACAAACCCCCAGCTACAAGTTGATTGTCTTTCATAATCGTGGTTATTCAGCCATATTGGTGGCTAAAAGATGCGAATTTCAATACCCTAACTGAGAGTATTTATCTCTAAACTTGATTTTAAAGGCTTTTGTCTCTGGGAGGTGTGGCTTTCGGATGACTCAACGCCCCTAGGTGCCCCGCCGCCATCCTGCCACTGCCACAGCCTCCGCTTCTGGGGCCTGCAGCTGCGCCAAAGTTCAAGTGTTGCCTTTTTTTCTCACTCCATCTTAATGCCTTGTGTTGTCATGGCTCTTTTTTTTTTTTGTCTTTTTGTCATTTTGCAGGTGTGTGTCTCTTTTTTTTCTCACCTCTTAAGTTATCATCAGACTGGCTTCCGTTTTGTGGCAACATCTCTTATTTTTTTTTGTAATTATTTGCATGAGAAGCAACTTCTTAAAAGTCTAGGGAGTCTGTAATCCCCAGTAGCTGGAATATCTGATCTTAGAACTAAACAAAAACTCCTCTTGTGGTCGATTATGGCTTTAAGTCCACTCTCTTTGGCTTTTTTGTGGTCAGCTCCTGTAAATTGCCACTAAAAGTGTTGAAGTGCAGCACTTTGGCTTTGTCATTAAGGCAGGAACCTCCCTTCCTTCCCATCCTGCCTTGCCGCCTTTCTGCCTCCTTGCTTTATAATATTCATATTAAATTATGTATTATGTTTGTGGCTTTCACGGCTCTCAAATTACATTGGAAATGAGGGCAGAATCTGAAAAAGGAGGAGCAAGCAAATTCGTCAAGGGAAGCAGGCCCAGGAGAGGCTTCAGGAAGCAGGAGTGTAGAGTAACCGGAACCAGGACAGGATGTGGCTATTAGCTGAGGTACTAGACTCTTTATTCTGCATTCTAGAATGATTAAATTGTCAGAGATTTGAGAGAAATCAAGTATACGCCATGGGGTTCAGTTCAGTTCAGTTTGTCTTAAATTTCAATTAGTTTGAAACTCTGTGATTGACTAATTGCCTTCCGCCGGGCAGTACTTCTTTTTAGCTCCTTGTTCTCTATATAATTTCCCCCCTTGGCCAGCCTTCTTCGATTGACAAATAGCTTAATTAAAATGCACAAACGCCCCAATAAATATGCAAGTGAGGAGCAAAAAAGGGCTAAGAATAAGTGGAACTCTGACTACCGATCATCGCTCAAGTTATACGCTCGATCAATGCTTAATAATTGTCTATAATTTTAGTTAATTTATTGGAAATGCTTTCAGCAACATGCTGTGCGTGTTGCGGCAACATGTTGCCTGTTGCACGTTCCAATAGTTATGCAAGTGTGTGTTTGTAATCGAAACCGAAGCGAATCATTGATTTCCTGCTCATTTCATGAGCTTCGAGACTAAAAGCGAAGACAGACCAAGACCGAAGACAGTCTTTACGAAGAACGAAGAGCGAAGAAATCGACGACGCATCGATTTCACACTCCTTCAAAGTCCTCTATCTATGTTGGTTTTATGGTTTGAAGACTTTTTTTTTATAGGATTCAAGATACCCTGTAATGGAAAGAGAACTCTTTAAGAGAAAGAAGGCCAATACAGGGTATCTGTTGGGTCTTTTCAGCTTCTGACTCATGAATTCTTACTCGTTCTTAGTCGATTTGCTGAACTGGTTCTAAGCTTTCCCCTTTCTGCTGCATCATTCGACAGTGTTTAGTCTGGTTTTTGTTTCACTTTTTCCCCTGGCCACTTCTTCCAGAGTCACATGTGGAGCTCTACCTCCTCTACCACATGGAAGTAGAAACTAAAAATTCATTGAACTTTCGCATGAAAATGCTCTCAAGGTTATCAACTTTAGGCCTGTCCAAGTCCGTCCAACTGTTGCCACTCCGATTCCGATCCGTTTACGACAAAGGCACACAAAAAAAGCGTAAAAGAGTAAAGCAACTCGGACAAGTTCTCTGCTAACTATAGTTTTTGGGTTTATTCAACTCACTGTGGCAACTGTGGAGCCTGGAGTCTGTGGCTAAATGCGCTCCATGCCCCCAAACCATGCCACCTGTGGCCCCCGGCCTTGGCTAGCCCCGGAGACACGCCCCCCTTTCGGGTCTTTGTGGTTATGGTTCTTTTTCAGTGTTTTTATTGTTCTATAATTTGTGGCTATTTTTATTTTAATGGGCTTAAGTTCTTAAGTTTTTAGTTAAAGTGTGATAATTTAAAGGAGTTCCCTAAGAACTCTTTTTCTTTTCTTTTTATGATAAAATATAATATTTAAAGCATCTGAGAAATTAAATATTTACCTTTTCATTCTCTTTATGGATTTATTTTTATTTGAATTTTAAATTACGCATACGCCCTGTGGAGTCTCGCCCTCTGAAAAGCAATTGATTTCATTTCTCGCTTATCTGTCGCCAGATGTGTTTTATTTTCTGTTATGATTTCTGTTTCATACAGAATTTTATTACAAAAGTTTATCAAAATATTCCGCACATTTGTAACTCAACGTTTTGGCGATAAAAATGAATAAGGGTGGTCTTGGAGAATGAAAAGCGGGGAACTCACTCACTTGAAAAGACAATTTAGATGCTTTTGAAGAATGTGGAATCACACAATTATTGTTCAGTCTGTGAGTTATAAAAGTAAAGAAGGAAAAGCTAAAAGTCTGGGCTGTCCAACAACCTAATTACATGGTCTCAGATGGCTGCTCCTCTATCCTCCAACCTCCCCATGTATGGTAATGTTTTCCTATCCCATATACCCCCTCGAATTTTTCCCCATTTCTCTAACTCATTGGCCGCCCCTTTTTCCTGTCTCGCTACCAAAAAGGCGGGGTAACTATTGCGTGTCAGTTGTGTTGACTGACGACTCGTCTTCCCTCCAGGCCTTAGCCACGACTGCCCTGCCTGCCTGCCTGGTTGCATTTCCTTGCATCGATTTTAAATGCCAAACACGTTTGCGGTTTGCCCACGAAAACTACACAAACTGAAACGTACAAAACTGAAAAAGCTAGAAAACTAAAAAGCAGAAAGAATGAGAAAAACTGACAAGTTGAAATAAAGAGCAGGTGATTTCCTGTTCCAACTTCTATGCAAAGTAGCTACAGAATGGGAATAAAGTTTTGTTTTCCAAGATGTCTCTACTTTTTGATTAGAAAAAGAGTCTTATATTTGAGAGAAGTTTAATTATTTTTGAGGGAAATGTGCTGTCTGGAGGAAGTGACTTAACCCTCGAGCTACAATTATGTTTCCTTGAGTTCTAATTGTTGGTTGTAATGCCAGAACTCTAGAACCCCCTCTCTAGAACCCTTTTGACTACATCCGTTTCCTTTAATTTCCTTTTTTTTGTGACTAAAAGCCAGTCAACAGAGTTTCTGTGTCATTTGCTTTGGGGAAAGTAGTTGGAAACAGGAACTGTAATAAGCTCTTTTCATCAACGTAAGCTCTGGCAGGTGATGGAGCACCTACCCAATAGCTATTTTTAATTACAGCTCTGTGATTAAAAATATTGTAGGAAAAACACAAAATAATCTATCTAAAGGGGGTGTATGGGTAGCTATAACCTAATCAAAACTAATCAACAGACGGTCATAAACGTGATTGCTGTTGTTTGTTGTTTGATTTTTATTTCGGGGTCATTCCACCTTTCGATGGCGAATGAAAGCCAATCAAATCGTGGAAAATTGGCGCTTAATTAGGTGGGTCATTCGGCATGCAAATTGCAATCAATTCGATTGCAATGATTGTCCATTGATCTCCAAATATCTAATTTGCAATTAATCACTTTAATTGCCGAGATATGTGAGCTGAAAAGAGCTGCAGGATGCAGGATGTAACTTTACTCATTTTTTAATGTCGCTACTCGGTACTCGGTACTTGGAGCTTCTGTAAAATTGATTTGGCAAATGCATTTTATTTGTCGGCTGTCAGTGGAATGTTTTTCGCAACTTAATTGATGAGTTTGTGTGTGGGGGTGAAGTGCAGAACGTAATTAAAGGAACTTATATGTATTTTACTTCCTAATCAACAGCCACTTCGATAAATCATTCAGTTACAAATTCTTGGCAATGTGTCCACACTTTGCAATCATTTAACTCCATATTTCACATTAAACTGGCAAAAGAACTGGTTTTATTTATGAGCCAGATATATAGTTGCATAAATTATGAATAAAACCTGCACTTGTCTCTGGACTTCAATCGAGTTGCGAATTATTTATGATACTCGCCGAATGATTTGCTGCCAAATAAAATTGTGAAAATGATGTCGTCGTTACTTAACTCAGCCATTTCCGAGTGCTTTCCACAAAGATATACATTTATTGATTAATTTTTTTCTCTCTTCTCGTTGCAGGTAAGCACAAAAAAATAAAATACTTGATTCGATTTTATTCGGGTATGTTGGTTGAGTTTATTTTTGAACGAGTTTCGAGTCTGGAAGGAGGAGAAGGAGCAGCAGGTCGTGTGAGAACAACACCACATGGAAGTAATTTCTCATTCGAATTGTAAAGTTTTAAACGCATCCATGTGGACAAAAAAATACCATTTTCCCACTTGAAAATTTAATTGGCTTAAAGGCTTCCTAATTACTTGCCTTTTTTTTAAAGTGTGTCAGGATCAGAGGTGGAAAACTACAACCATGATGAAATTGGAAAAACGCAGGAAAAATCAAGGCTAGGTGTAGGGACTGTGTTCAGAGAAAGCAGAGTTTAGAGGAAAAAGTATTATTTCGTGTCATGGCTGGGGCATGGGATTATGATGAACAACAAAAGAAAGCATGACTGAATAAAAGGAATGTGGGGGAAACACAAAAAAAAAGAAAAAGAAAAATAATAAGTGACAAAAGCCGCCCTGGGAAATGTACAAGACAAAGTAAAAAGAACCAGCACCCAGCAACCATCAGAAGAAAATAAAAGAACTCTGTCAACGTCAACGCTGTAATTTAGCGTTGTAATTTTGTTTTTATTATTTTTTGTTGGCTTGGCTGCAGCAGCTGCCTTTGTCAAGGTTGCCATTTGTATCTTTTATTCTTTTATATGCACTGCAGTTGGATTCTTTTTTAGTTTGCGGGTGGCCAACAGAGCCTAACCTGCTAAGAAAATAAAGAAATCATGTTTCTCTAAGATATGATAGCAGGTACTCTTCATAATTCAAAAAAATAATATTTTGTTGCCTACTTCTGGGTGCTCCAAGGCATGCCACTTAAACAAACCTTTATAACTTCTCTAAAAATGATCAGATTTGGTTGAATTTTTTTCTTAACTTCTCTATAAGAGTACCTGATATAAAAAAAGATGGATGATCATTGATGGATTATTCGTTTTTTGATTTCTTTGATTTTCCGCTGATTTATGACTTTGCCTAGGTCTCTTCTTTGGATATATACTTTTTATATTTATCTGCATCTCCCACCATTTATTGACACTCCCCACCTCCCGAATAAAAGCCATTAGCAGCACTTTTCCCCCCCTATTTGAAGATAAGACAAAGTTCATTGCTCTGAAAGTTTCTCTCACTCTCAGTCCACACTTGAAACAAAATAATCAAAATGAAATTAGTCACTCGACATTGGTGGGACAAATAGAAGTTTATTTTTTGTTGGTTTGCCCTAGAAAGTGATTGGATTTTGGGGATTGTGGGGAAGGGAATTAAATAAACGATAAGATAAAAATAAAATAGTATAGATATAGTTAGACAAGAAGCTAATAATTTAAACATTCTCTATAAACCATCTATAGATATCTTTAATATCTCTTAGAATCTCAAGAAATAAACACTATTTCATAATATTTTTTAGTCACATCCGCTTTCTAAAAATATATAACTATTTATATCTGTATACTTGTTGGATTATAATGCGTATTTGCTACAAATTTAACAATTTTAATCTCTTGTGACTTGACTTCCTCATTGTTTGTTGCCAGGTTGTGTGTTTTTTCTTTTAATTTCATTCATTTCATATAATTTTCATTTATTTTTCATGCCGATTCCCAACACATGTCATTGACTTTGTATCACTGAGTACGTCTGTTTGGGGTCATAAATTGCTACATTTTTGAAAATAGACACGAAGCCTAAATATACATTCCCAGTAATATGGCAAGTTGGGCTTTTGTTTATGGCCAAGATGCGAATTTCGATGCGATGCTTTAACGATTATTATATTAGCCTGTTTTTATGGTTCCAATTTGATGGGAATTTTATGCATTTCTATCAGAAAAAAAAAATAGAAAAAAAATCAGAAAAAAAAGTTTACTTGGAAACCGGAGGAGGTCGAAACCCGCCCACATGCCAAGGTCTGGTTTCCACTTTTTTTCTCCTCTCTTTTCTTTTTTCTTCTTGTCTTTCTTTTTTTTTTTAAATAAAAATTTACACTTGACACAATTCTCTTGTCGTTGAAATTTTTAATAGTTTAAAAATAAAATTTGCCGTTTTCTGCCAATAAAAGGGGGCGGGTGGGCGCTCCCGCTCCCCACATCCGTAGGTATATATCAGAGAGGTGCGAAGAGAGAAGAAAATTAAAATTAGGCACGAAAGTGTCTCATCCTCTTCTCACTCTTGCTCCCACATGGCGTCAGCTTGGCAGGGGAGCGAAATACTCACGAAGAGCGAGAGGGGGCGAGCCAACTTGGGCAAGGTCATTAAACCACACAAATACACACACACACACACAAAGGCAGAGCCAAAAAGCAAAGCAAGAGCATAGTATTGTTGTTGTTGCTTCTCGAATCGTCATCAGTGGGGCCCTGCTTGCTCAGCTGTTTTGGGGTTTGTGGCTTTTTGTTGTTGTTGTTGCCCCTGGCTTTGTTTTTTTTTTTTTTTTCTTCCATTTGCATTTGCATTTTGTGTTTTGCTTTACATTTCCGCTTGCCAATGCATTTCCAAACAGACTTGCCTGCCATCCCCCTCCCACTTACGCACGTAAACTGGATTTGAAACAAAAACAATTCCACGGGCTTTTGCGGATTTTTGTTCTTATTTTTTTTTGCATTCCTAAGTACAGTGGTCTTTAAAAAAATAATAATATTGAGGTAGGAGCTTAAGGCTTAAAGCTATTTTAACGGGGTGTTTAGTAAGTCCATTTAATGGCTTTTTAAGGTGAGAGGTTTTAGTTTTAGAGATATTGAATATTTTTTTTAGAAAATAGATATACTTTTAGCAGCCACTGTGCTTCTATGGCGTGTAATTAACACGCCCACTCACTCCCATTGCGCCTGCCCTTCTTTTTTTTTTTATCTTTGGCCTCAAAGCTGATTTGCATTTGGCTTTGCTGACGCTTTTTTTATTTATTTTTTTTTTTTGCCACTTTTCTTAATTTATGCATTTTTAAACATGTTTTGTGTCTGCCACTTGCCTCTTCCTCGGTTGTGACATTATTTTCCAGTTTCTGGTGTGGGAAAATATTCAAAAAAAAAACATGTCTCTTTGTTCTATAATTTTTGCAGACATTTTTTTGGCAGTTATTGATAGTAGCTTACTGAGATTTACTGATAATATCAGTATCTTCTAACTAGTTTTGATTGGAATTTATGTGAGAAACCCTAAAAACGAAATCAGATTCAAATTCTTCTAGGAAAACTTAATTTTTTTAGTTTATTTGAAAAAAATTACCATCTCTCCAAGGCCATCAAATGCGGCTTATTGCGTCAGTTGCAACACTAAACTGTCGACTGCCTCTCTGACTCAGACCCATATCACACCCAGACCCGGCCAGCCCGGTGATTAATCGACCCAATTATATGCAGATAGAAACGAGAAACATTTGTTCGACTAATACCCGCCCGAAACATATGCTAATACAGATCTTTTCCGCAGCTGGAAGATGTTTTAATCGAGTGTTTGAATTAATTTGATACGATGAGAAAATCTGTTGCCAAATTCCTTGTGGCCTAAACCGATTACAACATTGTGTGAGTGTTTCTTGCCAAACAAGAGCCACAAAAGGCCACAATTTAGTTGTTAAAATGCCGAAAATTGTTAAAGAAAAACGAAAACCTGAAAGAAAAGTTACACAAGTCTAGGTATGAGGCTTTGTTGCTATGAGGTCATACAAATATATTTTAAATGCATTAAAAAAACCATTTAAATAATAACTATTAAATAATTAATGTCAAGGACAAATATCACAAAGGAAGCATTGAAGCATGCGGAAGAAGCCAGAATACGAATTATTTTAAATAAAAACCTAAGGGCGTATGCGTAATATTTAAAAGAAAACATAAACCACCCCCTTTTTCATATATATTATTTACCAAAAAATGTCCTTTTAAGGAACAATTATGAGAACAAGAGAATGTATAAAACTAATAAGCAGGAGAAGAATGAATAAAAATTATTTTAAAAAAATCCACGAGGCGTATGCGTAATATTTAAAAGAAAATATATTCCTTCCTTTTTCGCCTTTTTGAATACTTTTCATTTATTTTATTCATTATAAATTTTATTTGAAAAAACAATTAAGCGGGAAAAGCCCTTATGAGAATTATTTTTAATGAAATCAACAGGGCGTATGCGTAATATTTAAAAGATAATATATAAACCACCTCATTTTTCGACTTTTTAAAGACTTTTCATATATTTTTTCCACCAAAATTGGCATTTAAAAGAAAAATTTAACGGGAGAAGCCTGAATAAAAATTATTTTAAATGAAAACCACAAGGGCGTATACGTAATATTTTAAAGACATATAAAACCCCTCTTTTAAAATTATTTTTCACATATTTTATTCAGCAAAAATTAAATTTTAAAGAACAATCATAATGAGAATATATAAAATAAATAAAATATAAAAACATTGTGGCGCCTGAAGGTCAAATGCTTTGGATAAAACAATGAGTGCCAAGAAAAACAAAAAAAAAAGCAAATATTTTCAGCAAAAAAATTACATGAAAACAAAGCCAACGGCGTTAAAAAAAAACACACACCCACAAAAAAAAAAATTATAAAAATACCTAAAAACAAAAATAAAGTTAAAAAGTATAAATACGAATGCGTGGGCGGCAGTGAGTCAGGAATGTGAATTAAAATAATTTCTCCAGAGAAGAAAAGCCCGGCAGGCGTTTAATGCGAAAATTGCGATGAAAATGAGGAAAATTTCCATTTAATTTCAAATTTCAGACTTGAATTCTATTTATTAAAGATATGTCTTTTGAAATTAGTTTCTTAAAGTTTTATAATTTTAAGCGACCTAATTTTCAGACAAAATGTTGTTAACTGGTGAGTCAGTCTTCCGATTACTTGTTCGCATCATATATAATGAGCTTAAAGCAAGTTTGAGGCTTCCAGGTTTTAAAGCAATTTGAGTTTGCTTCCTTTTCGCCTTTTGCTTAATCATTAAGCAGCTGTTGCTCATCAGATGTTGCTTCTGGTGCTGCTCCGGCTCCTGCTGTTGCATTCAATCATCAATCAAAATTTTGTGCTGTGCGTGCAAGAAAAAGGAGACAAAGGCAGGCCAGAACAGGCATCCCTGGCATCCAAGGCAGTAAGGGATTGGAGTGGTACTGGCTTTAATGATGCCAAAATGAGCAGCAAAAATGTGGCAACCAGAAATGCAATTGCGCTGCAGGAGCCACTGCAGCAGAAGCCGTAAAATTGCATTTGCTGGAAGGCAAATGAGGAAATGCTCCTGCCTGGATGCCCTTCCTGCCAGGTTCTCCCCTCCCTGTGGCTACACTTTTGACTAATCCATCAACAAATGAGGCTGCCGGGGGTATATAGCCACGCATAACGAGCGAGACAGCCAGGCAGCCGAGTATCCCAGCATCCCAGCACCAGAGGCCTGGGCAGACAGGGAAAAATTGCAATAAAAACGTTGTTCCCTCGGTTCCTGAGTTCTGACCCAAACCATTTGGTCACTTACCCTTCAGAGATGCCAGCTCACTTGCTCACTTTTTCCCCAAGTGGCCTGGCCATCTCGGGTTCTTGGCCCAAAACAGCAACCATTTCATACCATTCCTATATGCTATATGCTATAGTATATGGTATATGGTATATAACTAGCTTTTTTTGCCCAGGACTTTGTTGGCTAGATACTTGGCTTAAAAGTGGCTGCTGATGGCTCGCTATCTATCTGCAGCCACGCCCCCTGTTCTCCCTTCTTCACAGCTCTACGCCTCCTTTTTCCCCGCTGCGCATTGATGTGCAAAGTTTTTATGACGCATTCGTGATTTCTCTTTTTCCGTTTTTTGCCTTTTTCCCCTTTGCCTTCTCCCCTCTCTTCTTTTTATCTTTACATTTTTTTCCAGTTCAATTTATTTTTTTTATTTTTATTTTTTTTATTTCCGTTATTTTTTTTTAATGCTGCACTGCGTCCATTTTAAGGTCTTTTGTCCTTGAGTCAAGTGGTAATACGGAGGACTCTCGACTGAGCTACGGTTTTCACGATTTAACAGAAAAAAAGTTGAATCCTAGAGAGAGCCTCCCAATGATGATATGAAAGGACTTTAAAAAGGGGTCTCTTTTTTGTTTAAATAATACATTTTTGGTGGAAATCATTCACATTTCCGACATTTAAATCTTTAAATATTTATAAATGGGATGAAATATAAATATTAAAAAATACTACATTTCCTTATAATTCTGTTTAAAAATTATAAAATTTACTAAATCAAACAAAAATAAATAATATAAAATAAAGAAAATAAATAGTCCTCCCTTGGAGATTCCTTAAATCATTAAATATTTATAAATAAGATAAAGATAAATAAGATAAATCAAACAAAAATAAATAATAAAAAATAAAGAAAAAAGAATAATAATCCCTTGGAGATGCGGGGTATCGATCCCCGTACCTCTCACATGCTAAGCGAGCGCTCTACCATCTGAGCTACATCCCCATATAACGGAACCACCGTCAAACCGAAAGCCAAGAAACTGAAACTATAAAAAGATACCTGGTCACTAGCGATTGTAGTTTTTATATGATAGTGGGGGAAGGGGCTTATCTATAAATAAATAGGAAATACGCTATGAGCTGACAAAGAATTAAACAAAAAAAGCTTTTTGAACTTGACACTTTTTTAAAATTTTTTATTCACTTTCCATCTGTCTTCTAATCGCTTTCTCAGTCTCTCGATTAGTTATGCTCAAGTGTCTTCTTACATTTATGATTATCTAATTAATAACACCCGAAAAAAAAAGAAAAGAGAATATATTACGTCATGGGGGAAAGGAAAGTGCTCAATTACAAGCTAATTAGGTAGCTGGAGCAGGAAAACTCTGCAGAGGCAGTTGGCTCTCGGGCTCTGGGGCTCTGGAGATGAGTATATGAGTGACTATGCCGGAGTGCCTATTATAATATTTGTTGGGCGAATTTAGGTCACAACTTGTTTAGCTTGTCAGTTTCGCTGAACGTGTCGAACGTGTTTTACTTTTTTTTTTTTTTCTTGTCTTTTACTCTCTCTCTCTCTCTCTCTCTGTCTCACAGCTACTCACCATCTCTTTCTCGAGCCAGCAGCTGTTGTGTGTGAGTTAACTATTTGCAGCAGCTGTTGGACATTTACTTTCAATATTGGCATGAAACTTTTTAGTCTTTGGAGGGGGCTGGCTCTGTTTCTCTTTCTTTCGATATGGGTCACCGTGTGTGACGTCATTATCGAGTGCTAATCAAGAGAAGAAGAAGCAACAGCAGGCGGTGGCCAGTTAATTTAATGTCCTGAAGGCAGAAATTGGCCACCACTTGCGGTTTGAGATGAAAACATTTGCCTGATTAATGCCATGCCACCGCAATTGACCGCAACAGATGTTGCCAAATTCAAGGAATTTCCATCCAAGATTTATCTTATGTAATTTTCGGGAAAAATCAACATTATTTGTCTGCCCCTGCCCCTGCCCCTTTGTATGTATGCCACATGTTACACCCATTACACGTGCACACAAAAAGTCATGATTAATCGCATTTACTAATCAATACAAATGTCACTCAAGCCATTTGACATTCGAGATTTGTGGCTAGAGTCCAAAATCTGCTTCCCATTCCAGGCTTTGTTACTCATATTACGCATACGCCCAGTAGTCCCAATAGTCGCAGCAGTGGCGCCCAACGCTCTCAATCAGTGGGGCGCGTAAATTTCAAACTTTTTCGACATGTCATGCAGGTGGTGACTGTAACTGCCGCAAAAAGGGGCAAAGTAAATAGAAAATATTTATCAAATAGTGTGAAAAAAGTAAAGATTGCAAAAATACAAATTCCTTTTCAAAATTCACACGATTTCTGAGCATTTTTCTTTCCAATTTTTTTGTTGTGTTTTTCCAACTATCAGCAGTAGTTCAACTGGGAATGCTAATTGACATCGCGTGCCGGAATAAATGTCATCAGCAACAATAGAAAAATATTTTTAGCCCAACAAATAAAAGTAATGAGGTCAGTTAGGGGTTAAAAGAGTGGGAGCTGGTCAGTTTCAGGAAGTGGTTTGCTTTCAAGGAGTGGGAGTATGGTTTTTTTTGGGAATTAAATGAAACTTCTTAGGGGCTTAAGTGAGTGTTACATGCCGAACTAAATTATAAATTATATAAATTATAAATCAAAACCAATAACTCTGTGAATAGTGTTAATTATAACTGATGATGCTAATTCTATTATGACCTCAATCGGACACAAACAAACCGCAAATATAATTTCAAATTATAATCAAAAATATGCTAAAATGCGTTGAGAATGATAGCCAGCGTTCTATGCATATTTAATGGAAGGACATTTGTCTGTATGTCCTGACTATCATCCTCTGACTCTTTTAAATTCCATGGACAGCATTATCGCCAGCGATTATCATTAAATAGAAATCATTTGTCCATCATGACAA
Organism: Drosophila pandora; assembly: GCA_021223865.1. Taxonomy (NCBI): domain Eukaryota; kingdom Metazoa; phylum Arthropoda; class Insecta; order Diptera; family Drosophilidae; genus Drosophila; species Drosophila pandora. The sequence goes on from JAJJHT010016636.1 coordinate 473,036, forward strand.
GAGGCCATTCTCCCCATGCTTTAAGAACGAATTGTTGCTTCATTTTTGCTTGAAAAAGAGTATCCTTGGAGTATCCTTGAGTGGTATAAACATTAGCATTTGCAGGCGTTTCTGTCATAAATATGAAAAGCGTTTCATAAATTATTGATGCCGATGTGGAGCGGGGCAGAGCAAGTTATGCAATCCTTTATCCTGACAGACCTACCTCAAGCTCAGAGATAAAGGATAAATCGTGGCGTAACGTGGCTTATCAACAACGAGCCAGCCTTTCAGCCCCGACGTCCTAGGGGGTTTGCTTTTTGTAAGGATAATGCCTATGCAATCGCTATGGGCTATAGGCTACAGAGTGTATGTGTGTGGGTTGAACGATAAAGTGGCAACTTCATTCAAATCGTTGTGGCATTGTTTGTGCCTCGAGTATTGAAATTTATTAGAGCGGCGCCCCATCAATGATAGGGTTGCGCTGCCACTTGAGATGCCGAACAAAGGAGCCAGCAAAGGACCTTGAGCTGTCGACTGTTGGGTGCCTGTATCTGTAGATTATTAACAGGCCTTCTTGGCCCCAAAACTCTGGCAATTTTATGGCACATACTTTATGCACCATACTTGGAACCTTTCTTATTGTTATAACTTTCTTCCGACACGTACAAAATCCTATTTTATTTCGGGAATTTTTTCCAATTTGTCAAGGCGAAAGTGAAAGGAAAAGCAAGTGCGCAAAAAGGAGGCGCTGGAGGAGCTATTAACTTATTAGTACAACGTGGCGAATGAGCAACTTGTTGAGAGAAGTAGAATCATGCTGGAGCTCCTTCCAGTCTTTGGGCCACGAAACGAGGACGTGGCACAGAAACAAAAAAAAAAAAAAACAATGACAGCTTGTCATGCTCCTGGCATGAGCGCTCCACCTGAAACACATACACGTGTACTGCCACCCACACTGGCGCGCAGAACATGACGCGCAAAAGTCGGCAACACTTTTTGTTTTCTGTTTGCTCTCCCAAGGATATGGCGGAAAGGGAATATTGAATTTGTGCCAAGTTATGATGGAGTATGAGTGGTTGTTTTTACGACAATATATATTTTTGATAGAAAATTTGAAAAAAATAAGGACTCCTACTCTCTCTTAGTCCTTGACGCATTTTTAACAAAATGGCGCTTAAAATTCTCGTATGGTCTAAGTACATAATCTATTTGGACCCTTTTGCATAAGAAAAGTTTCCCTTACTTGCCATTTTTTATCGCCCCAACCACGACGTCGCTTTGTCTGGCAGCCTTGGGAGTCCTTTTGGTCCTTTTCGTCCTTTGTTTTGTCGCTCTCTCACACACACACATGAGAAATGTGTGCTCGACAGACGTTCGCCATTTACATTTATAATATTTTTATGTCACCCCACGGCAGGACTACCTTCTTGCCACCTTGCCACCCACATATATCATTAGAGCGAGCTTGCCACGCCCTTGGGCTGGACTGGACTGGGCTGGGCTTAATTTTAACAAATTATTCACAGACGCCGCAAGAATTTCTTTCTTTTATTATTTTTCTGCATTACGCAGTGGTGCACCCCTTTTTTTTTTAATGAGCAGCTCGGAGGCTGAAGAAAATAAGTGCTGTTTGGGAGAAGAACTCTGAGAATATCCTTGAACTTTTCTTCGACTCAGTCTTGGCGAAAAGAAAGCGAATTGAAATGGAAGAATTGGCTTGAAAGCTCAGTCAGGTGTAAAGTATACATGGACCTAAAAGGAGCTAAGGACACAGTCTGGTTGGAATTCCAATCTCCCCTTTTTGGACCTTCATGGAAAATATTATCTTACCAACAAAGTGAACAATTCCCGAGGCAAACTATCCTCCCCAGGATTCTCTTCCACTATTTGACCTTTTGTGTTGTTGCTGTGCTGCCATAATTAGACAATTAAGCGCATAATTAATTTAAAAGTAACCCAAAGACCCCCTTCGGCGATACGGAAATGGTCAAGATGGGATGGGGAAAGTATCCTTTTTGGCCTTGGCCCAGAGTCGGGAGCAAATGGGGGGAAAAAAAAGGCGACTACCCAGCCGGTCAGGATGAATTAAACATGCGGAGCACAACAAGGAATCGGTGGGGCATGCAAAATACAGGGGCAGGGAGGAGTCTCCAGGACTCCATGACAGGACCATTAGAAATGCTGATGACGGTCTTAAGAATAGCGACATAAGCGACAACAAAAGAGAAGGAATTCATTAAGCCTCGAGAGGAATCCATCTAGACATCAAGGATACCCTGGAAGAGAGAGTTCCCTTTAAAAATAGTATTAATTAAATCAAAAATAAATAATTCCAGTGCAGATACTCCCTCCTGCTACCTCTTAACAGCCCAATCAACCCAAAAATATATCCCAGGAAGGCGGATTTGTGGGCGTGGTAGCTTCTGCTACTGTTTTGTGTTGTCCTTTGGCTATTTTTGGGCCCCGGGAATCGTTCCATTGTTTAGCCAACAAATCCGCACAAAAACGTAACTCGCAACGTAACAAAATGAAATCAAATGATTTCGACTCAGCGCCCACACGCGCGTACCAATTTTCAGATCCTTTTTGCGGCTTTCAAGGACATCATCATCATCATCATCATCATGACCAAGTTTTTGAGGGTGGTGACGAAAGTTTCTTTTGNATCCTTTTCGGCCTTGGCCCAGAGTCGGGAGCAAATGGGGGGAAAAAAAGGCGACTACCCAGCCGGTCAGGATGAATTAAACATGCGGAGCACAACAAGGAATCGGTGGGGCATGCAAAATACAGGGGCAGGGAGGAGTCTGCAGGACTCCATGACAGGACCATGAGAAATGCTGATGACGGTCTTAAGAATAGCGACATAAGCGACAACAAAAGAGAAGGAATTCATTAAGCCTCGAGAGGAATCCATCTAGACATCAAGGATACCCTGGAAGCGAGAGGTTCCTTTAAAAATATTATTAATTAAGTCAAAAATAAATAATTGCAGTGCAGATACTCCCTCCTGCTACCTCTTACCAGCCCAATCAACCCAAAAATATATCCCAGGAAGGCGGAGGTTGTGGGTGTGGCAGCTGCTGTTACTGTTTTGTGTTGTCCTTTGGCTATTTTTGGGCCCCGGGAATCGTTCCATTGTTTAGCCAACAAATCCGCACAAAAACGTAACTCGCAACGTAACAAAATGAAATCAAATGATTTCGACTCAGCGCCCACACGCGCGTACCAATTTTCAGATCCTTTTTGCGGCTTTCAAGGACATCATCATCATCATCATCATCATGACCAAGTTTTTGAGGGTGGTGACGAAAGTTTCTTTTGTAGTCCTTTCGTCCTTATGTGTCAAATGCAAGTTGTTACTTCTATCTGGCGCCGAATTGGTAAGCTTTTTGTCTCTCTCGGGTTCTGGTAATTTTCCATTACATAAACCGTTGCATATGTTAAGGCGCATTTGCGTCAGCAGCCATAATCGGCTGGGGGGGAAAGTGTCATAATCTATCTGGTTTGAGGCTCCAGGCCCCCCTCCGGCCAACATCAAATTTAGATTTCCAACAGATTTTTACATAATTGGTTGCGACAACTTTTGGGGCATACTTTTTGGCGTTTAGCGACATTGAAATGACCTCTAAATAAGCAGAGAAAGTGAGGTTAGAATTTAAGTTTAAAACTTGTTTATTTTTATTAAATTATTTGACTAATTTTCTTCATTTTTCTTGTATCTTTTTAGGTAAGGAACCAAAAATTCTCAAATGATGTCCTTAGAACTAAATCCGGGATAAGTAAGAATTAAGCCTCAAGGCATTAAGGTCAACATATTTCTGTGTACCGTTATTCCAAGATGAAGACATAAATTCATGTCGAAACATGTTCACTTTACCCTCAAAACAATTACACAAAAATTATGAAATTATGACGCGGGAGGCCGGCAGTCTCTCTCGGCAGTTCTGGAGCGTAAATATTTCATTTAATGTCTTTGGCAATTTGGCGCTTAGCTCGACGCTGTTGTCATTTTTCATTCCAAGGACTCCCCCATCCCCCCAGCCATCTCAAGCCATCTCCAGGACTCCCTAAAGCAGCAGCAGTTTCCTTTGGCATTAAAGTGAAAAATGGTCAAGAACTCAAGAAGCCCAAGGAGCCCAACAAAGAAAAGCAGGGCGGCCAGCTAACGACATTGACAATGACTCTATTGTTTTGCTTTTTGGGGGGGCCAAGAAGGACTCCTTGAATCCTTGAACATTTTTAATGTGTTCACATTTTTCATAGTATACTTAAGGAATTCAAGCAGGAGTGTAGAGTGAAGTTGGAAGAGTTTCTGACAAATTTTCCAGATTTTTATTTGCCAGAAAATGAGGAATTATAGTTATAGGGAGGGATGGAAGGGGCCACAGCGCCTGGAAGTATGCAATCAAAATGGATTTTAATTGATTTTGGCTTCATTCGGCTGTAAAAGTCATTGACTGCACTCGCATATAGACTCGCCCTTCTACAAATTCTAAATTGCATAAATTTATTTCTCTCTCCGGCCGGAAAAGTGCCACGCCCACCGCTTACCGCCTATCACCTGCCCTGGCTGTTGCCTGCCTGCAGGCCATTTGTAAAATTGATTACGCGCATAAATTGAAGCAGACGACGACGATGAGTCCTGTTTCCCGAGCTCCAAGGACCTGCCGAGAGGGCAGGAGGGAGGATGGAGATTTTGGGCGGAAAAGCGGAGATTGGGTTTTTCCCAGAGAGTGAGAGAGAATTTCACTTCGCATACCACTAGGCTAGGCTAGTTTTAAATTGAGTTTTTAAAGGCTCTCGGCTCGTCGTACATCTAAACGTTGTTATAGTTATATAATAAAATTCAATTAAGCCTAATTGCTTTCGTATGTGTATGTGTGCTCGCAATTCTTTTCCTGTTTTTGTTGCCTCCGACCGACCTCTCCCTGGAGGATGCCCCAAAGTTATTAGTCAATTGACAGCAGCGAAATGTTGCAATTAATGTTGCGTATTCCGGCGCTCCAAAAAAATATTAGAACGAAACAGATAGCCAGAGGGAGAGGGAGTGGGGAATTCCCTGCTGGCACTACCGGCATTGCCATAATTATAACATTGTGAAATGTCGGAAACATGCGAATTAGTTGGCCCTGGTGGTGGGTGCATGGTGGAGAATCCAGTTTAGAGCCTCACTACAGCCCATAAACACTAAGAAAAATCAGGTTTAGGAAATAATGTTACCATAGCCGCTTCAGTGTGGCCTTATTTTATGAGTGAGGGGTTCAAACTATGCCAGAAATAAATAGCTTAGTTAATTTCAAAACTTAGTTACTCGCATAACTATGAAATTTTTTTAAGATTCTGACACTTTTTTCAAAAAAAATTGTAAAAATAGGAATAAATAATATTTGTTCAACTATTTTCTGACAATTTTGTGGCCTGTGCCCCTATAATATGCCTATTACTAGTGTGTATTTTGTAAATATATATACTTGTTCTACAGGCCATTAACTCTATTAATTATGATTAGTAAAATATGTTACCATAACGAGCTCAGTGTGGCCTTATTTTATAAAAAATGTTTCCAACCAAGACATAATTACATGAAATAAAATGTTTATAAAGTTTTAAAACTTGGTTAAGATTATAATTACAACAGATTAGTAGAATAATGATATTTTTTCAATAACTATTGTTAAAGTAAGAATTATAAGACTTGTCTGGAAGTCTCTTCTGAAACTTGTGTCGCCTGTACCCCTATAAAATGCCCGATACTAGCATGTATATTATAAACATACATGTTGTACTGATGGCTGGCCGAAGCAAAGTGGCGGACACTCTGAAATGCCAACATCAGCAGAACAATTGGGATGATGGCTCAGCAACAAACGGCGGAAAAGAGATGGCATCAGGCAGATAGAGAGTGACAGGGACAATCAAAGGCCATGTCAGAGGGCAGAACAACAGAAATTAGTAATTTACACGCACAGGTCAACCCCTAGTAGCCCTCAGTAGCGGACACATGGCATATGTAATGGGAGGATGATTATAGCAAAACTGCAATTAGTAATGGAGAAGATAAATAGCGAGCTATGGGGAATGAGTTGGCTTTAAAGGCGCTTTTAAAAAGGCGCCTTGCCTTTCTTCCATTCTCATTGAAAATCACTTAACATTTGGAATGCCCGTAAAAATAACCAAGAAGAAGATGGCAGGCAGGCAGGGTTCTCTGAGGGTTCAACGAACGTGTCTCAATGGCAGAAGTTGGCCCCTCAAGGAGAGGGCAGAGCCAGTCAGACGACACTGGCAGTGGCAGTGGCAGAGTGGCAGTGTGGCAGGAGTTGGAGCAACAGCAGGAAGTTAAAAGGCCCACAGGCAACAAATGCTCACTTGGATGGATCAGCGGAGGGTTGGGTGTCTGGTGGATGGTGGCTCTGGTGGAAAGCCAAGGAGGAGGGTTTGAGGGATGAGTCCAAAAAGGTGATGAGTTATTCAGAAAGCATGTGCAAAGTGTCAGAAGAAATCAAAAATGGAATTATGCAGGCAGATGAACGAGGGGTAGAGGTCTCCCTCTCTCTCTCTCTCCAAAAAACCCGAATTCTTGTATTACATAAAGTATAAAAAAAAGATGAGCAGCATAACTGAAAAAGGAATAAAATAATAATACAAAGTTGGGGCAGATGTGACCCGCAGGCGAGGTCCAAAGACCCAGAAAGTCATTGAAAAGTTATTATACCCTTGCAGAGGGTATTATAATTTTGGTCAAAAGTGTGCAACGCAGTGAAGGAGACATCTCCGACCCTATAAAGTATATATATTCTTGATCAGGATCACCTCCTGAGTCGATATGAGCATGTCCGTCTGTCCGTCTGTCCGTCTGTCCGTCTGTCCGTCTGTCTGTCGGTTTCTACGCAAACTAGTCTCTCAGTTTTGGAGCTATCGAGTTGAAACTTTGCACACATCCTTCTTTCCTTTGCAGGCAGTATATAAGTCGGAACGGTCGACTATATCCTATAGCTGCCATATAACTGATTGATCGGAAATGCCATAACTTTGATGTTTTTTAAGTCAGAGGGCTGGGACTTTCCACACATGTTATATTTAACCAAAATATCTTGTGTACAAAATTTCATAAGGATCGGCCGACTATATCCTATAGCTGTCATAGAACGATCGAAATTGGCATAACTTTGGTGTTTTTTAAGTTAGAAAGATGGGATTTGGTACACATTCTATTTTGGGAAAAATAATTCAATATGCCAAATTTCATAAGAATCGGCCGACTATATACGATCCGCTACATATCTAATAAAATAAGATGGGTGGCGCCACCTAGCGGACTGCGACTGAACTGCAAGGGTATATCAACTTCGGCTCCGCCCGAAGTTAGCTTTCCTTTCTTGTTTTTCAGCCTTAAGCTGCTTAAAGAATTCGAATTGGGGAGTTTATAACACAAGGAATACCCTAAAAATAAAGTAAAAATAAATAACTCTTAGAGAAACAATTTCTATCTCTTCTTTAGAGACTCTCTATATACCCTTCTAGTCTTATAAGTAGTACAGGGTATTACCAATCGGCCAAGAGTCAATCGAAAGGATATTTGAATTTGTTTGCGGCGTCATCGCCAAAAAAAAGACCGGAAAAGGAAGATGCCAAAAATAAAATAAAATTTCCAACGAACATCGAAATGGCAATTTCAAGTTTTCCACCCTTTGGCATTTCCGCCTCCACAACAGAGCCATACTTTGCCCAAAAAAAAGGGAGAAGGGAGAAAAAATGGAAACCCTTTATTCGATTTCGATTCCAAGCACTTGAACACGAAACTCAGATGGAGAAGACCCCCTGGTGGACACCTGGAGTGGACCAGACCAGACCGGACCGGACCAAGACAATTGAAGATGGGTTTCTTCTTTTCTATTCCATTGGTTCCGATCAATCAGAGGGAAACTATAACAAATTTTCAAGTAGATTGAAGGCAAAGTGACCCGCAGGACAGAGGGCATCATCTCAGACCTCTCCGGTCAAAGATGATAAATTATTGATCTTGGTGATTGAAGTTTTAGGGTTTTTTGTATCGTTTTCTTTTCTGGGTAATTATCATTTAGTTCTGGCACTTTTTGTATTATTGTCTTGCCTGCGAGACACGCACATGATAAATGATTATCCATTAACTGGCATTGAAAGGAGAGGAGCTACGTGGCAGGGGCAGCCGCCTATGTGGCATGGAGGAAGGCATCAAAAATTGCAGCACACACACACATGCCTGCACTTTGTCATCCATCATGTGGATGGCCTCCTTTGTCTTGTCGCTTTTATCATTCCGCATTATTTGTCCAAGTATGTGGTCTCTCTTATCTCTTAGCTATAAAAAATTTTTGATTTTTTAACCCAATTCAAGTCAGAGCCAGAGAGACTTTGATAGATGACTTGAGACTTGAGGGATTCTTACAAAAATTCATAATTTAATTAAAGACATTACTTGTCTGATGCTCATTAACACTTCCGACACACTACGCCTAGACATTTTATTCATTTTCACAAAACTCAGACATGCAAATAGCCCTAAGAAGCGCCCTAATGTATGCTACACTCCCCTGAAATGCTGACTCATCCAATCAGGACACACACACACTGTCGTAGAGAAAACCAATTCAATCTGCAGCAATTTGCCATAATTTTGAACGCCTAACTGTCGTCGGCCAACTAACAGGGCTAAGAGATTTACGAGCCACGACTTATCTCAGGGAAAGTGTGGAGGGAAATTTTTGGTAACAGTAGAGGCGAAAAAGATGCTGCGCAGTTTTATTTATTTTGCCAAAAACGGGAGGGCCAGAGACCATAACAAAAATATTTTTCACCGCAGACAAGGCGGCAGGACTAACACGAACACTTGAAGAAATTATTCCAGAAGCTAAGCAAGTCTAAGAATAAAAAAAAATAAAAAAGAATACCAATTCATTGTCAGTGTAGAAGAACAAGGAGTGAGTGGAGCAGACAGACGACAAGGACTTGCTACCAGACAGGACCATGGCCAATGGCATCATAAAAGTTTCCCTCCACAAGCTCTCCTCAGAAAGGTCCTTAATTCCACCCCCGAAACTATGCAAACGCTGTCTGTTGTTTGACCTTTTTTGCGCACACATTTCTCAGTTGCTAATTTTGTGTCGCTGTCCTGTGTCTTTGTCTGTCTCTCAGAGGTTGTTTATCAATCGTTAGACAATACACATTTGCCCACTTGTCTATTCTCCCCGCCATTTTGTAGGCCTGAATGGAGGAATGTGATTTTCCGATGGAATGAGACTGGCAGCCAGGCTTCAAACAAAAGGAAAATAACTCTGGCATTGTCATTCCGCCAAGGCGAAACGAAGAGTTGAACGAACTTTTAAACTCCATTCGAATGTTTGTTTGTTTCTTAGTCTGACTGTCTGACTGTCTTTGTGTCTGATTCTGTATAAAGTGACACTTGTTCTCTCTACAGAATGGTATCTGTTTTGAATGCGACAGACTTGAACGGTGAACAAGGACTTGAGCATCATTCAGTATTATATTTTCTAATTAAATTGTATTTCTTGTAATCTCATTTACTTACAGGGCCGTCACAGATCCCCGGGATGGACGACGAGTGGCCCTCAAGAAGCTGCCAAATGTATTCCAATCGCTGGTCTCATCGAAGCGCGTTTTCCGTGAACTCAAAATGCTATGCTTCTTCAAGCACGAGAACGTAAGTCCTTGAACCTTTTCCATTTATCCTTGTATTGTAATCCCCAACAAACGCACCATTTTCATTCCACTGATGACATAAAAATTTAATTAAAATATTTACATGTAAGAGTGTATAGTTGGTTTCCCTTTTGGATATTTATCCTTTATTTCTTTGTACGTGAAATATTACGTATACGCCCAGTGACTGCACAACTGCCTTTGGCTTCTCTGTTCTGCTGTGCTCCTTTCAACTGAATTTATTAACAATTATATTTTCCACTTTAGTCCTGGCCGCTGGTTTTCATAATATTTACAACTGAAACCGCCAGGATACAGGCCTTTCTCCTCCGCTCAAGTGGAATTATTATCATTAATTAAACGCTTGATATTGCCAGTTAATTTATTGAATTTAAATAGTTGTCCTTAAAGGACAACACTATACTGTGATAAAAGTAATTACACGAAACCCTAAAGAGACAGCTTGTGGTTAAAAAATAGTAACCAAAAATCAATTCCATAAACAAATTATTTATATGTTGGCTCGCCAGTCTGCCACCATTAAATTAATGTTGAAGCGAATCTGAAAAAAATCTGTGAATTGTTCAACATTTTGTGACAGTTTGAAAACCGCCAAAGGCACTGCCATAAAATGCATAAATCCATTGTATAATTCTGCCACAAATATATTAGTAATAGCCAGCGAGAAACCTTCATTTTCTCTAAAAATAAATCCTCGACGAGCTGTCGTCGTTTATAATTTATTTACATATTCATTGCTATTGGAAGTCTGCCCGAATTTTAAGAGATTCAATTGTTTTTAGAACCTTCTTTTTGTTGTGACAACACCACCATGTTTGGAGGATTTGACATTTGGTTTAAAAGTCAGCGATAAAAGAAACTGTCACATACGATTCGTTCGAGTAGTCGAGTATTAAATGTCATGGTCTCTCCTGCGATTGTGATTTTAATAATTTGTCTCGAATCGGTTCGACTTCATTAGCCGGCAAATAGGCCGTGGGCTGTCTCGGCTGGGAATCGAGTCTATATCTTGGCCATCTCGCTGTGATCATCATCATCATTAGCATTACGATTTACCTTTACGATTACCATTACCGATTTCCATGATGATGCCCACATGATGTCTGTCTTGCTTCTTGCGTGTGAATTTCGTAATGCCATAGAAGTGGGCGTTGTAGAGCAGACAGCTCTACTCTACTACTCTATTGCCGCAACAACACCTTGCCCAATATGCAAATTTTCTATTAATATGCATAAATTGCTGTAGGTGGAGCAAGAAGGGGGCGCGACTTTGTTGTCAACTCAAAGATAGATGTATCTATGTAGCTGTGGGAGATTTTTGCATCTGTTTGGGTTTCCTGTTTCATTTCCCACATGACTGACAGACATCATTCAGAGAATGGCAAACAAGTGCAATCAACTCCAAAATGGTTGGCCAGAAAGAGAGGAAAAGGAACCCCCAGACCCAGACAAGTTGTTGACAAGCTTTGGAGAGAAAAAAAAAATAAAGTAAAATATAATAGAGGGAGGGACGGGCTTACTGGGCTTGGCACGTGGCTGGCCTGGCCTGGCCTGGCTTGCATTTTATTGCAAATTGGGTTCTCCGTTCCATTCTCATGTGCGGGGACTATTTATAACTCAATCAATGAAAGACCTTCGTTCGATGGTTTTTAAAAGGAAATTTATGTTCTCATTTTTCGACTGGAATTGGAATTGACGGAATTGATTTTGATTCGAGGCGATAGAAACAAGTTTAATTACTTGAATATTCCATTGAAAGCCATGTATTAAGCTGATAGCTGCCAGCAGTGCCCTCTTGACCCTTTCCGTCACTCCGAAACTTCAATACCTTATGCATATTGCATCTCAACAAATCGCTGCAAAATGTTTTCGCTCCATTATCCGTTGATATTGTTGATGCTGTTGCCCATTTCAATTGCACAAAACCGAAAGAAAAAAAATTGAAATTTCAATAAAAACGATTTTCTGTTGTACTTTATTCCTCATTGCAGGCGTACGTGGCGCACATTTCAAAAGCATTTCTCGCATGCAACTCGGGGCGCGGCACGCCAGGAGCGTTCATATTTATTTTGCGTATTTTTTTTCCACCATCCCGCCCTTTCCATGGGGGAGGGGGTAGGTGACTGTCATCCTTTCTAGAGCTCCCTAGGACGTAGGATTTCGAGATGCCAGCTTGACTCTTGCCCCGTTGGCTGCCCAAAGTGATTGAGTTTGACGCGCTGGCAGCATCAATTGCATGCAAATTTTGTTATTATTCGCATTGCTTTCAGCAATTGAAATGCCATTTTCGATTGAGGTTGCTTTCCAGGGATATATCTTTCAAGGGGCATATGTTTATTGAGGGAGAAATGGGGCTGGAATTAAATTATGTGGAAATAAATAAGGGTATTAGGAAATAAATAGGAGAGGATAGATAGAGGGAGTATAAAGATAAATGGAATATTTTAAGAAGAAAAATATTTAAGCAGAAATATTATATTAGTTTATTTTAGTAAGAAACAGTAATAATAATAATAATATATATTAAAGAGAGGGAGTACTATGCCATACCACATGTTAAGGGAAGATTAACCAAAAAACTATATATATTTCATTTGAATTTATGAAATATTAATTTTATTTGAATCTTTCCTACCTCAACTACAAGTTCTACCAGAAACAATATAAAGTTTCTTGAATAATTTCCGGCTAATCAAAGGCAATCCATGTTGTATCTTCCCAAGGCCTGTGGCACCACCACCACCTTGTAATACTCAGTTTCGGTCCCTCCACCACTGCCCCACTCTATTCATTTAATTAGCCAACAAATATGTGTTGACAGCTGCTGCTTGACAATCTTTTAGCTAGAAATTTGTCCCTCGGCTTGGAATGAAAATACTTGGGAAGTCGAAGGCAGCGGTGACACTTTTGCTTTTGTTTTCTCAACTTACGGTGGGGGTATGGAGTGTGGGGCTAAAAATTCACTGGAAGCTACAGAGAAGATGCAGAGCTCTCGAGGAAGTTGTAGACAAGATCTGGAGCTAAGTGGGTTGCTTGGCTGGCAAAATGGGGCGGGCGGGGTGGTGGTGGCACAGCTGCTAGTTGCAAGTTGAACACGAGTTTCACTTGTTTCGCTGCCTCTGTATTTAACCAGAAACTGCTTCTCCTCAACCTACATAGTTAGTTGTTTTTGGTTATTACCGATTTTGTTTGGGACACTCTACCACCCCTCTCCTCTGGACAGCAACACTTCAAGGACACTTGAAGCTGCTGCCCTCCTCGCAGAGCTCAGCACAATGCATAAATTTGGTTTCTGATTGCAAGCCCAAGTTGCAAGCCAAAATGTTAATTAGCTGCAAGCTGGCTGCACGTGAGACCCCAAAAAAAAAATAACTCAGCCACCGCCGGAATAGCAATAACAATAACCAACCACTCCGGGCCTGAGCTCCGCCAGCGGTTCCAGCGGCAAATTACGCGCCTGCGCCGTGAAGTAAAGCGAAGTCACCTCAAGTGCAATAAGGTAAAGTGCCGCAGCAAATGAAGCTAACCGAAAAATCCGAAAAAAAATTGAAGAAAAAATATATCAAGAAACTGCAAAAAAACAATTGGAAATACTTGAGTTTCGTTTTTTACTTTTTTTTTTGACTTGTTGAGAAAATGAGATTACAAGATTTTGCTTTAAAAGATTTTGTTTTTTTGATTGTTCTTTCATTACAAAAGCAATCAGTTTGTACAGATTTTTGGGTAAAGGGGTTACAGATTGTTAAAAAGGAAAAAATACATAATTTTATGAAAAGAATATGACTTTTTTTTTTAGTCTTTAGGATATAGGATTTAATATTAATATCATTTTTTAAGAAGAGCTAGCTATAATACATATTTTTTGGAACTAGAATCTAGTAGCTAGATAAATGAAATAAATAAAAAATCTTAGAATGGAAATAAAGAAAGTTTAATAATAATTTTATTTCTTTAATAAGTTTTCTAAAGCCTTAGGATTTTTTAACCTCTTTCTTTTGGTCGAAAAAAAATATTCAAAATACTTCCTAAGACAAATAGAAAATTCTAATAAAATAAATCTCTATTTTATTCAAAGAACTTCAAGCTAGATTCTCATTTAAGAGTCAAAAACACAAAATGTTGGTTAATATTTATTGAAAATCTATAAAATTTAAACACCCTAAAGCCTAAAAAAAACCCGAACCAGGGTATAAAAAAGCGATTTAAACTTTATGAGCTCGCCTCTATTTCGCCAAAACCACAAACGCAACAAATGCAGTCGCCAAATTACAGCAGCAGAGGGGTAGTGCAACCGTAGAGGGAGGGGTATATTACAGAATTTCCAAAGTCAGGCCAAGCTGAGCAGACAAAGAAATAAAAATAAAAAAAATATATAAAAACAAAGGAGTCTAGAGGAGACAGAAGGGGCTGGACGGTAAGAAGAATATCACGTCGCTCCTGTAGAGCGCAAGAAACTTTGCCACTTAAGACTGGAGACTGGAAGACGGCGGCGGTGGCGAAGGCTTAGCCGGGCCAACAAGCAACAACAACAACAACAAGCTGCTGCCACTGCCACAAAACAACAACAAGAGCAACTTGCAACCCAAAGTTGTCGGCACTTTTTGTTGTTTGGTTCGCAATGCCCCGCGAAAAGTGCTCAAAATTGCTGAACTGCTTTTTAGCTTTGGCAACTGCCGACAGTTTTTTGTTTGTGGCATGAGAGGGGGGGAGCACAGGCACAGGCACAAATGTGCAACATTGTGGCTGGCAACATTTTTTTGCTGCTGCAACGGATTTAGCTTCTCTTTATTTTGTTATTTTTTTTGTACCTTGATTTTTCCCCTTTTTTTCGGTCACTTTTACGCATGTTGTGTGTCTGCCCCAACTGGTGGTGGCTTAGTATAAATATTGTAAATTGATTTTAAATGGTGGAGTGTGGAGTGACTGCCCCTCCGAATGACCCTCTTCCAGTTTAGATTTTTTTGATGTGATTGCTCGCAGTTCCTTCATCATCATCTCCTCACCGCAAGCGAAAATAAATCAGCGCTTGTCTGTCTGGTCTTTGCTTTTTTGTATATTTTTTTCGAATTTTTGTATATATATTCTTCTGTCCATCAGTCGTGGAAGACCCCCCCACCCATTTCCCCAGCCAGACTTGGCGTGTTTTGTATATCAGACATGGAGGAGGAGTTCCTTGCCTGGCTGGTGGCTTTTTGTTGTTCTGCTTGTGGCATTTAATGTTCCGGCAGCGCGACACTTAACATGCAACCTGATTTTTATTGCAACTCCATAATTTATGACCAGCCCCACGTAATCCCCCTTAAATGAGGTGTAAACTGTTTCCCCGGGTATTGTCTAGGGATTTAAACTTCCACCGTCGGAACTGTCGGAAGGTTGAATGACACTGCAATACTCGTATGTTTGCATATTTATTATAATTTATAAATGAATATTGATTTGTCGCCCGAGAGTGTGTTCTTAATTAATAAATGGCTTTCATTTCAGGTACTTTCGGCCTTGGATATTCTACAGCCGCCGCATTTGGATTTCTTCCAAGAAATGTATCCTTTTTCACGAAAACAAATCAAAACTTTATAGATATTTTTTTTCAGATTTTCTAGTTTATAGTTTTAATTGCTCTAATAGTTTTGGCTCCTGATGACCCAACTCCAAATATTAATCCACTCCCAACTCTAAGCTGCCCAGAAAACTAAACAATATCGATTTTATAAAGTGCCGGACTATCCGGTTTTCGGGGCAGCCAAGTTGCAAACTTTTAGGATAAAAGCAAATGTAACTAATTGAAAAAGTTTCCCCAGCACAAACAGGGACGAAAAAGAGTCCCTATTTTAGAGTATTTTTCAAGTTTTTTGTTTGTTCTTTCCACACGTATATATTGGTTTCCACCTTAACCCAATCACGCTTCGATCCTAATAGCTATGTGATAACGGAGCTCCTGCAATCGGATCTGCACAAGATAATAGTGTCGCCGCAGCACCTGTCCGCCGACCACATCAAGGTGTTCCTCTATCAGATCCTGCGCGGTCTCAAGTATCTACACTCGGCCCGCATCCTGCATCGCGACATCAAGCCCGGCAATCTGCTCGTCAACTCCAACTGTGTCCTCAAGATCTGCGATTTTGGTCTGGCCCGTGTCGAGGAGCCCGACCAGGCCAAGCACATGACCCAGGAGGTGGTCACCCAGTACTATCGGGCACCGGAGATTCTAATGGGCGCCCGCCATTACTCCTCGGCGGTGGATGTGTGGTCGGTGGGGTGTATTTTTGGCGAGCTACTCGGACGGCGTATTCTCTTCCAGGCACAGAATCCGGTCCAGCAGCTGGAGCTGATCACAGAGCTGCTGGGCACGCCCACCATGGAGGACATGCGTCATGCCTGCGAGGGTGCTCGCACCCACATGCTGCGCCGTGCCCCCAAGCCGCCCTCCTTCTCGGTGCTCTACACCCTCAGCTCCCATGCCACACACGAAGCGGTGCATTTGCTCTGCCAGATGCTAGTCTTTGATCCGGTATAGTATTTTATATTTCTCTCAGATAGTTTGGATCTATAATCCTCTGTCATCCTTAGGACAAGCGCATTTCTGTGACGGATGCCCTTGCGCATCCGTATCTGGACGAGGGTCGCCTGCGTTACCATTCCTGTATGTGCAAGTGCTGCTTCACGACCTCGGCTGGAATGCGCCAGTATACGGCCGACTTCGAGCCCTCCGCCGGCCAGCCCTTCGATGATCTATGGGAGCGTAAGCTGACATCCGTGCAGCAGGTCAAGGGTGAGTGTCCATCCCACCACTTGTATAGATGTGGGAATAATATTTAATCAACTTGATACTTGCAGAGGAGATGCACAAGTTCATAGCCGAGCAGCTGCAAACGGGTCGAGTGCCGCTCTGCATCAATCCGCAGAGTGCGGCCTTCAAGAGCTTCGCCAGGTGAGTAATGCCATTCCATGCCACATTTCTTGACAAGTGTTTCCGCCCTCCTCCCCCGAGAACATCCTTTTATCCTTAACTATTTTCCGACCTGCACGCCGTCCTGTCCAGTCTCTCTCCAAACTCCACTCTATTAGTCAAAATTGTTAACTTTTTAATATTTTATTTGTATTCTCTTTTGAGTTTATTGAGAAAATAATTGATCATGGCTTCCTACATTTCCGCTTTTGGTAATTTCCCCCAAAAACGTTGTACCCGTCCATCCATAACTCTCTATCTTTCAATAACTATACTCTTCTCTAACTATCTATCTATCTATCTATCTATCTATCTTCATCTTCAAACTGTCTCTATAAACTTTTTGATTATTTTTTGATTTGTAAACTTATTTTTAAATGATCTTTTTCGTTTGTTCTTTTATTTTTGTTGTTCAACATGGATATTAATATTGAAATTTCTATTAAATCGAATCGTTCGTTATATTTGCGTTGTTAAGCCAATGAGAATGAGAATATCTACTACTACTACCACTACCACTACTACTACTACCACTACAACTTGCACTGCTGCTCCTGCCGCTGCTCCACATCGCCGCCGCCTACTTCCGTCGCTGCCCTCCGATCCGATCAAGAGTCGGGGGATAAAAAGATGGTTTATGATCTAGAATCTACATAGATACCAGACTCAGACTCAGATCCAAGATACCTAGGCGCGCGATCGATCTCTCAAATAATGTGTAACAAATAAAGCGCAGAAGTCACAAGATATAAGATCCCCGTAATCTGCCGAACGAATAATGACTCTAATGAATAATGAATAATGAATAATGAATGAATGACGAATGAACCATATACCATGATAAAAGATACAATATACAGATACAGATACAGTCCTCGGGCGGCAACAGTCTCTCTACTCCTTTTTTAGGTCTGTTGATAAAGCGAAAAACTTTACTAAATATTTATTTATTTAGTTTATCACCCTTTGTGTTTATATCTTTTTAATATCCTTTCTCCCACCTTATGCAAAATGTGTAAAAAAAAAAAATGAAATTAAAATACCAAACAAAAATAAAAACTATTATTAGTTTTAACGTTTCCCCTTTTATGATTAACTCTTAATTTTTGATTTACAATTATAATTTCATTTCCTTTAAAATGGGTATTTTTGCGTAACTCTTTTTTGTGTAAATAAATGTTTTCTTAAAAAAACAAAAATCAATCAAAAAATACAGGATAACCTGAGATACTTTATAAAATTGTTAACAAATGTCGCAGCGAAAAATTCATAAATTGGCAAGGAAAAGGAACATAAAAAATATATAATGCCAGAGACATTTTCAACTTTTTTATACAAAAAAATAAAAACACCCTAAAATGGAACAAAATTATAAGCCAAAAAAAAAAAATATATAGAACCTCATTGCATATATCCAGCCTATACATAATCGGTTTTGTGTTTATGTTTTGTGTTCGCATTCAACTCATATATCTATACATACTATATATTCGTAATCGTGTACAGCATATAAAGATTTCATCAAGTAACTTAAGCCCCATTTTTACCACAAACACACCGATATACTTGTACCAATACCGACACTGACCATCCTCCCTCCATAGATATTGCAATGCACACACCCATGGATCAACACACATCTGCTTTAGATATCTGTCCACATACCAGACCCTTTTAAACAATTTTAAAATATTATTAATGTATTAAAAGAAAAACACTCCAAAGAGTTCCATTATCAAGCCAATCTCACTAGCTCAGTCATTGTCCTGCATAACCCCTAAAAACCAAAAAAATAATAAAGCCCAATTATGCAGTCTTCAGACAAGTCTACAAAATTTATCTCCCATCGCTTGGATTAATTTTAAATGAAATTTTAAAAACTAAAAACTGCACAAAAAATATATGTATTTGTACAGTTTAAAAAGTGCAGCTGAGCAGCAGTGACAAAAGCCAAAAGTTGACAAAAAAAAAATATAAAAACCATTGAGTAGATCGCTTGAACAACTTCCACCTCCAACCAATGAATTTTTGATTCTTAAAATGAACAATTCCAAATTATAATTTGTACTTTGAAAACCGAACCCATCCTCCAAACCGACAAACTCTCTCCGTAGTCCTCCTGTACATTTTTGATTTCGTATTTTATTTTAAGATTGTTTTAATGGGAGCTACTTTAGTATCTATTTTTGATTGTTTTTGGTATTGAATCGATGCTTTAAATGTTTTCTCTAACCTTTATGTTGTAACTGGCATGAACTGACTCTTATTTTAGATGTTGAAATTGAACTGCATTTATCCTAAATTTTAATAATTAAAATATTTTATTGTTTTTGCAAATCTATAGCTCGACTGTGGCACATCCCTCGGAGCTGCCACCGTCGCCTCATCAATGGGAATGACGGCAAAATGAGGCGATTGCTGCCTAAAACCGAAACAAAAGCAACTCAGCCAAACAATAAGCCCTCGCCGCAGGACTAGAGGATCCCCAAGTCCAACTCCCTTCCCCTCCAAAATCCAATCCAAATCAACAGAAATCCCAGAGGATGTGCAACGCAGCCAGAGGAACAACGTTTAAATCATTTTTTAAGCGCCAATCACAGCTTTTAAGCGGCGTTTGTCTGTTTAAGAGTTGATGCATTCCACCACCGAAAACATAACTAAACGAAAACAAAAATATTTAATAATATTATAGACAAACAAATATGTAACGTAACTCAACTGAAACTAGTCTAAACGAAAACAAAAAGAAAGCAAGCAATTGTAGTTAAAAGCAGCAGCAGAGACACAAAACCCGCAAGTTAAAAACAAAATTAAAAGCTAAAATCTTAAAAAAAAAAATTGAGAGCAGATCGGGAGCAGTTTCTACGCACTAACTGCAAAGCGTAGAGGTCTTAAATAATGTTAATTTATTGGCAACAAAGAGTATGTACATTTTGTTGTGCTTGACGAGAATTGGATCGATTTAGATCGAACTTCGAATTCGAATTCAACAAAACAAACAAACAAAAAAAAAACACACACAAACAAACAAACAAAACGTTTTATGTTAAGCTCCTAAGAAAATCTATGTATATGTAAATTGATTAGCAACACACAGACATCGTATTCATTATATATATTAATATCGCTTAACTATTAAATATATCGATATATATATTTAAAATAAAATAGTAACGAAATGCACACAAATCCCAAAATTTGTTTGCCAAAATTTACCTCAAAGCGAGCAAAAACCGAAAGCGAATAGCTATTTCAGCCACGAAATGATAAATTGATTTTCTGTTAGCTTACGATTAATAAATACATATAAAGTATGAAAACAAAATCTAATTATGTGTAGTAGCAGCTAAAGTGTTGTACGAAATGTTTAACTAATATGCTGTCTAATTTTATTTGAAATTTTGCAACTACTTTCATTTAAAAACAACAAAAAAAAAAACATTTGAAGCTTCAATTTTGAAACTGGTTTCTAGATGTATACTGACTAAGCGACGGTCAGAGTTTCCACAACTCGTATATATACACCCTATATATATATATATAGCAACTATAAGCTGACCCAAACTCATTATTAGGAAAAAAAAAAAAAAAACAAAAACACTTACAAAAAACATTTGATGAAATTAGTTCAAAGTTTCAACTGTCGACTGAACAAAAATTACAATACATAAATTAATATTAAACGAATTAAATTAAAAGATTTCATCTTACTTTAGTTATGACAAATTTCGCTTTGATAATAGTTTTTTAAGCTTATTAACCATATTTTTAAATAAAAAAACATAAACTAACACAACACCGACAAAGGAAAAACCAACAAGTGGACGACACACTGCCCCCCAGTGAATGGTCCAGTCGGTCGAACCCAAACGGATGCAAAGTTTATATATTTGTGCCCTAAGATGGTATACCGGCTGGATCAATTCGATTTTAGTTGATATATATACTTTGCTTTTAGTTGATTACCATGTAATATAGTTTAATTTTCGACTAACTACACTTCTGTCTCTCTCAATGCTCATTGCTATTGACTATATAGCTAGGGTGCAGGACAGGATCGGTTATAGAGGATCAATTGCAACGGCTTCGGCTACCCCGAACATTATATGTTTAAGACTGAGTTTTCTCATTTGACGATTGATTAATTGAGGATATGCAATATAAAAATTCAACTTTGGTTCACACTAAGGACATGGAGGAGTCTAAATGACAAAAAGTTTTCGATCTAGCCCATAAGCACTAAACGAAATTAAACCACAATGTATACCGACTATACATATATATGTGTCTGTGCATTTTGCATTTGTAATTCGAATGTCCTTTGTCTTCAATGTTTAGAGCAAGAAATTATGAAAAAATAAAATTAAAATGCATGAATAAATATATATATGTTTATAATCGATGAGAAAAAATACCATTTATGATGTAGATGAAGAAAAGCTCTCGAAGAAAATTTAAAGAAAACTGAAGCTAAACTAACACTTTTCCTCCACTTGAATTCTCGTAACTGTGCTGCTTTCTTATGTATGTAGTTATTAATTATAGCATTATATATATATTAACCGATATATATAAATGTATGGATTAGCATAAAAAAAAAACAAACGAAAAAACAAAAGATATATGAATTCAAAACTTTCACGGAGATCTCATAGCAAAAACAAAACGAAATGAAAGAAAAGCAAAGGAAATCGGTGTGCAAGAAAGTAGAGTTTCTTTTCAACTTTTGTTTATAACTAAAGTTTTTCTTACCCATTTATATATATATGTATATGTATAGAGAGTACCGATTAGAGATTACCAGCAGTTTGTTTATTTTCGTCACCTCATTTGATCCGACACTGACACTGACACACTCACTCGAATGCTAATTTGACATTTACCTTTAAAATAAAGAAAAAAAAAGATTAAACAAAACATCATCTTACATCTTTAAGCACATTACTCCCCCTAGTTATGTAGAGCTACACATATATGGTTAGTTAGTTTTCGTTCAGCTTAGGCACCGTGTACATAACATTATCTCCAGATCCCCCACCAACATATATAGCCCACATCTCTCAATCTGCGACTAGAACAAGTAAGACAAGACAGTTAGCCAGCGACTAACTAAATTTGAGGAAATTACGAGTACGATAAGTAATGGACATGTACATTATACTACACACTTACACTTGGCACCATCTTGGTCTAAACTTGGACAAGAAAACAGAAAAGTAATTCTCACGCGATACATATAACTAACCCCTATATGATGTCTGATTCAGGGGGGAAAATAATCCCAAATTCTTTTCCCCACCTGATGGCTATATGAGTTCATTAGTTAAGATCAAACGAAACTCTAAACTACATTAGTATTTGACTTGTAAACCAATTTATGGAGCCCCTAAGGATCATTCTTAACTATATATATACCTATATATATATATTAGATACGTATTATGCATTAATTTACGTTAACTGAGAATAAAAACAAAAAAATTGTGTAAACTGTTTGTATAAAAAAAAAAAAATAAGAACAAAACAAAACAAAAAAAAGAAGAAAACGAATCAAATTTGTTTCATTTTTTGCATTATTTGAAGAGGAGATCCAAAACCAACCCAATGCATTTGCTAATTAGAATTTATAGCTATGTATGTGACACATCCATTGAGAACCCCGACAACTAACACCTACTATATACGATATGGTATATGTACGGACAATATTTGAGATTAAAAAACACAACACACATTTCTTCAAGTTTGTATTAGAAAAACAGGTAAATGACATTCCTGAGATATGAAAGGAATGCCAGTAACACTTAACACTCTTAATATTATCCACATGAATAATAAATTAAAAAACAATTGGAAAAACTTTCGAAATTTGGATTGGAAAAGATTGGTAGAGAAAACTACCGATCATAAAATAATTGCGCTCAGGTTATAAAATGTAAAAAAATTGAAAAACACTCTAATATATATGATATATTTAAATCGCATTACTAACCGATATACCCAAAAATAAATATACGTCTAACACGTTTAACGAAAGGCTGTTTGTAGAAATTGTGACACAGTTTTTTTTAACCCGACTCCCCGAAAAATAATCACGAAAAGTTACCAACTCGATGTGTAAATGGAAAAATATTCTAACAAAATTTGCACTTTCACATTAAATGTAGCTGTAGTTGCTTACACTATCCAGGAATAAAATAAATAATGATCTGGTGGCTTTCTGCACTCTGAAAATATTATGTACATACCTGAAGAAATTCAAAAAAAAAATAAAAATAAATATAGTATTCTTGTCGTACATACATTTAGAGGAAACTTTGTGATTGCTTCTCATTGATGATGAAATAACTGTTTTGGTAGGGAAACTAATGGCAAAATATTTTTTCTTATAAACAGCATGTAAAAATAAAGAATTACTAACCGATTTAAATGACAAACGCAAATTGTAGGTCGCCACAAAGAAGTAGTTAACAAACATGGTATGCAAAAGTATATATAATTAAAAATATAAAACGTATAATCCACCCTAATGTCGAAGATGCTTAATCGAAATATATATATGATATACGAGTATATGTGTATGGGAAAATTTTGCTAAATGTTGTAAAAAGTATATATCGCGATTATAATTGTAGCACTCGAAATGGAATTTCTCGTCGTCATGTAGAAAACCTCATCCAGTTTCCAGTATGGTAAAAATGCACGCAACAAAGTTCCCTAAATACTATAATACCTACATACCACTTACGAATACAATTTGGTTTCCTGGATGATCCCCCGAAAACTGAAATCTTAAACATTCAACTGTTTAACTGTATATATGTAATTATTCACAAGTAGAAGTGAGTGTGTGTGTGTTTATTAACCACAATAACCGATTATTAATGGAAACGCGAAGGATACTCTTTTGTGTGGCGATTTGTAGAGGAGGAATCCTTTCGCCAGGATTTCGCATAATTTACATGCAATTCGTGAAGGACACACACTAACCATTGTATTAACTAAACCACACAAAATAAACCAGCATTAGACTTACTAAACATTATTGTAACGTAAACCGGAAAAAAAATGAATATGAAAGATGGAACCGTAAAAATGCTTTCAAACTAAATAAAGTTCTTTGGAATTACAATGCAAAAAAAAAAAAAACAAACAAAAAACAAAAAAAAAACCAAAAAGATACAAAAAAGAAAATAAGTTTGTTTTAAATTTATGGTATCCTTGGAATAAAACACATTTCAGTTTGTATTTGGGCTTAAAAACAGCTTTCATATATTCAATATAGAAAGGACTTCAATCTTATGTCTCCACGATTCTGTGGTCTTTATGGCTTAACTTTTTCCAAACATACCCTTCCATACTGTCCTTCCGTGGGTAATATCATTTTTGGGTTAACTTACTTATCTAAAAGTCGGAAACTGCTTCAGCTTCGGCTTAAAAATTAAATTGGTTCTGCATCAGTCTTAAAAAACAAAATGAAAAAATGCCTTTTACAAAATAGTATGCTTTCTCTCTCTCTGCCTCCGGAATATTATGGGAACAATACCATATTAAAAATGGAAATTAAATAATCCCTTAAATACTGAACAGTTAGTCCTTCTTCCCATAGATACTGTAGCTCTTCTCGATGAAGATCTGAATGGAGCGCTTGACGTTTTGCTTGTGCGGTTCCGGAAGTTGCTCCAATTTAGGAAGAATCTTCATCAGGAAACGGAAGTCCGGAGATAGGTTGATATTTGTTTCGGTCTCCTCCGAGTTGATTTGAACTTCATCTTCTTTTTCGGTTTTCTCAACCTTTGTGTTCTGGATGGGCAGTGGCATCTGAATGGGGGATGAGGGCACAGGACTTGGATTCGAAGCTATCTTCACAAAGTTTGTGGGATTCTTTTTCGGCGGCAAGGTGATGTGAGGACGATTTAGGGTGAGTTTGCTGGCAGCCGGAGGGATGGGCTTTATGGGCTTCTGTTCCTTGTCCTGTATGCGATGCAGTATCTCCGGCAGAAGCTTCTCCAAGTGCTTCGTAAGATTCGCCTGCGACTTGTCGGCCACAATCATTAGTTTCTTGGCCTCCGATTCCCTCTCCTGTTCCACAACCACGAACATCTTGCGCTTCTTGGCCTGCCCATTGGTCTCTGGGGCATGGCTACTGCTCTCATCCGACTTCTCGGTGATCAAGTAGAGTTTACGCTTCTTGGGCTGCCCATTCTCCATTCGGTTTGAGCCGTTTTGGGCATCCTCCAGGGTGGACAGGGGCAGCGACACCTCGTAGTCGGAGCTGATGGACTGCACATCACTGGAGGCTGATGAGCAAATGGAATGGGAGCGCTGTGGTAGGGATAATGTGATGGTCTTCTTGACCTGATCTCTGGATGCAGTCTGAAAAGGCAGTCTACCATTATAAAAAACCGAAGCCACCCTTCAACATTACTCACCTTTACTAGTTCTATGGTGGTTCCATCCACCACCGTTTTGGCAACACCGTTGACCCCTCCTGTGACTTCGCCACCTCCACCTCCTCCTGCTGCCCCGTTGCTGGTGGGCAGCAGTGCCTTGGACGACTTGCGCAGCGGCGTCATCTTGATGCGGGTCTTGGCCATCGCCTGTCGCTGGCTGAAGTGCCTGAAGCAGATGCGCAGCTTTTGCAGACCGCCGAGCTTCTCCACTAGTTTGTCGCTGACGTTGAAGTGTTGCAGCCAGTGCTTGCAGCTGTCGAGGAATTAAATTTCAAAAATTACTAACGTGATTAATGAGCTCAGATTAAAGCTTCTGCTTCTATACTAACTATATTTAAAACGGGACTTTGATGCAACTAGAGTTTGCTGCAAGTTAGAGAGCGGAGACTTGCGATCGGTTGTGCAGTTCTTTGTTTTCTGAAAACTGCATCTACATTGGCGTCGGCGTCGGGGTTCTTTGGAGGCACAAGTTTTTCCTGCAGCTTTCGATTAGATCCGTCTCTCTTACTCTCTCTCTCGCCATTTTGCTCTCCCAATGGCATTAAGTTCTTGCCATGGCCGCCTAAAGTTTATGCTCTCTTACACACACACACACCCACAACGGCCATTGTGAAAGCTCTCTCACTCTCTTTCGCGCTAAACGGAAGTTCGATGCCGGGCATTGTTGCTACATTTATTGTTGTTGTTTTTGTTGTTGTTGCTATTGCTGCAGCTTCAACTTCCCCCATTTGGGTTTGTTTTGTTTTTGTTTTTGTTTCTCGTGGGGAGAGATGGGCGAAATGAAGTTCTGTTTACTTGCTTTATGGATAGAAACAAATACAACTCCAACTATGGTTAGAGTGGACCTGACTCTCAAGGTGCATAAATATTACCTAGAACTCCACCATAGATAAAATTGCCCATAAGGTGCTCAGAGGTGCTTGATACAAAAAGCTTTTAAAAATTACATAAATATTTATTTAAGGCCTGAAAGTTCTATTCATAGTGAAATGTGAATCTCATCAATGAGAGTTAGATAAGAAATTATCAAAATTCAAGTTGACAAAAAATAGGAACAAAGTCGAGTTCTTTTGTTTTGGGGGGAAATGACTTGAAATTCCTAAAAGTCACCCTGGTGATGTCACAACGACAGAGCTTTTATGATAATGATCATTCACAGTTCTTTTTATCAAAAAATCGGTTTAGGTCCACCCTAAGCCCCATGGCCAAGCTGCATTGGCAGACAAAAGTTTTTTTTTTAAAATTTTTTTTTTCTGCAAAACTGAAGGCAAAGAATCGTCGATGAAAAATAAAATAACTTCACGGCCAACAGAGCAGAGCCCCAAACGCATTTTCTGCATTTACAGGAGACCGTGAGAGCTAAAAATAAATGGGAATCAGCCACCACCCCGCCCACAACCATATCGTGCCACACTCCCCCTCCACCGCGGGGCAACATAATTTCTGATGCATCTGTTGCTGCCATGGCATTGAAATTTTTCTATGAAAATTATGCACTTCGGTGCGCGGAAGGAAGGTTCAATGACCTTTGACTGGCGAAACGAGGGAGCTGGGGTGGGGGAAGAGGGAAGTGGTGGTAAGCTGAGGCCAAAGCTTCTCTTATCGTATATGTATATGTGTGTGTGTGCAGATATAAAGAATAAGAATAAGAATTTCTGATGCGCAACAAGCTAAGCCTGAAGAGCTTTTAACGGCTTCCTCGATCCAAACAGGTTTCAATTGGCTTTCGGGGGGAGGGGCTTAAAATAGGGACTTGGAGATAATACTCACCGATCTGGATCTTGGACTGGAAAACGACGCAACTCATTGGGCTTGACATCCTGGCAGCCCATCAGGCAGGTCCTGGGAGCGGAAACCAAAACCGAATCCTGTCCAGAGGCTATGGGATTGAGGGACATGGCCTGACATATCCGTAAACTAGACATTCTGAAGGATAAAGAATAAAAATATTAGAATTATTAAATTTTAATTAATAAAAATTATGGCGGGCGACCTTGAAGAAGTTCTTTGTTTCAAAGCTTCAATAAAATCAATCTTAACCTAAGGATTCTTTAAGATCAGTTAAAATTATTAAATTATATTTTTAGTCACTATTTAATTTGCTTATTTAGTTAGTACATATACTTAGCTTGAGACCAAGAATAAAAGAAAAACTGAGAAGAGCAGAAGCGCCATTCACTCTCACGTGTCTTACTCCTATTGCTCTCTATCGGACAATAGCTTTTCGCTGCTGCAGTTTGCTTAAATTATAAAGCTCCCGCCAATTAAATGCACAGCCATGAAAAAAAAAACACAGAAGCTTTTCGCCAGAACTGAAGCTTAAATTGCGGTCCCGCGTGGTCCATCAATTAAAGAACGGCATGAAATTAACCATTTGCTTCATCTTCTCCTCAAACATGTGAAATGTAAACAATTAAATAGATAACTTACCTGTTAACGCTTTCAGGGCGAGTGGGTCTAGTCCACCAACTAAACTTAAGCTGCACTCGCGAGTTGAATAACCTTCTTGTTATTGTTGTTGTTCTTCTTCTTGCGCTTTAGCAAAATAACGCTCCCAACGCTTTGCTTTTATCAGTTGGCGCCGCGTAAAGCTTTCAATGATGGGCGGTTAATTTGATTTGCGAATTAATTTTTTGCGTTTAGTTTGAACGAACAATTGAACGGAAGTCGCCTAATTAGTTCCGATTATAAGTTCTGCATTTTACAGTCTACTGCGCTCTACGTCACCTTCTGGACAACTGCCGTTGTCACAAGTTCACA
Source organism: Drosophila pandora (assembly GCA_021223865.1). Taxonomy (NCBI): domain Eukaryota; kingdom Metazoa; phylum Arthropoda; class Insecta; order Diptera; family Drosophilidae; genus Drosophila; species Drosophila pandora. The sequence continues at coordinate 500,894 of JAJJHT010016636.1, forward strand.
GGCGCTACGACGAAGAAAGCTTTTGCAAAGTTCTGCCGTAAGCTCGGGTTTTCAGAGCGCAAGTTCTTACCCCCGTGCGGGTAAAAACTCTCTGAAAAATAGATCAGAGATCTGCGCCAAAAGCTTTTCCAATTGAACTCCGGCGTTTACGAAACACGTCCCGAAGGTACACGATCTGTGGGCCATTTTTCCCTTCCATGAATTTTTGAAGGGGACCCCCTGGAAAATGTAACAAAAAATATAAAAAAAATTTTGTTTCCAGATTTTGATGCAGTTTGATAGAGAATCTATATACAAATCATTTAAGTATTGAAATTGGCCAAGATATAGCCATCGCTGTGGGCCATATTGCCATTCCCTGCATTTTGAAGGGGACCCCCTAGAAAATTTTAAGAAAAATCTAAAAAATATTTTGTTTCTAGATTTTGATGCGGATTGATGGAGAATCTATCTAGAAACCGTTTAAGGTATTCCGCTCAAGAATCGGATGGAAATTGGCCAAGATATAGCCATCGCTGGCGGCCATATTGCCATTCCCTGCATTTTGAAGGGGACCCCCTCGAAAATTTGAAGAAAAATCTAAAAAATATTTTGTTTCTAGATTTTGGTGCAGATTGATGGAGAATCCATCTACAAATCATTTAAGGTATTCCGCTCAAGAATCGGATGAAAATTGGCCAAGATATAGCCATCGCTGGGGGCGATATTGGTCTTCCCTGCGTTTTGAAGGGGACCCCTAGAAAATTTGAAGAAAAATCTAAAAAATATTTTGTTTCTAGATTTTGATGCGGATTGATGGAGAATCTATTTAGAAATCGTTTAAGGTATTCCGCTCAAGAATCGGATGGAAATTGGCCAAGATATAGGCTTCGCTGGGGGCGATATTGGTCTTCCCTGCGTTTTGAAGGGGACCCCCTAGAAAATTTCAAGAAAAATCTAAAAAATATTTTGTTTCTGGATTTTGATGCAGATTGATGGAGAATCCATCTACAAATCATTTAAGGTATTCCGCTCAAGAATCGGATGGAAATTGGCCAAGATATAGCCATCGCTGTCGGCAATATTGTCGGCGATATTGAAAAATCTAAAAAATATTTTGTTTCTAAATTTTGATGTAGATTGATGGAGAATCTATCTAAAAACCGTTTAAGGTATTCCGCTCGAGAATCGGATGAAAATTGGCCAAGATATAGCCATCGGTGGGGGCCATATTGCCATTCCCTGCATTTTGAAGGGGACCCCCTAGAAAATTTGAAGAAAAATCTAAAAAATATTTTGTTTCTAGATTTTGATGTAGATTGATGGATAATCTATCTAAAAACCGTTTAAGGTATTCCGCTCGAGAATCGGATGAAAATTGGCCAAGATATAGCCATCGCTGGGGGCAATATTGGCCTTCCTCGCATTTTGTAGGGGACCCCCTAGAAAATTTGAAGAAAAATCTAAAAAATATTTTGTTTCTAGATTTTGATGCAGATTGATGGAGAATCTATCGTGAAACCGTTTAAGATATTCCGCTTAAGAATCGGATGGAAATTGGCCAAGATATAGCCATCGCTGTGGGCCATGTTGCCATTCCCTGCATTTTGGAGGGGACCCCCTAGAAAATTTGAAGAAAAATATAAAAAATATTTTGTTTCTAGATTTTGATGCAGATTGATGGAGAATCTATCTACGAATCATTTAAGCTATTCCGCTTAAGAATCAGGTGGAAATTGGCCAAGATATAGCCATCGCTGGGGGCAATATTGGTCTTCCCTGCGTTTTGAAGGGGAACCTCTAGAAAATTTGAATACAAATGTAAAAATATTTTGTTTCCAGATTTTGATGCAAATTGATAGAGAATCTATCTACGAATCATTTAAGGTATTCCGCTTAAGAATCAGGTGGAAATCGGCCAAGATATAGCCATCGCTGGGGGCAATATTGGCCTTCCTCGCATTTTGTAGGGGACCCCCTAGAAAATTTGAAGAAAAATCTAAAAAATATTTTGGATCCAGATTTTGATGCAAATTGATAGAGAATCTATCTACGAATCATTTAAGGTATTCCGCTCAAGAATCGGGTGGAAATTGGCCAAGATATAGCCATCGTTGGGGGCCATATTGGCCTTCCACGCATTTTGTAGGGGACCCCCTAGAAAACTTGAAGAAAAATCTAAAAAATATTTCGTTTCCAGATTTCGATGCAAATTGATAGAGAATCTATCTACCAATCATTTAAGGAATTCCGCTCAAGAATCGGGTGGAAATTGGCCAAGATATAGCCATCGCTGGGGGCGATATTGGCCTTCCACGCATTATGTAGGGGACCCCCTAGAAAATTTGAAGAAAAATCTAAAAAATATTTTGGATCCAGATTTTGATGCAAATTGATAGAGAATCTATCTACGAATCATTTAAGGTATTCCGCTCAAGAATCGGGTGGAAATTGGCCAAGATATAGCCATCGCTGTGGGCCATATTTCCATTCCCTGCATTTTGAAGGGGACCCCCTAGAAAATTTGAAGAAAAATCTAAAAAATATTTTGTTTCTAGATTTTGGTGCAGATTGATGGGGAATCTATCTAGAAACCGTTTAAGGTATTCCGCTCCAGAATCGGATGGAATTTGGCCAAGCTATAGCCATCCCTGGGGGCCTTCTTGGCTTTCCAAGCATTTTGAAGGGGTCCCTAGAAAATGTAAGCCCCACTGAGTCCCGTACGCCACTGCTTTCAAAGAATTCTTTGTTTATCTTTTCTCTTTTTATATTTTGCTATGTAGCTTCTGTTCGCTCTTTCTTCATTATGGGGGTATCCTGGTCTAAAGAAAGACAAAAATATTAATTTAAAATATATATTTAAAGTAAAATTATCAAGTTTAAAATGGATAATTTATTCAAAGTCATTTTGGCAGTAAACTGCTGGCGAAAAATCCAAACTGTTTTTCTTCAGAATCTATATTGTAGAGCAGGATACCCCCTTAAGATGCTGATTTTTCGTATCTACTGGAGAATTCTCCGGCACATGTTTATTTAAAATTCGAATAAGCCCACATCTGTATATGTATGTATAAACAAACTATAGTCAGTCGAAGTCGAAAACCCATTCAGTACGGAAGTCATGCGGAGTGCTCAACGTTGGAATATAAAGCGGGCCTCCGTAATCCTCAGCGCCGCCCTGCTGCTCTATGTTTTTGTATTCTCTAGCGGCTATCAGAAGTACCAGATCCAGGGTATTATCGACCGGGCGCAACCGGAAAAGGTCTGGGAGTATGTGGCCGATTTTAATAAGATGCGGCTTCTAAATCCCACAATGTGAGTTCTGAAAAATCTTTACAATGATAAATACATTATTTAACCATTTTATCCATTTTTTAGAATTGATTTTAAGATTCTGGCAGATCATGGACACGCCCACGACTGGCGATATACAGTGGAGTACACGGAAAGACTCTCCCACTGGCCACATTGGCTGAACACGGCCATTGCTAACTACGTGGTCACCAAGACGTTGCCAGGAGTTACTCCAAAGGGATACGGCATTCAGTCCACCCACGAAACATGTTTCTTCAGCGGATTCTACTGCTGTAAGTTTTTGTAGATTAAAAGGAGTAAACTTTTCCGGACTAACTTTTGCTCTCTTATAACTAGTGCGATCTATCAGCGAATTCACCTTCAGGGACTCCAATGGGAACACCTTTGCCCAGGAGAAAATCCAGTACCAGTGTCCTCCGCTATTGGGAAGCATGTGCCGAAGGGAACTGGAGTTCCAGCGCCAGGCAGTGATGTATAATCTAACCCACATATTCAGTAAACAGCATAGTTAGGAAGAGTTAGGATTCTGTCTGCATTTCAAATTAATAAAAAAAATTAAACTTTTGAGAGTCTACACTTTCCATTTATTTTTTTTTAAGATAAAATCTTTAAGATGATCCAATAAAAACATTTAAATATTTTGTCTTCAGCCATTCGAATATGTGCTAAAATAATATAATACATCTTCAAAATTATAAACTCAATTATTATCGTTTGGATAAAGAATATTAAATTAAAAATCGACATTTCTTCTGTCGAATCAATCTACTTTAGTTTTAAAATTTCAAAAAATTTAGGTTTCCGATTGCTGTCTTCAATATTGCATGGTGTAGTCTTTAAAGCGTGCACAAATAATTGAAATTTAACTAAATTGGCTAGTTAATAGCTGTTTGGCTTTTCGATTTTTAGTTAACATGCTACCATGTTTATTTTACAACCTACTGAAAAGAAGTCTTTTTTCCAAGTTGCTGTTAACTTTTGCTTGGCTTTTGATTAAATGAGTATCCCAAAGTTATGATCCGAATTTTAGAGAACAATGCATCCTAAAATCAGGATCATAAACTTAAGGATTCAGTTCGTAAAAACTTATTATATATTGGGACAACTTTTTAAGTATCCGTTTAAAACATTCCATGTCATTTGAAAAGATCTAGCCGCTTTCTTCTGGTGGGTCCAGATGGTCCTCCACTTCTTGACGATCGCGCTCGGCAAGCCGCTTCACTAGTGGATGGAGCTACCGGGGTACTAGGAGCACTGACTGACTCCACGGAGCTGGTCTGCGAAGACCCTCCGAAAACCGTTCCAAACCACCGGGTCAGCTTGGTTGCCTGCGCCATTTTTCCGCCTTGTTTTGGGGACTTGGGGGACTTGCGCACAGCCTGCGATGCAGAGGAAGTACTACGATTCGGTTGGGTTCTTTCCTGCGTAATTCCTGAACCGATCAGGTATTTTGTAATTTTATTTGCCTGGGTTGGCTTGGCACTCGGTTGCTCCGTCTGAACGGGTGACACGTCGCCGGAAGAGTTCAATCTCATGCGACTGCCGAACTCTCCATTGTTGGTGATCTCGAAGAAGTCCTCCTCCACCATTGTTTGTCTTCTCTGGGTTATGGTGGGTGCATTGCTCTGCTTCTGTGTCTGCGGCAAGGTGGGCAAGACTTTGGGATTCGATGGCTCCTGCTGCGTTCGCTGGCGAGGTTCAAACATTTGCTCGAGGATATCCAGGCAGGAACG
>JAJJHT010016636.1:508546-523575 GCA_021223865.1 Drosophila pandora
TTAAATAAAGAAATATAAAATAAATAAATATTAACATAAGTAATTTTATTTTTATTATTGCCTAAAAATATAAGGATCAAACAGTTTTGTTTTAAAAAACTCTCCAAAAAGAGTATGGGAAAATTATGTGCTTGAAGCTTATCCAACACTGGTTGAGAACTCAGTTGTTACCGACGACACTGGTTGCGCTCTATGCGTTTAAATTNAAATATAAAATAAATAAATATTAACATAAGTAATTTTATTTTTATTATTGCCTAAAAATATAAGGATCAAACAGTTTTGTTTTAAAAAACTCTCCAAAAAGAGTATGGGAAAATTATGTGCTTGAAGCTTATCCAACACTGGTTGAGAACTCAGTTGTTACCGACGACACTGGTTGCGCTCTATGCGTTTAAATTTGGATTAAAAGAATTCAGCCATGGTTGTTGCTAAAAAACCAAAGCCAGCCGGGCAAAAGAAGCCCTTAGGAATAGAAAAACCTTCAGAGAAGAAACCTGCCCCCTCCGCACCGCTTGTGGCAGCAAAACAAAGGATCGTGGTTACCCCTTGGCGCGACACGTGCGTATATTTCATTTTGTTTTGATTACAATATCTTATATATTTGTGTTAATAGGCAGGAATTCAATACGACTTACGACTGGTTGTTTGCCAAAGGATCTACGCCAGCGAATCGGCGCCAGGCGTTGAGCCAAATCCGCATATGGAACCTGCGGAGAGGGAACCTCTGTCCTGCTGCCGTTTTGGCCACTTCCGTGCTTGTCCAGGCGGAACTGGAGGACAAGCTGGGCAGCTCTAGGATTCAGACCACCTACGCCAATGCCTTCACAAGGTTCTACAACTTTATGTCATCCATCATCCAGGGCCACAACATGGCCAGCATGTACGAGACGGCTAAGGAATTGGGTCTGCAGTCTTTCATTGTGGATTTGCGCCATTTGTGTTCCCATGGACAGGAGCTTCCACCGGCCACAGTCTTGAGAAACACCTCCAAACACTGCCTAGAATGGTTACGTACATATTATTGGCTGCCTCACAAGGAGTCTCTGGTCAATTTAGTTTCGGGAAAACTGCAGAGGAAGGACAAGTTGAAATTTGAAAATGAGGTTACACGCCTTCTGGAAATCTACGACTTATCCTTGGAGTGCCAGGTCCAAGGTGCACAAAAGCTCAAGGACATCAGCAAACTGAAGGCTAGCGCAGAATTCAACAAGATTCGTGTTTACGCTTCCAGCAAAAAAGTAAAGACACCTAAGGAAATTCTGACCGCCGTGCTAAGTGATCTTAACGTGCTGATCAAAAAGAATTCGCACGCCATGAAGGATCTGCTGGACATATATCTGAATTGTTTGCTTAAAATGAAATACTTCCTTACCGTTGGCTTGAACATCCAGGACAACGAGGACGAAATCGTGGCAGCTACTCAGGAGCTCTTTAGACTGCTAGCCTTGCAAGGGTTTATCGAAAAATTCTTTACAGTTTTGGTGCAGATGACCGAAAACCCAAATGAGACAGATGAAAAGCGTCAGGGAGCGGGCTATTGGGCCTTGAAAATGATTGAAACGTTTGGAATGCTCTCCCGAATGAAACGCATGTACAAAGAGGAACTTGATTTGGTTGGTAAACAAAGATATTCCATAATATTATTTACTCAACGTGATATTTTGTAGAATCCCAACTTGAAGCCTGTGAACTTCTCCTCCCTCAACACAAACGTGCTACCAAATACCCTTAAACGTTTGCTGGTTCATTCAGGAGTCGATTCCTCCGTAACCCTTGTTTTTGGAGACAATCCCACAAAGGCGAGAAATTGGATCTTCGATATTGATTTCATTCGGCAGCGTGTCAGACCTTTCAGCAAGTTTTCTGGGGCCATTGTAAAAGGGTAAGTACAAGTTTTTACATACAGGATTGAACGTCATATAGTAATTCTTCCATTAGACTTCTTTCCCTTACAGATCCCCCTCTTGAGGAGCAGCAAATTGAAGACCTAACCCGTCTCTGCAACACACGACTGCAGGTTCAGGATTCTGTGAAGCCTAAGAAAGTGAAGAGTTTACCGAACTATAGTCTCAATGATCTGAAAAATCTTGTGGCCGAATGTGAAAATGAAGAAAATGATAGTCCTATGTACACTGAAAGCTCAGACTATGGAATTTGGAAACTAGATAATGGTAAGATTTTAATAGTAAAATTAGGAGTTTGGTTTAGGAATTATTTAACTTTTATATTTTTACAGAACACGATTGGTCTGCGTGCGCTTTGGGTGTTTTACCTTGGTCTAATTAAATGTTGTTATAAAAATACATGTTTCATTTTTTGTGTATTTGGATAGCTATTACTTACGGGCATTTATAAATATTTGTACTTTAAGTAAAATCTTTTAATAGAGTGTTTACCAACTTCAAAATCTTGTCTTGGCGCCTTGCTCTTCTTCTTGCTTGTTAGCCAGCCACTGCGAATGGCAATAATCAGCTGATTTCTCCGGGTCACTGACGTCAACAATTACTCCGGTTTTTCGGTTTATTTTATTGTAAATAGGATCTTTTGCGAATTAAAATGTTTACTCTGTGGACGCTGATCGAAGCCTCGCTTCTGTGCCTCAATGCAGTTTGCATTTTGCACGAGGAACGCTTCCTGGCCAAGTGTAAGTGACCATAAGATTGTTCGATCTGTGCCACGATACTATATCTTGCGTGTTTTTATAGTTGGCTGGGGAAGACAAGCTGGACAGCAAGATTTCGGGGCTCCCACGGCCAAGGATCAGGTATTGAATCTCATCCGCTCCATTCGCACAGTGGCCAAAAGTAAGTACACATTTACAAATTTACATTCTAGAAGGAATCATATATTAAAAATCGTTTATATTGCAGTTCCCCTGATATTCCTTAACATAATTGCGATTATATTTAAGTTATTACTTGGTTAATCGATAACCTAATGAAATAAATGTACCATAAAGCCTTTTTAAGCAACTAGTCTTAAAGTTTACTGGGCAGCTTGGCCACCGGACTTCCTCTGAAGCACGCACTTGACCCGATTCTCCAAGGCTATGCTATAGGCATCCAGTTTGTAGGCCGCTGCCTCCAGTTTGTCCACCGTGTCGGATATCTCGTCGATCTGCTGCATTAGTGGAGCCAATTGCTGGAACTTGAGGCTCAGTTCGCTCGTGGAGACGTTTAGATTCTCAGCAATCTGCCGCATGTCCTTGTACTTGGCTATTGTAGCCTTGTTCATCTCCTCCAGCAACTTGTAATCCTCTAGGGGAGCGTTCAGTTCATGGGTAATATAGTCCTCCGTTTTCTGAAACATTTTTGTGGCCAGGCGACTAAGATTTGGATCGTGTCGAGTCAAAGCCTCGAAACTGGAAGCACTCGACAAAGTGGGTCCGTGTTGGGGGGAGTCCAGAAGAACGTTTTGATCCTGTGCTGCGGCAGAAGCAACGCTTGTTGATGGCTTTTCCGCATCCATTTCAGAGAGCCAAGATTTTCCGAGTTTTCACAAAAACAAATTATCAACCAGCTGTTGTCGTTGCTGTTGAGCTGTTGAGTGTTTTGCCATTCACGTTGAATCAGAAGATAAGACGGATTTTGAAGTGTTTACCAACACTGAAATAATTTTAAAAACCAAAACGAATTAATGATACCCTTTATTCTGGTTTCAATATAAAATTTACTAAAAACCGGTGCTTAAACACATCTAATATAAACTTTTCTTTAAATTTTTTCAAAGGAAACTGTATTAAACGTTAAAACTTACTAGTTTTAAAGTTTTATTTTTAAAATAATATTTTGAATAAACCCTACAGATATAGATTCTATAATTTATTTGCAATTTCATGGATATACCTCCAAGAATCCATATGTAATGGGAATTCTCTGAAAAGTTTATTGTTTTTCCATGGGTTTTCTATAAAAGCTAGCCCTTGTTGCACTGATAAGGTAGTGCTATGTCCAAACCCCAACGGAAATCATGTCCGAGAAGAACAACACGGAGCGGTTGCTGAAACACCTGTTCGATGGAGGTCCCTGGAATGTCTACGAACCCAACATTCTCAACCTGGGAGTGGGAGCTCCGGGAACAGATCTTCTGGAGTCCAACTGCGACAATTTCCGGAAAGCTACAGATCACTGCCTGGTGAGATTTTGATAAGCTTACGCAATACACTTCTTTGATTTGACCTTGGTGTCTAATATTTTCTTAATTTTTTGCAGCAACGGGAAAAGAGTAAAAATCAATCGCTGATTTTCCAGTATGGACCCACCAGTGGTGCTTACGAGGTGCGCCATGAGATTGCAACATATTTCAGTGAAAAGTATGAAAATCCCGTCAACAGGTGAGTTTCAGTAGATACTTCTTCTTTATCTCGTTATCTTGAAGGTTACTTCAGCAATGATAAGTAATATATGTATCTTTTAGATGGTTTGATTTTATTTATTTTAAATAATTTCTAGTGAGGACTTGATTATTACCACTGGAGCTACCCAGGGCCTACATTTGATTCTCTCCACCTTGATCGACTTCCAGGGATTCTTATTCGTAGATGAGTTCACCTACATGATAGCCCTGGATAGTATGAAGCACTTCACTAGTCTTAACATTATCCCTGTCAAGTTGAACGATGATGGTGTGGATCTGAAGGACCTGGAGGAGAAAGTCTCGAAAAGGCGTTTCAAGTCAGAGAAGAAAGAGTTCTGGGGAATATACTATACCATTCCAACGTATCATAATCCAACGGGAATACTATTCTCTCCAAGTTGGGCTATCCTTCTAGTTTATGTCTTTTTCTAATGTGGTCTAATTTTTCTTTCAGAGATTTGCCGTGGAATTGTGATACTGGCCCGCAAGTATGATTTCCTGGTGGTCTGTGACGATGTCTACACCATCCTACATTACGACGAAAAGCCCACTCTATCCCGTCTCCTGGCATACGATGATCGTTCTGATCCTGACTTCGTTGGCAGCGTCATCTCCAATGGCAGTTTTTCCAAGATTCTGGGGCCCGGAGTTCGAGTGGGTTGGCTGGAGGTACCGGCACGTATTAAACCCATCCTAGATGGATGTGGCTTTGCCAACAGCGGTGGGTGCTTCAATAATTACACCGCCGGCATCGTGAGAAGCCTCTTTGAGCTGAGGTTGGCCCAAGAACAGATAGATCGATTTTATGAAGCCTACAAGGAGAGGATGCTGGCCACCACAGAGGTGCTGCGCGATGAGCTGCCCCAGAGTTGCAAGCTAGTCAGTCCCACTGGCGGGTACTTCATTTGGGTGCGAATTCCCGACCATCTCGATGCCAGAAAGTTCTTGGAGTACAGTATGCAGGAGGAAAAGATCTTCTTTATAGCCGGTCCACGCTTCTCGTTGGATGGGGAATCTGGAAAGCAGTTCTTCCGACTGTCGATAGCCTTTTATGCCAAGGAGAAGCTGGTGGATGGCGCCAGGAGGCTGTGCCGCGCCCTCAGAAACTATATCGAGAAGAATCCTGCTGGTAGTTAGTATGGCAAAATATGTTTATTGTCGTGAATCACTGGTATCGTAATTTAAATAAGGCTTATAAAGATGTGACTTGGCTATAAACTACTTATCAAGATGTTATACACTAGATAAAGATATACATTTATGGTAAACACACAATTGTTGTACGGATTCTTGGGCACGATGCTTAAAAATATCACAAATCTGATAAATTCTATACAAATACACAACATGTTTCAGATTAGAAGTTCATACAGCTAGTATCTGCATCTGTATCTCTCTATCTTGGATTGAATCTGTATCTGTGTCTCTCTCCGTCTTGTCATTTGTGCTGCGATGCGAATGCTACAGATTTCGATATCCCTCGGATTGCTCATAATACTTTCGCTTGGAATTGGAATGCCCTCTGGCGTTACGTATTCACAAAACTACTCGGAAAAGGTCAACACAATCTCCTTGAGGGAGGTATATGTGCCGATAACCAGGCCCAAGATACCCACAATAATGAGAACAAAGTTGCCTAGAAAAGTCATAAATTAAAAATTGATTCGAAGGATGTCTTCTGGTTGTTACTTACTCAATATCAGCCAAGCCTTGCTGAGTCCTTTGGTCTGGTACCAGTGCGTGCAGATCTGAATTAGAGCTGGGAATGCCAAGCCCAAGGCAGATAGGCACAGAGCTCCGAACAGGGAGATGAACAGCTCCAGGTTGGGAATAGCCACAGCCAGGAGGACTGTTCAAAAAAACAATCAATTATTTTTTAAATTTTATGCAATTGTTATGAAAAATTTACAGGTGATCAGGACGAGGATAGTTCGCACAGCATACTCCCAGAAGAGGACATTTCGCTGGGCACCCAGACGCTTGGCCACATAGTCGTTCCAGGTGATGTCAATGGCCACATAACAGGCCAGGCCGTGGGTAATGTAGATGGCGAAGGCCAACATGCCCTTGACACACATCGACAGGCTAACAGGAATCAAAGGATTAAGGACATGGTGCTTGGTAATTCCTCAGATACTTACATTTCATGCTCTGGCATGTTGAGAGTAATAGATCCNCAGAACGGAGGCTCCATAGTTGAGGTAGCCAAAGAGACCCATGCCCACGTAAAGGAACACAATAAGGACCATGGAGACGTTGAGGACTCCACAGCTGCCGCCGAACTTCTGCGGCGTCTTCATCTCGTTTTCCAACGGCAGGATAACACCGATGGCTTCCAGGGCGAAGAGCACGGTGCCGAAGAAGAGCGGGAAGTTCTCCGGCTTGCCAAAGGCATCCTTGCCCTCCGTGGACAGCGGCTCTCGGAAGATGTAGTAGCAGATAATGCCGAAGGACACCATGGTAATGGCATTGGCCAGCGTGGAGAAGGGAGCCAGGTATTTGAGATTGCGCACCCAGTTGATCAGGATCAGTGGGAGCAGGATGATGATCATGCAGAGCCTCACATCGATATTGGTGTCACCGACGGCATCCACAATGGCCTTGATGTTGGAGGCCACGAAGACCACGTAGACACAGCAGGTGCCCAGTTGGTAGATCAACAGGAAGGTATTAACGACGGTGCCAATGTACGGGGCCAGGACACGGAAACACTTTGGTCCTTCACCGAGTGCTGTCTCCGCCACCGCAGGATAATTCATGCTGGGCATCTGTAAAAGGACTTCTTAGTTCAAAGGACTATGCAGGTGGTATCTGTTAAGCTTACCTTCTTCCTGCGACACAGTTCAAACTCCGCCTTGACCAGCTGATGGATGCAATATGTGCAAATGAATCCTATGACTATGGTTCCAATGGATCCTGTGATATAGCCAGAGTTGCGGAAGGCATTCGGCATGGCCAGGATGCCAGTGCCCAGCGATCCTTTCAGCAAATGGAACAGGGTTTCCGAGTTCCTATTATGTTAAGAGTTTATTAAACATATTATTATTTAAAATGAGTTAGCTTAACTTACGTTGTAGGATGCTCTACATTGCGGTGGTGATAGGGATTGTAGTCGGGATCCTTGGCCACTATGGCCTTGTTCTTCTGGCCCTTCTCGGCCAGCTCCATCTTGTCCGCCCGATCCCCCACGAAAGCAGCATTGCTGTGTCCATTTTTACTCATGACTGCAACGAGAGATTAGTACAAATTGTTAAATTAGTAAGAGAGCATAGAAATCTAAGATTAAGTGCATCGAGTTTATTCACTTTTGTGTCTACTACCGCCTTCTGTATCTGTATCTGTATCTGAGTATCTGTATCTGTGGCGCAACAAGTGCGTGTGCACATCACGTTGCGCGTCGCTCTGAAAATAGTCTGTGCCGCTGACATATTTCTAAATTGAAAGCAGACCTCGGCAATGTCAAGTTCAGTGGCGATTCGACTGCATCGTACCTCCTCCCTGATGTCCCTCCCTTAATACCCCCGAAAATCGGATCCACTATCTAGTAGTACCTAGTACCTAGTACCTGCCTGTTCGTGCGGCGTATGAGACGTGCTAAAATAGAACAAAACAAATCACAAAAGCCAATTTTAGTGTCAGCGGACTTTGTTGTCCGCCCTAATCGCTCCTCCTTTTTTTAGTTTATACTTTTATTGGTCGTCGTAGCTCATCTCAGACCATGCTTAATTAGAAAATATGTATAGCTGTGTGACAGGGGCCAATTTGAGACTTTACGGCTTCCAGTTAAGATAATCTCATCTGCTCGAGAGATATGGAAATTTTGGCAAATTGAGGTAAACTTTTCCGGTTCTCAGCGTGTCTCCTGCACTTGATCTGATCGGATCTAATATGATATGGAGTGTAATCAAGCCGAAAACCACTCAGACTCGATCTCTGCATAATTTCAAGTACATCGGGTTTACAAAGTCTTAGTTATGCGGAAGTCATTACCCGATCAGCACCGCATAGCTCTGAATTGTCTTTTGGGAAACGCAATACAGGGCGTATGAGTAATGGGAAAAACTATGTATTGTAATCTTTTTCATAATTCATATTTAATTATTTCGTGGGAAATTCTCGCACCTTAGACTGATTGAGAGCTCATCTGAGGAAAGAGCTTTCTAATAGACCAATTCCGGCTTAAGTCCATTGAATCACCACCAAAAATAGACAAAGGTCAGACTCTACGCAAAAGCAGAATTCGCAGAAATAATTTCCATAATTTATTTCAACTATGCTCAACTCAAAACAAAACAAACCTCCCAAAGTTTGTTTTACCAATAAGTTGAAGGCGGTTTTAACTGGATTGCCGATTCGCCAATAAATAAATTATATGTCTCTCTGGCGAATTACAAATTGGCAATTTGCTTTGATTTGGATGTGCATGATTTAGATGGGCCTTTTCCTTTCTATTTGCCAGCAGATGCCTATAAATAAATAATTTATTCGAATATTTTTCGAAAATATTTGTTTTGAGCCAGAGAATTCCCCATGAGTCGCCTCGCTCGCATTCTCTTCACGTGAACGAGATCTGAATATCAATTGAAGGCGGCACGCGACTCTCTCAGCTTTTTGTTTTCGTTTCTTTGCTTATTTTTTTGTTTCATGTTTTTATTTATCCGCTGGTATGTTTGTTTCTAGTTTTCCTGACATTTTTTTTTTATTGGCGTCTAGACTCGAGAGTTAGCCAAGTTCAATGAGCCAGGCCCGGCCAGGTTAGAGCAGGCCGACTGGCCTTAGTCTTTAACCAAGTGGTGGCATACAAATTTCAATTGTCAGCCACGAATGTTTGGTTGGCACTTCTAAGACGTCCAAGTCGCTGGCTTATAAAAGCCGTCGGCCTTGCTCCGCTTATTGGATTCGTTTTCGAATCAGAAATTTTCCTACTTCTTGTTGGTTGGTGGCTCTGGCAGTGAATTTTGGAGTGGAAAAGTTCTTGGCACTCGAAGAATTCCAAACAGGTTGGCAAGTTGTTGGCTTCAAGTCGAGTGGCAACTTTAATTGCCAGTTTTTAGAGGGTAATAAGTGGTTGGTTGGTAATTAAAATCAAACTTAGCACAAGTCTTATTATAGTTCCTAAAATTGTTTATTTTATGCTACGAACAATTATTTTTCACATCCTCTTGGCAAGTGTCAGAGAAGTCTGATCTTTATTTGGCAATACTTTAGCTTGGTCAACACGGCGTATGGGTGATGTGGGCTGGCGTTTCTCTTATTATTTTTATCAAAGATTTGTGATGTTATCACTGTAGCTTCTTGCTAAATAAACAAAAACATGAAGGATTTATGGCACTGCATTGTATTTTATAAAGACTTGAAGTTCACTCGATAAATACCATATCTAAGACAAATAAATTGTTATTTGCTAAGAAGTCTGATAGGTTTCTAGAGGGCTTGAGAGGTCTTAAAGGTCTTGACCCCTTTGCAAGTGCTTGTAAAGGTCTGAAGTCTTATGACATATAGCTGTAGCTCAAAATGTGCAATGCATAATAATACCAATTGAAATCTCTGCTATTTCTGGCCACTAGATCAATAATTTGCGTCAGAGGCTGGTTGCGCGTCGTTGTCTAAATTTAACTGCAATTAATTGTAGTTGCAGGCTTGCCGCACGGGGCACGGGGCATGGGGCATGGGGCATTGGGGCCACAAAGGTTAGCTCACTTGAAAGCGATCTGTGCACTCAAGCCCGACTTACTAATTTGCAAAAAAAAGTCGCGCGTCGCCACTTCCGTTGCGGGCTAATTAGCCCAAAAAAAAAAAAAAAAACAAAAAATTGCCAGAAATTGACTCACTTACCGACTCTGGTGTTTGATTTTTTTTGCGGCTTGCGAAACACTCGCTTGGGTAACTTGTGGCTCTGGATAATTGCAACTTCTTTTGCATAAAGAAACAAGAAACACTCTGAGAAACACTGGCCAAGTAATTAACCGACAGCCGAAATCAAAACATAAATCCAAATCAACGTAGATCCACAAGACGCGCACTTATATGATATATATGATATAGTACTATAACTAAGTGATGGTTAGTTGGTCGGATCTGCGATGTGATCGTGTTGGCCGCGCGTTAACGACTAAATCAGACCCAACGTGGGTCACCAGTTTTAAGCATCGCGCGAAACGTTGCACGACACTCGCACGACACACACTCTTACTGCCACACACACACCGCCACACCGCCACACCGCCATACTCACACACCCAGGGCACACTGGGAAACATCTCGCACATTTTTATTTGACTGCCGCAGCATCCAAAGGGGTTTTGTCGGGGGGTGGCTGGCTTTCGTTTGTGTTTCAATCTGATCACTTAGTGCCCTTAAGTTACACGATCTGGTGCCCGCACGGATCCTCCTCCTGGGCCGTGCTAATTGTCCCGGCAAACTGATTTGTTTATGGCTTCCCACACTTGTTTACCTTCTGTCTGATTTTCTGGGAAATTAAGGAAGAGCTCTAACGTTTCCTTAAACACTAATGAAGGTTTTTCCCCTGAGATGTTGTGTTCTTAAATATTATTAAACTTACCCTCTTAAGATTTTAATTTGATATTTTTAGTTAAATTAAATCTATCTATAATCCTAGGAAAAAAATTGTTAGCCCAACCAACATGTTTCCAGTTTACCAACAAACTGTTTTCTAGACTCTTGTGGAAGTATGTTAGTTTCGAAATGGTAGAATATTCAAAAATCTTAATTATATAAGCTTGGTAAGAATAAAGCAATGTAAAGTTCCCAAACCAGCTTTCCCTGCTCCCAAAAAAAATAATTGAATAAAAACGAAAACTTACCGTGTTACCCATAATCGATCGATTTGTGACTGTCACTCCAACAAGTTTTCATGTAACCATCATCAAGGCCTGCTCTTCAGTTGCGATCCCCCCGGGATTGGTGGGCCACTTTCCTACACCCGGGCACTGCGATATTGCCAAATATTTGGCCAGGGCATTGTCTGGCTTATGGCAAGACCACAAAAGAACCAGTAACCAGAAAAACAGCTACCATGTCCATTGCAGGCGCTCCAAGACACTCTGATCGGCTGCCAATTAACATGTTTTTTTTTTCCTTTATTCGATCGGATGGCTTAATGCACTTTCTCAGCGCCCGTTAACCGGTTCCTCCCAAGAAAGAGGCTGTGAGAGCGAGGGGGGGTTGTTCTGCAGGCTGTTAACTTGGCCAAATGAAATTTCGTGCACTGGCCGCGTGCCTTCCTGCGAATTGCGCATACGCCGGGTGCGCCTGGGAATTACCCCAGTTATCCCTCACTGGCTACCGATATGGATATCGGGTCGGGTGCCTGACTTGTGGTATCTGGTATCAGACGAAAAACCGGTTACCATTCGGCCCAGCTCTGACGTAGTCTCTTCGTCTAGCCAATCTTGACTTTGGCTATGACGCCAGATAGCCGACAGGCCGACAAGCGAAAGGGGAATCTGATTTGCGCATTTCTTTAGCGCCGGAGAATCCGCTCTAATGGGTTAATGACTTACCGAACATATGGCCCAATAATTCCCACCACCATCAATGGAGGTGTTAACTCTTTACCGGTATTGCCGGCAATTTGCACCTCGGCATAAAATCATTAGAGCCAGCCATATAATATCGATTATATGGGAGGGGATACTTTGATTCCAATTTACGGGAAGAGTTTTAATCTTTTGGTCGAGGAAAAACACCTGTGACGTGATGCTTCGAGGTGAAAACGCTAATTGGACTGGTTGGCCAAAAAAAGAGGCTCTCATTTTAATAAATATGATATTAGATTCCATTAAAAACACACAACATGCTGATTAAACAAGGTAGCTTCCCATTTGAGGTTTAATATAAAGTATACAATAACTGATGTCTGATAATTGCATGTGAAATGTATCTGATTGGGTGTAAAATTAAACAAAAGCACTCTATTTGCTATGAAGTGTGTTTAATCAGTGGGTAGTTATCGTTGTCAGGGTCGCTAAATAATGTTTTAATTTATAATTATTAGGGAGTATATGTTTTTAAAGAAAGCAATACCTTAAGGTATCGTATTTGAAACTTTTTTGGTGATAAATACTTCCTACCTTTTGAAAAAAAGTATTCTAATTTATGAATTTTTCTTCGAGTGCATCTGTTAAGTAAACATCCACATACTCACTAGCACAATAGCAGCTAGGGAAAATTGATTTCGCCCTGAACTTGTGCTGCCCTGTTTGGTGTCATATATGATACACACGTGCCACCAAAACTGATACTTCTGGTCTCTGGCAATGGACCTCTATGAAGAGATATGATTTTTTTTACCCTGATGGTGGTCAGGTGGTCGACTGCCCTTTGGCCTCGCCAATTTCCCCCGGCAAGGGGACTTTTACTTTTCAACCGGAGATTTAGTTTGTGAAATGAGATATGGGCGGGGTGTCCATATCTCATGCCGGCGTGTAAATTTGTGGCAGCTCAATTGAAAAATTGCTTTGTTATTCTCAATTTGAGGCTCTAAACAGTTTTAGGCACTATGCGTCGGTTTAATCACAAATTGCGCACAAAAGAGCGAATACCATTTCGGTATACCTCTGGCCTGATGCGGTGCTGTTTCTGATGGGTGCTGATTTATTATTATTATCATTATATTGGGGTTGGCTGGTTCGCATCTCGCTGAAGGAAGTGGGAATTGAGGGTGACACAGTTTTTTGTGGATTGCTTCCAGCATATTGCTGCCTGAAGAGAGCTAACTTATCCATCGGGCTTGGGCTTGGATGGTCCATGGGTTGGACATCAGTTGGGGATCAGTTGGTGTCAGCTTGGTCAGGGTGAAAGGTTCGTGGTGCAAGGTCTGCCATGTCGACACTCGAGACTGTAAGTCCTCCCAAACAATATATATTTTTTTATAAACTTAGAAGCTTAATAATATTAGTTCTTAAAGTCATTGATTCAAGCTTGCATTTCAAGCTTTAAGTTTATTATTTTTTGCAAATGACAAAACCGGAACACCTTGACGCATTAAATTTTAACTATCTTTTGGAGTTATTGCCTGAAACACCTCAGAGGGTTAAGACCAAAGGAGCTTTTCCACCAACTGGACTTATCACTAGAGAAACCCTAAATAGCACCTCAAGAGAACTTTCCACTTAGCCCCAGTTTATCTCACAGATAAGAACTCTAACCACTGCGTGCACTAGCCTACAAGATCGCTGATATCTTTATCTTGTGAAACATTGTCAAATTTCGACAGACAGTATCGCGTTTTGAGTTATTTCTCACGTTCTGGTGTCTGGGTCGAGTCGGTGGAATTGCAATAAAACAGTCTAAACACTTCACCCCCGGAGGCAGGCAAATGACAGAGTCAATGTTAATGTTAATGCTCCACCGCTGCCATTGCCAAGTGCGAATGTTTTGTACGGCTATGGAGTGTTCAGGGGCTTTGGGGGAGTTGAGGCAGTACTCGAGCGGGTTCCGAGAGCTTTGGGATCGAGATAGAGGTTGGCTGAGCGTTAAACTTTTGTTTTAAATTGAATGTCTGACCAGATTCGCGCTTTTATTCTGTGCCCGCCAATCGCTCCGCAAACAACCAGCCAGCCCGAACCGACCACCGACTCCGGCTGTGAACGCGGCGTATACTTAATATAATTGTTTTCCGTGTTGTCCGTGTTTTCCGTAGGTGTAGTACCATTCGAACGGATAATGACGCTGGCCGTGATTAGCGGCTCGGGCGCAGCCAGTGATATAGTAAGTGCCTCGTAAGCGTAATATATCCGAGAGTGTTTCCCAATTGATAAGCCCAATTGCCCCGATTCGAACAATCAGAAACGATTAATGTGGAATTCGGTCACGCGGAGTATGACAATTTTCAAATCAGTTTTAACGAATATAGAATAAATTATGTCTGGTTACTAAACCATATCCCACTAATAGCTTTAAAATTCAAATAATATGAAGTATTAGTCATACCAATTATTTCTTTAAACCTGCTTCCAAAATACGTTTATAAATAGATGCAGTTCTTTCAAGTTTAAATGGATATTAACCCATAAAAAGAATGCAATTGTATTTAATGATACCTAAAACGTTCTTTTAATAATTAACATGAACTTCGATCGCATAATTTATAAAACATAAAATATAATAAACACTCCAAAGGCCAAACTGACAATAAATCATAAATAAATCATTGCCAACTCATTACACAGAATTATCAATTGGATATTTCGGGGGACAGATGAGAAACCCCCTGAAACCATTTCGTTTTTAGACTCCTGTATATCACTGTAGAGGGCAATTAGTCGGAGGGCAAACACGGCGGATGGATGATATTATGGCAGCCTTATCGGGAGCTCCCCTGTTTGTTTTGGGATTTTGGTGAACCTGCGGCAGTCATCAAGTGTCTGTTACCTAAGAGTGACTGCTCCATAAAGTGGATTAGGGAAGAATAATAGAATCGACATTGGTAGCAAGTGTAATAAGCCTTAAGTGCTCATTAACTAATCACGTGGAATAACTATTTAGAATATATATTTTTCGCAACATTGTCCCTTGGAAAGTGATTCATTGGAGCGGAATAGGTGAATCAGTTCCCACCCCGTATTTATAGAAATATCTAAAATTGTTCCACTCTCTTATCCAAATTATCAGTGGAGCGGTTATTTTGGTCGGGAAATACATGGAAT
>JAJJHT010016764.1:1059-20196 GCA_021223865.1 Drosophila pandora
CAGACGGACATGCTCATATCGACTCAGGAGGTGATCCTGATCAAGAATATATATACTTTATAGGGTCGGAGATGTCTCCTTCACTGCGTTGCACACTTTTGACCAAAATTATAATACCCTCTGCAAGGGTATAAAAAAACCAAGTTATGGCATATCCGATCAATCATATAATAAACATGTATTATATCTAAAACAAGAAAGGAAAGCTAACTTCGGGCGGAGCCGAAGTTTATATACCCTTGCAGTTCAGTCGCAGTCCGCTAGGTGGCGCCACGCATCTTATATTATTAGATATGTAGCGGATCGTATATAGTCGGCCGATCCTTATGAAATTTGGCATATTGAATTATTTTTAACAAAATAGAATCTGTACCAAATCCCATCTTTCTAACTTAAAAAACACCAAAGTTATTCCAATTTCGATCGTTCTATGACAGCTATAGGATATAGTCGGCCGATCCTTATGAAATTTTGTACACAAGATATTTTGGTCAAATATAACATGTGTGGAAAGTCCCAACCCTCTAACTTAAAAAACACCAAAGTTATGGCATTTCCGATCAATCAGTTATATGGCAGCTATAGGATATAGTCGACCGATCCCGGCCGTTCCGACTTATATACTGCCTGCAAAGGAAAGAAGGGTGTGTGCAAAGTTTCAACTCGATAGCTTTAAAACTGAGAGACTAGTTTGCGTAGAAACGGACAGACGGACAGACGGACAGACGGACAGACGGACAGACGGACAGACGGACATGCTCATATCGACTCAGGAGGTGATCCTGATCAAGAATATATATACTTTATAGGGTCGGAGATGTCTCCTTCACTGCGTTGCACACTTTTGACCAAAATTATAATACCCTCTGCAAGGGTATAATAAATGCGCAAAGATAAAAAATTAAAAAAACTGGAAATTACGTTTTTCCATTTTTTCTAGTTAAAACAATTGTTGAATGTAACAATTTATTTTGGGTGTGCGATATAAAATAATAAATATTAGAAAAGTATTGGCGGAGTTGGTTTGCCTGGTTTTTTTTTAGCTTTTAATCCATGATTTGACCCAAAAACGTAATTTAAGTAAATTTATATGCATTATATGCTCAGTGGGGGCATATGCATATAAAGCTTTCTACTTATAAAATTTTACATTCTTCTTATTAACACATCAAAATTTGCCATCAAGCAATGAAGTTCGAGATTAGCCGAGTGGAGAGCGTTGTTGTTTCTATCACGGAAGGGCCTGAGTTCTAATCCTAGGTGAGGCAATGCTTATGTTTTACTTTTTAAGCTCTTTTTTATTTGGATTATATTTTTGAAATATTTGAAAATATCTTATGTACAAAATTTCATAAGGATGGGCCGACTATTTCCTATAGCTGTCATAGAACGATCGGAATTGGCATAACTTTGGTGTTTTTTAAGTTAAAAAGATGGGACTTGGTACAGATTCGATTTTGGGCAAAATAATCTTATTGGCCAAATTTCATAGGGATCGGCCAACTATATCCAATAGCCGCCATATAACTGAACGATCGGAAATGGCACAACTGCAAGGGTATATCAACTTCGGCTTTAACTCCGAAGTTAGCTTTCCTTTCTTGTTTTTCTTTGGGACCTCAAGATTGGTACCTCAACCGACCCGTCCGACATTTCTTTCACAAGTTATTCAAGAAATTAGAATTTTAAAGCTTTTTCAAAAAGTTGTAGAACAATAATTGCTCATATGACAATAACAAAAATCTCCAATTTTATTCAGGATTGCCAAGAAAAAAATACAGACAAACAGACACACTGGCTTCATTTTGAAAAAACTGTAAAAATCTAATTTCTTGAATAACTTCTGAAAGAAATGTCGGACCGGGCCGGTTGAAGTACCAATCTTGTGAGTCTTCTCATTAAGACATGAGACACTGAAACACAAAGCAGAATTAGATCAAAAGTTGCCAACATGCAACAAAGTTCGAGGTTAGCCGAGTGGAGAGCGTCGTGGTTCCTAACACGGGGGGCCTGGGTTCGAGTCCAAGTTGAGTCAATGTTTACGTTTTACTTTTTAAGCCCTTTTTTATTTGGATTTTATTTTTAAATAAATAAACTAAAATCTGAAAAGATATACTCCGTATTTTGTAGGGTATTGACCAAATATATGCAGACTCCAAAAAGCAAAGTTGCCAATCAAATACACACACATGTATAAGTAAATGCAAGCTTCACAGGAGGCTGGACAAAATGGGTAGCTGCACTTACAGGACTATATCTTGAGTTAACGGATTTTGCCAGATATGAGCCATATATCAAAAGTTGCGTCATCTCAAAAGCTATCTACACGTGCAATAAAAAAATAGGATCAGTCGAGTAAATTTTGAAAAATAATTTTTTTTCTTAAAAAAAAAGTTTATTTTCAGTGTATTTTTTTTTTTGTACTATATAGACGTTTGGTCTCAAAGAAAGTGAAATTTATATTTAAAAAACCATTTCAACGGTGTAAAGCTCTTTTTAATATCTTTCTTAATTATAAAGTTATGAATTTTTTCATTAACAAAGTTTTTTTAATTTTGTGACTTAAGCTCAAGGTATTTCAAAAAGTTGTAGAACAATAGTTGCTCATATGATAGTAACAAACATTTTCCAATTTTTTTCAGGATTTTTAAGAAAAAAATAGTGCAAACAGACAAACCGACAAACCGACGCAAACTGGCTTCATTTTGAAGAAGAAGAAAAAATCGAATTTTTCGAATAACTTCTGAATGAAATGTCGGATCGGGTCGATTGAGGTACCAATCGACGCGTATTTAGCTCTAGAATGCGAATATATAAAAATATTCCATCTGGGGACCAAAATGTGTCCACCAGCCCCACTTTAGTGATTAAATTTTTTTTTACTTTCACCCTAATTTCTCTCAAACTACATGGTTTAAATCAAACAACAGAACATTCATCCCAAACAATGAGTTTACATGCTCGCTGTTCTTTTCCCATACCTGATGTTGAAGTGCATTTGAAGAAATTTATGTTCACTGTCTGGGAACTGGAGCAGGGCGCCAGCTTTGTGATATATTTGCCCTTTGATTTTGAAAGTTGGCATGAATTCGTCAGTTACAATTTACGAACCAAATGACGTCATTTGAAAGCAAGAATTATATTTCCTAATATTTAATAGGAAATGCTTCGACTCAGCAGTGGTTCCAGCAAGCAGAGTTCACAGTGGCTCTGGTGGTGTTTCAAGTTGACGTAATTTGATTTTCCCGCCAGAACAACACATTTCTTTCGTTTCATTATTGAACTTCATAGCCTGGCAGCAAGTGCAGACATGGCTCATCTGGCCAATGACGACATGGCGACTGGAGCTATAATCAACAGCTGGATCATATCGAAATGCAAGAAATTGCTGATTTCGATCTACTGTTATCTGTGCACGGAATTCAACAGACCTTGCCCTATCGTGCTCATGTCTTTGCTAGCGAATTAAATCTATTGCTGTTGATCTTCAAGCCTGACTCCACGCCTTTCTGCTGCTTTCATGATAACGTCAATTACATAGCTTTCATTTGCGTTTTGTTATTCCAAGTCGGGTTCTTTTATTAACATAAAAGACCACGTTTATACCACGTTTTATAGTGACTGGCGTTTCATGTCAAGTCACACGGGAACGCTGTCGAACGAGATAAAAAGTATCCTATGTCTGTCTCCTGGCTCTAAGCTATCCCCTACCAATTTTCAGCCAAATCTGTTCTGCCGTTCTTGAGTTATAAGTGGTGCAACTAACACGACTTTCTTTTATATACATATATAGACGGTCAAAAGAATTTAATGACCCGTACACAACTAAAACGTTATAGCTTTTCTAACTTAAAAAACAACAAAGTTATGCCAATTCCGATCGTTCTTTGACAGCTATAGGATATAGTCGTCCAATCCTTATGAAATTCAGCAAATCAGATTATTATTTTCAAAATAGAATCTGTACCTCTGCAAGGGAATAAAACTATTAAAGTTATGCCAACAAACAAAGTTATGGCATTGTCGATTAAGCTATAGGATATAGTCGACCGATCCCGGCCGTTTCGACTTATATACTGCCTGCAAACAAAAGAAGGATGTGTGCAAAGTTACAACTCGAAAGCTTTAAAACTGAGACTAGTTTGCGTAGAAATAGATAGACGAACATACGGACATGCTCATATCGACTCAGGAGGTGATCCTTATCAAGAATATATATACTTTATAGGGTCGGAGATGTCTCCTTCACTGCGTTGCACACTTTTGACCAAAATCATAATACCCTCTGCAAGGGTATAACAAGCACCTTTAGATTTCTATGAATGAATGCAACTTATATGAATGAATTGGTTTATATATACAACATATGACATATGTATGTGACAGGGTTGATGTGAGAGGGTTTAAGACCGAATAAGAATTAAAAGACGCGGGAGCGCGGCTCAACGCTTGATGCTGCGGAGCGACCGAGAGATACCGAGACAATATAGCACGTGACGGCAGATGCAGGTGGCCGATCGAATGCACGAGGGCGGGCGACGCGGATAGACAAAGATAAAGAAAAGATAAAAAAATTCAATAAATTATTGCAGGCTAAACTTTCTGGTGGCTGCTTGATCCGACAATATTAAAATAAATTTTTTTAGTTATCTAGTTCAATAGACTTGTTTTTATTTTGTGTGTAATGAATTTTAGATCGATACTACAAAGTTTATATAACTTCAATATATAATTTTATTAAATTTTATCGATGACATTATAAAACCGTTTTTATGCGGCTTCCTTTGCTAGTCGGTCTGCTTTTTCAACAACTTCCTCTATTGGTCCAACCATATAGAAAGCTACTTCAGGCAGATGATCATACTCTCCAGCAAGAATTTGTGAAAAGCCCTTTATAGTTTGTTCCAATGGAACCAGTTTTCCAGCATGCCCAGTAAAGACTTCAGCGACTTGGAATGGCTGCGATAAGAAGCGCTGAATCTTCCGAGCACGTGCGACAGTAAGTTTGTCTTCCTCAGACAACTCATCCATTCCCAGGATGGCAATAATATCCTGGAGAGATTTGTAATCCTGTAAAATTTTTTGAACACCACGAGCCAC
Organism: Drosophila pandora; assembly: GCA_021223865.1. Lineage (NCBI taxonomy): Eukaryota > Metazoa > Arthropoda > Insecta > Diptera > Drosophilidae > Drosophila > Drosophila pandora. The sequence goes on from JAJJHT010016764.1 coordinate 6,160, forward strand.
ATTGTAATGTTCTTGACCAATAATGTTGGGGTCCATAATACGGGATGTGGAATCCAGAGGGTCTACCGCTGGGTAGATACCTAACTCAGCAATCGCACGAGACAAAACGGTTGTAGCGTCCAAGTGAGCAAAAGTAGTTGCTGGTGCAGGATCAGTTAAATCATCAGCTGGCACATAAATAGCCTGCACAGAGGTAATGGATCCCTTCTTCGTGGTAGTAATACGTTCCTGCATAGAACCCATGTCGGTGGCCAAAGTTGGTTGGTAACCTACGGCCGAAGGAATTCGTCCCAACAAAGCAGACACTTCAGAACCAGCTTGGGTGAATCGGAAAATGTTATCAATAAAGAGTAGTACATCTTGTCCTTCTTGATCACGGAAATATTCAGCTACAGTCAGACCAGTTAAAGCAACACGAGCACGGGCACCTGGTGGCTCGTTCATCTGACCGTAAACCAAAGCTACCTTTGATGTTTTATCTTTCAGTGAAATGACACCAGATTCAATCATTTCATTGTACAAGTCATTTCCCTCACGAGTTCGTTCGCCGACTCCAGCAAAAACTGAGTATCCACCATGGGCTTTGGCCACGTTATTAATCAGCTCCATAATCAAAACAGTTTTTCCAACTCCAGCGCCTCCAAACAAACCGATTTTTCCACCCTTAGCGTAAGGGGCCAGAAGATCAACGACTTTAATTCCAGTGACCAAGATCTCCTGCTCCACTGACATTTCAACAAACTCGGGAGCCTCGGCATGAATGGGAGCTGTCTTGTCGGTTGGAATCGGACCACGCTCATCAATAGGTTCACCTTAAATAAATATTTAAAAATGTATTTCCCATAAATGCGTTACAGTAAATTTCACATACCTATAACATTAATAATGCGTCCCAAGGTTTCAGCCCCAACTGGAATACGGATGGGGTATCCAGTATCTAGAACCTTCTGTCCGCGAACCAAGCCCTCGGTACCATCCATGGCAATAGTGCGCACAGTGTTTTCACCCAAGTGCTGAGCTACTTCTAGCACTAAGCGTGGAGAGCGATTGTCAACTTCCAAAGCGTTCAATATTGGCGGCAAGTTATCATCAAATTGCACGTCGACAACAGCTCCAATGACGGCCACAATTTTGCCATTGGCTCCAGCAACTGCTTTGACAGCTGCTTTCGCGGCATGTCCACGAGCTGAAAAAATTGTATCAGATAAAAAAAAAACATTTCTTATAAAATTGTAGTTTTTTGTTTACAATAAAAAATATTAGGAAGGTAAAATATAATCAAGAGAAAATAAATTTTCAGTTTACAACATTTTTTTTGGAAAGATTATATACATAACAAGAAAGGAAAGGTAACTTCGGGCGGAGCCGAAGTTGATATACCCTTGCAGTTAAGGTTGTGCCATTTCCGATCGTTCCGTCAAATGGCGGCTATAGGATATAGTCGTCCGATCCGATGAAATTTGGTAGAACAAATAAGATCGCCCAAAAGAAAGTCCCATCTTTCTAACTTAAAAAACAACAAAGTTATCCCAATTCCGATCGTTCTTTGACAGCTAGAGGATATAGTCGGCCGATCCTTATGAAATTTTTTACATAAGATATTTTGGATAATATACCATGTGTGGAAAATCAAAACCCTCTAACTTAAAGAAATCGAACTAACACCAAAGTTATGGCATTTCCAATCAATCAGTTATATGGCATCTATAAGCAAAAGAAGGATTTGTGCAAAGTTCGATAGCTCTAAAACTGAGAGACTAGCTTGCGTATAAACCGACAGACAGACGGACAGACAGTCAAGCGGACGGACAGACGGACATGCTCATATAGACTCAGGATCCTGATCAACAATATATGTATATACTTTATAGGGTCAGAGATGTCTCCTTCACTGCGTTGCACACTTATGACCAAAATTAAAATACCCTCTGCAAGGGTATAAAAATGTATGTACTTACCTAAGTACATACATATGTATGTATGTATGTACATGTGTCCATTATTACATCACAAAAATTAGTTTAAAAAAATAGTTAATCGTAACAGGTACAATTCTCTTTTGTAAATATAAAAAATAAAAAGCACAATGCACATTACAATGCAAAAGCGCATTACTTAAATATTACTGATTAAAATTTTTTTTATGTAAAAAAATATTACATAATTTTCAATTTTGATATATTTAGAGTCTTGGAATCTTTTATTTTTCTGCATAAAATACTTAATTAAAAAGGGAATATAATAAAATATTTCAAAGTTAAACAATATCAAAAATTATTAATAGTTTTAAACACAAAGTTATGCAACCAATTTTTCTTCAATCGTTAAATCATTTGAAACGTTTAGGTTATGTTCAAAATTACAATGGACATACATATTTCTTAAGGGGAATACTATTTTTACGGGATTTTAATATAGAAATTATGAAAGGTATTTTTTAATACTTACACAATTGCCCCAAAAATGGGAGCAAATTCTTGTCGGCTTTGGAAGCAGCACGTAACGCGAACATTCTTCGGATTCTTCAGAACTGCGTGTAGCAAAAGCGCCTATTAAAATTTCAGTATAAGACAGTGTGGCCAGAGGTGGGATAGTAAAATAACCCACAACCCACTCTCAATTGGTATTTTTAAAATCGGTAGTACCCATTGTACCCCATGTATTAAAATAAATTCAATGCAAGAGTTTGACAATGGGGTTTAAAATATTTTATTACTACCGCACTTGGATAATGAAAAATTTTATTTCAGCAATGGAATACAAGGAAATGAAAATAGGTGAAAAAATGTTCATGCCAGGGTCTGTTCGACACCAAATACTAAAATCAATCAAAACGATAAATACCAGAAATGCGCAGGGGAATGTAAATCTGCAGTAGTGATGCCAATATTTTTCGACAAAAAAAGATTGAGAAAAAATACAGGAAAAACTGGCTAAAAACTCTCTCTACCTCAGCATTTTACCATGGCAATGAAAGCAGGCTGAGAGCAAAATTTACCAAGTCCTCATAGGTGCCTGCAGAATCCCGATACCCCTTCACTTCTGACCAAAATTTTGAAGTATTTTCCATATTTTCCAAATTCATCAGGTGAATATTGGAAAATTGTTAAATCATTTTGCTTTTAATCTCACAATTTATTGAAAATATATTTAAAATATTCAGAATTAAGTCATTTTTGAAATAATAAATTTATTAATTTAATTTAAATTAATTTAATTTAAAAATAAGGACAAATTTCCGGATGAAAAATATAAAAAACAAGAAAGAAAAGCTAACTTCGGGCGGAGCCGAAGTTTATATACCCTTGCAGTTCAGTCGCAGTCCGCTAGGTGGCGCCACGCATCTTATATTATGAGATATATAGCGGATCGTATATAGTCGGCCGATCCTTATGAAATTTGGCATATTGAATTATTTTGCCCAAAGAGTAATCTGTACCAAGTCCCATCTTTCTTACTTAAAAAACACCAAAGTTTGCCAATTCCGATCGTTGTATGACAGCTAAAGGATATAGTCGGCCGATCCTTATGAAATTTTGCACATAAGATATGTTGGTCAAACATAACATGTGTGGAAAGTCCCAACCCTCTATCTTAAAAAACAACGAAGTTATGGCATTTCCGATCAATCAGTTATATGACAGCTATAGGATATAGACGGCCGATCCCGGCCGTTCCGACTTATGTACTGCCTGCAAAGGAAAGAAGGATGTGTGCAAAGTTTCAACTCGATAGCTTTAAAACTGAGAGACTAGTTTGCGTAGAAACAGACAGACAGACAGACAGACAGACAGACAGACGGACAGACGGACAGACGGACAGACGGACATGCTCATATCGACTCAGGAGGTGATCCTGATCAAGAATATATATACTTTATAGGGTCGGAGATGTCTCCTTTCACGCAAAGGAAAGAAGGATGTGTGCAAAGTTTCAACTCGATAGCTTTAAAACTGAGAGACTAGTTTGCGTAGAAACAGACAGACAGACAGACAGACAGACAGACGGACAGACGGACAGACGGACAGACGGACAGACGGACATGCTCATATCGACTCAGGAGGTGATCCTGATCAAGAATATATATACTTTATAGGGTCGGAGATGTCTCCTTCACTGCGTTGCACACTTTTGACCAAAATTATAATACCCTCTGCAAGGGTATAAAAATTACAGATTTTAGGTATGCGGATGATTTTCAATATTTTCCGGATGTTAAAAACAGGACAGATCTGTCCGGAAAAAGGAAAAATTGGCATCACTGATTTGGGATGAACGTTTTTACAGGCCCCAGCGATCAAGTATAAATTTTTATGTTTCAAACCTTTCGACAGGGTTAATGATAGAATTGCATGCAAATTTTAGTCTAAGATTCAGAAAACATGTGTAAAATCTTGGGAAAGTCACCTATAATTTCTGTGAAGCTTTACTGAACCAGCCTTCAAAGAGATTTGTGTTTACCGTTTAAAACCTAGTACTCAGATCAACAAAAACTGTTTTTTTAGCTATGAGCCTAGAACTCAGATCAAAAAACATGTTTGACTTGTAAAATAGTTCTTTTTTCCAGTGGGAACGAATTATTTGGGTTCACTCAAACTGATGTATTGTATGTACTATGGTTCTACTGTCAATCAGCTGTGTTTGTTAACAAAAAATTTATTTGAATTTGAATCAACAAATTTTTCTAGAAAAACTTGTACTTTTGCATTTTACTCTATCTTGGACGGCTTTGGGAAGGTGGGCCAACAAAAAATAAAGTAATTAATTTTTTTAATTTAATTTTTATATATTTAATAATTATTCACACGTTTTATTAAAAATGGCTTACAACTTTTATTATGAATGGTTCCATAAACAAATAAAATAACAAAACATACAAAGCATACAAATTTACAAAGCTCCAATATTTTTTGTACTTATGTTAATGGTGATGAAAATCGTAGAAACAGTCGAACATTTGGGTAGCGAAAAACTAACATAAAATATAAAAAAGTCGAAAAAAATAAAAAGCCAATAAATCGTATTTTCGAATTGGTTGTATAAAACGAAGCATTGACATTTTTTTGGGCAGCATACAAATTTGTTTTCTGGGTGATATTTTCACTGATAATATCATTCAAAAAGATCTGAAAAAACTTGAGGGGAGGCTCAGTTAAGGATATTGCAGAGTTATCCATAACTAGGTTCGTTTGGCACCACAACACCTTTTTGGAAAGCGGTGAAGCGGTCGGGGATAGTCCAAACAGATCCTACACATTCAACTATTGTGTTTTCTTTAACCTGAGCAATATTATGCTCAGCAGGTGCTTGCATTTGCGTTTCTGTGCTTGAGTTAAATTCGATGCAATCGAAGTTGAATGTGACAACAATTTTGCAAAAGGAGTAGGACTCCCGCCTCACACAAATCTATCTAAGCAACATAGAATCTGACATATGCAGCACTTTTTCAATCGCTTCTTCATCTTCCTCATTGACACGAAGCACTGCCTGGTGACGATCTCCAGTCAAATCGTCCTCAAACTCTTCTCCGTCCGTATCAATAATAAAATCCATTGAATTTACAAATTTTTCAATCTTCACGTTGAAAAGAGTTGTTAGCATATTCATTTGTCGTCGTTCCATGTCTACTAAATCAATTATTTGTAACTACGAGCAATAAGGTAAAGTTATTTTTCCAGCAGCAAACTTTTTAAAATGTTTTAAAAAAATACTAATATTTTGCACGTCTTACAAAATAATTTGTTCGTCCAAGTTGCACAATTTTTTTGCTAAAAATAACTTCAGCAGCTGACGCAAACCCTAGTAACTTAATATTTGGACTTCCCCGAATTAGAAAAAACGCAAAACCGAGTCAAAAGGAATGAAAAGAGTAAAAACAAGAAAGCAAAGCTAACTTCGGGCGGAGCCGAAGTTGATATACCCTTGCAGTTGTTCCATTTCCGATCGTTCAGTTATATGGCGGCTATTGGATATAGTTGGCCGATCCCTATGAAATTTGGCAAATCAGATTATATTGCCCAAAATGGAATCCGTAGTCCCATCATTCTAGCTTAAAAGACACCACAGTTATACCAATTCCGATCGTTCAGTTATATGGCAGCTATAGAATATAGTCGGCCGATCCTTATGAAATTCGGCAATTCAGATTATTTTTTCAAAAATAGAATCTGTACCAAGTCCCATCCTTCTAACTTAAAAAAAAAACAAAGTTATGCCAATTCCGATCGTTCTATGATCTGTCATATATATATACATAGGATATATAGGCCGATCCTTATGAAATTTTGTACATAAGATATTTTGGTCAAATATAACATGTGTGGAAAGTCTCAACCCTCTAGCTTAAAAAACACCAAAGTTATTGCATTTCCGATCAATCGGTTATATAGCAGCTATAGGATATAGTCGACCGATCTCGGCCGTTCCGACTTTTATACTGCCTGCAAAGAAAGAAGTTTTAACTCGATAGCTCTAAAACTGAGAGACTAGTTTGCGTAGAAACAGACAGACGGACAGACGGTCAGACGGACATGCTTATATCGACTCAGGAGGTGATCCTGATCAAAAATATATATACTTTATAGGGTCGGAGATGTGTCCTTCACTGCGTTGCACACTTTTGACCAAAATTATAAAACCCTATGCAAGGGTATAAAAATGTGTTTTTACCCTGACCCGTCTAGAGGCGGTCTTGGGCACTAGAGGGGTACCGCGATTACTGGCTTTCGCTCAACGACCAACTCACCAGTTGAATATTTTTCTGTATTCGTTCTCGGCAACCACTGAAATCAAAACTGCCATAAATTCCTGAACATGACTCCAAGTGAAAGGACACAAAAGATAACAAGATTTCCATTGCATGCAGATCAAGGTATAAATGTCACTTCTGCCAAAAGAATCATCACACAATGTTACATTATACACCAACTCGAACAAGCGCATCAGCAGGCATCCAACCAATAACCCCATAAGTGCTACTCGCGACAGCACAAATTGAAGTCCATGGTCCTACAGGAGGATGACAAAAATGTAGCGTAGTAATAGATTCACAATCACAAATGAACTTAATTTCCCTGGAACTGGCAAATAAACTTGTATTATAATCAGCACCAACCAACGTGATTATCAAAGGCATTGCAGGGACCAAAGAAAGAAACTACCCTAGTCATTTACCACCAAGGAGAAGTTATGCGATCTATATACCATAATAAACTTAAGCCTAGCTTATCTATTGCGACGAAGCGTTGCGAGAGAGCGCAACTAAGCTTTTCCACAGATTTAATTTAAAGAGCTCCCAACGCTCATAGGAGTAGGTGCATTGCAGATTTAACACCTGCTTTTCATAGTCCTTCCATAACACGCAAAACAAGCAAAAAGGGCAATGTAGGACTTATAGGGTGGCCTATCACGAATTTTCAATGTCGTCTCAATAGGGCCACAATAATCCACGCCACATAAAAAAAATGGGCGGAAAGCACACAAGAACATTTTTTTTTTATTAGCTTTGTAGGCTTGGACTAACAACAATGTTTTTATACCCTTGCAGAGGGTAATTTAATTTTGGTCAAAAATGTGCAACGCAGTGAAGGAGACATCTCCGACCCTATAAAGTATATATATCCTTGATCAGGATCACCTCCTGCGTCGATATGAGCATGTTCGTCTGTTTCAACGTAAACTAGTCTCTCAGTTTTAAAGCTATCGAGTTAAAACTTTGCACACCCTTCTTTCTGTTGCAGGCAGTACATAAGTCGGAACGGCCGGGATCGGCCGTCTACATCCTATAGCTGCCATATAAGTGATTGATCGGAAATGCCATAACTTGTTTTTCAAGTTAGAAGGATGGGAGTTTCAATGGATTCCTCTTTGGGGAAAATAATTCGATATGCCAAATTTCATAAGGATCGGCCAACTATATACGATCCGCTATATATGTAATAATACAAGATGCGTGGCGCCACCTAGCGGACTTCGACTCAACTGCAAGGGTATATAAACTTCGGCTCCGCCCGAAGTTAGATTTCCTTTCTTGTTTTTGAATATTTTTAATTTCCTCTTGATACTCGTGCTCTTGAACTATCTGGACAATTTTATTAAAAGCTTCTTGATATTCTACAGGTGAGTCAAAAGGAACTACTAATTTTATACACTTTAAAAAGCGGAACATGTAAACGAACACTCGGAGCAGTTTTAAGTGGGAGGAAAATCCTTCTATATCTTCAATAAATATTAATTATTCGGTTAATTCGACCGCATTCTTTTTTACTTCCACCTGCAAAAGCCCTGCAAAAGCTCTGGTCCGTTAAAAACGATGGACCTATGAACCAGATCGATTCCACCGTCTCCACCTCTTGACATATCTGCCGGGTTCTGTTTAGTTTCAGTTTCAGTATCAATTTCAAATTTTAATACGTCATTTTTGGGAACCCAAGCGATTCCTAATGCCTTAGTCAGCTCTGAGTCCGAATGTGTTATTTGCTTAACGGTGCTCTCGGATGCAGTGTTACTTAAGGCGAGTTTGAAAACCTCTTACTCAATTCAAACCCAGCGTTTTAAAGAACCTGAGATACTTCCGACTTAAGTGTACCGTTAACATGTCGTCCACGTAAAAGTCAGACCCAATACCTTTAACAGCTCGAGGGAATGTATTTTTCGCGGATTCACTCAACCTTGCACAGCTCAACCTGAGCTTGCACAACACCGCGAACGGTGCGAACGACTCCCATCGGTGTTTTCTCCACACTACCAACTGGTATCGCCTATGCGATACATCTTTTTTATGTCGAATATCAGAGCGAATTTGTGAGAAACCGAACAGCTCTTCCTAAATTGTTGGACCCACCATCAACAAATCATTTAAACATTTTTGTGTGGATGTCTTACCGGACGCATTAAAAACGACTTAGTCGTTAAGTAGTAGTTTGGTCGTTGTACTTTGAGGCCGTAAGACACACTGGTGGGGTATAACGTAGTGTGGAGTAGCAAGAACATCATTGCAGGGAACATATGACCTAGGGATTCGTATTCCTCCATAAATTCCAAATACATTTTTTTTTAATTTCAGATCTCGAGATAATCTTCTCTCAAGCGACAGTAAATGGCCGATCCGTCTTAAATGGAAGTCTGACTTCAAATCGACTTGGAGGCAGTATTCTAGTAGTCTTTCGATAATGTTCCTTACGCAATTCCGGTTCTGGCGACACCATCTTTTTAAAAGATGGAACTTCTTCCAACGACCAGAATTTTTTCAAATTTTGGTCTATTGACTCTAGTATTTCTTCTTGGCAATTCAGGCTAGAGACCGGCTTTTGAGGAGATGAGGAAGATTCCTTATATTTTCCCGATATTATCCATCCAAGGAGAGTTTTTTGAAGTTTGGGATGGACCAACGGACAAAAGTTCGAAAAATGACTCAGCTCCAATTAACATATCTATCCCCTGAAGTTTATAAAAATATGGGTCTGCTAATCGAAAGTGCTTTGGTGGGGTCCAATCTTTCACGTTTACTGACTGGTCAGGGAAATAGCTTGAAATTATTTTTTAAATCCAAAAGTCGAACGGAATCTCACTACCATTGATTCTCGACTTCACCACGGTTTGACATCTAGTCGATTTGCACTTCGCTTCGGTGTGACCTTTTCTCAGACAGTTTAAACAAAAGGAGGATGAACTAACAAACTCAAACCTTTGCATTACAGCAAGGCAATCGAATGGACGGCACTGAGCCAAAAACTGGTTTTGACCGTAGCAATACCTGAAAGCTGGTTTGGTGTTGGTAGAGGCGCAAGGCAACGAACTTCTATTAAGTTGCATGCTAAACCTAGTTTTCTCCAGTGTTGGGTTTTCAGTCTCTTCAGCGGATAGGTGCTGGTAACTACGATTTAATATTTTTTCGAAATCGGACCACAGCGGAATGCCTCATAATCCAGTAACTCATCCCATTATTGCGCGGTCACTGGATCTAGTATCATCTCTTATGGATAATAATGATCCATAAATCTATGACATAGTGACGATGAGACGATGAAACGACGACGCAAACGGCTGGGAAACTTTTTGGAAAACAACGAAAAAACAAGGAAGGAAAGCTAACTTCGGGCGGAGCCGAAGTTTATATACCCTTGCAGTTGAGTCGCAGTCCGCTATGTGGCGCCACGCATCTTATATTATTAGATATATAGCGGATCGTATATAGTTGGCCGATCTTAATGAAATTTGGCATATCGAATTATTTTGGGGGAAAGAGGAATACATTGAAACTTCCATCCTTCTAACTTGAAAAACAACGAAGTTGTGGCATTTCCGATCAATCAGTTATATGGCAGCTATAGGATATAGTCGACCGATCCCGGCCGTTCCGACTTATGTACTGCCTGCAACAGAAAGAAGGGTGCAAAATTTCAACTCGATAGCTTTAAAACTGAGAGACTAGTTTGCGTAGAAACAGACAGACGGACAGACGGACATGCTCATATCGACTTAGGAGGTGATCCCGATCAAGAATATATATACTTTATAGGGTCGGAGATGACTCCTTCACTGCGTTGCACACTTTTGATCAAAATTATAATACCTTCTGCAAGGGTATAATAAAATGTGTCAACTCGGCTATAAGTTATAATTCGATATGTTTTCAATAATAAAACTTAAGCCTAGCTTATCTATTGCAGCAAAGCGGGGCGAATTCGTAAGAGAGCGCAACTGAGCTTTTATTTCGATCCCGCTCCACCCTATGCTAACTTATACTAGACTTCGGTTTTTTACATTATTCATTAATGTATCTATTTTTATCTAATTATGCTAGAACGACCCCGCAGGCTCCATAGGCTCTTATAGATGCGTCAGAAAAGGCATGAATTTGAATTGGTGACTTCGGCTCACTCATCACAAATCTCAAAGCAAGCTGAATTTTGTTCCACGCTGATTCCAAATGCAGTCATCCCAATCTAGCTTAATAAGCCAAAGCTCCTGCAACACGATCTTTCCATTAATAAGTATTGGGCTTAATAGGCCAAGCAGGTCGAATAGCTTTGATGTCACCGAAAGAATTTTCCGCTTAGTCGCCCTTTGACCCATGACAAAAATATCAATTTCAAATTTATATACGTCATTTTTGGGAACCCAAGCGATTCCTAATGCCTTAGTCAGCTCTGAGTCCGAAAGTGTTATTGGCTTAACGCTGCTCTCGGATGGAGTAACTTCAGGCGAGTTTGAAAACCACTTACTCAATTCAAACCCAGCGTTTTAATTCGCCGTATTACTTTAAAACATAGCTTGCAAATAACTGTTAACCGATTCGAGCGGTCTCAAAATAAGTGTTTGTCACTTTGAGCAAAAAGTCTGAGAGCAACCGATTGAGTTGCTCGTATAAAAATTTTGCTCACGCTCAGTCAAAGCACACTTTTTTCTGTTTTCGTTTAGTCTGCTCATTGTAGGACCGTTTGCTTTCGTTCGACGATTCATAAAGTCTTTTGTGCATGTATGTGTGTATGTGAAGTTTCGTGGGCTCAACCTGTCAATTTGCTTTGCAAATCTCTCGTGTGAACAGTGATTCATCAAATTTATTAACAATGGGACGAGAAATTAATAAAAAAGAGCATCAATTTTTTATATTTAACAAAATGGACAAAAAATCGGTGTGCAAAGTGTGCGGAGTTAAATTAGCAGGATTTCACTCTACAAATTTAAAACGCCATTTGACATCGAAGCATAATGAAATATTTAAAGACTGCGACAGCGAAGAAGTCACCGAAACTCAAGTTGTGAAGAAAAGAAAAATTTCATTTGAAACTAGTGAAGACACAATTATAAATTCACTGGTGAAAATTGTCACAACTGATGGAAAGCCCTTTATGTTCTTGGACAGCGAGGGATTCAAAGAAATTGTTGACCCAATTTATAATGCCCTTGGTATGGACGGAATTAGATCAAGGAACATTATGAGTTTCGTTTCTGTAAAAGAACAGGCCATCAAAGACGGCATAAGAGCGTTAGTTAAAGGAAAGCTGATATCGTTAAAAATCGACGTGGCGACTAGAATGGATACAGCAGTTCTAGGTGTGAATCTGCAAATGATTCCCACAAATATTAATAAAATGGAGATTGTTATAAAGACATTGGGTATGATCCAGCTTACCCATGCACACACTGGGGTCTACATAAAAGAAAAAATTTTGGAAATTCTTTACGATTATGGCATTAATCTTAATCAAATCTTCAGGTAAAAATGCGTTTTTAGTTAGTTTTTAATATGTTTGTTATTAAAGAAAAAAATATACATATATACACAGTGTCACTTCTGATAATGGGAGAAACATGGTCAAAGCCGTAGAAATTCTTAATGACGAAACGGAGAAATCCCTTTTTGAAGATGACACAGAAGAAGAAAATTGGATGGGTAAGCTAGATGATCTGGATTTGGCGAATATTCATCTCGTACGGTGTGCTGCGCACACTCTACAGCTGTGCGTCTATGATGTGAATAAGCTAAACGAGATTAGCGAAAACATTAGTATCTGCCGCAAATTATGCAAAAAATTGCGCACTGAAACTTATAGGTAAGTAAAGTTTCAATAGAAATCTATTTTTTAAATACATGTATAAAATAAAAATATAACCTGCGCAGACGCGTCTTAATCGAGCACAACAAAACTATACCCTCGCTCGACGTTGTCACTAGGTGGAATTCAACGTACTTATTGGTAAAAAAACTACTTGTCCTAAAAGAGTTTCTGGCCGCTCACTGTATCATTGATACCGCCGTATAATGGGACTGGATGGAGACGTATGTCGACGCTTTCAAGGACGCATATGATGCGACCATAAAGCTGCAAAATACAAATTTAGTTTATAGTGAATTTTTCATTATTTGGATGGAACTTAAACTGAAGTGCGATAACAGCCAACATATTATAAAAAAAAAATTATTTGCACAATTCAAACTTCGAGAGTGTAAGTTGTTAGAGAAAGAAGCTTTATTATCTGCAATTTATATGGATCCACGAGTGAATTGCATTTTAACAGAACACCAGAAATGGTTGGCTAAACAGAATTAAAAAAAATTGCTTTTCGACTGTTTGAGCTGAAACATGTAAGATGAAGTATGATTGAAGTTTGAGTCCTGTTTCCTTTATGTTATAGCCGCCTTTAGATATGTGTTCTTAGTTTTAATAATTAAAATTGTCCTCGTCAAACACTAACAGCTCTTCTAAGTTGTTATTGAAAACAATAAAATTTAACATTAATTTTTGTTTATTATTAAAGGATCATTCCACAGAAACTGTTGTTTCGCAGCCAATTGATGATGTTGAACTGGATAAGGACTCATCATTTTCATCATGTTTCGGACCAACTTGTCAAAATATATTTTGAGGTGGATAACTTCGACAAAATGTACCGTCGCTTACCTTTAAATGACAATGTATTGAATTTTTTTAAAAATGTCAAGCTGAAATCGCCACATTTAAGTGCGCTGGCACAAGTAGTACTAGCCACACCGGCTACTCAAGTGTCGGTGGAAAGAGCATTTTCAGCTTTACATTTTATTTTAAGCGAACGGCGTAGTTCACTAGATTCCAAAAACTTAAATTCTTTATAAGTTGTTAAGCTTAACTCAAAATAAATGAATTAAAAAAAAAAAACTATTAATTTTTTAATTAAAATAATCAATATATTAGTTTGAAATTAGAAAAATTCACGTTTAAAATTTTAAGAAGTGTTTTCGTGAAAATTTCATGTACCATGTACCACAGTGCAGCGAAACAAAAACAAATTATTGAAAAGACTTTTTGCACTGACTTTTTCAGTCAATCGGTCTTTTACTGAGTCTCTCTCGGAGAGCGTCACTCAAATCTCTCATTGAACGATGCTCAGTAGACGAGAGTTTCATGATTTGCTCATCGTAATTCGTTCAACAGAAAACCGAAACAAAACAAAACAAAGCCTGCTGCTCAGAGAGAAACCGAAACGGCATGCTTTGTTTCGGTTGCTCTCGCAAACAGAGCGTAAGCAAAAAAACGGTTAACAGTTATTTGCAAG
>JAJJHT010016764.1:20650-40586 GCA_021223865.1 Drosophila pandora
TCTTTATAAAAAAAAAAATATATATATTTTTTTAACCAACGAAAATAATTAATTAATTAATTGATAGTCGAGGCCAACAAAAAAAAACCTCCACGTATAATTTCACCTGCTCCATAACCTTTAAGCTCCCCTGAACCAAAGTCCAGAACAAATATAGGTTCTATCACCCTCAGTTGCCGCGGTACACCTAAGAGAGAAAATTGATTAAATTTTACCATCTATTGACCATCATTGTTTCTAGCCATGACTTTTTGAAAATATGAGATTAAAAACTCCAATTTAATTGACAAAAATATTGTTTAATCACCTAAAATAAATTTTATAAAATTATTTCGCGTTTTCCTTAAATCCAAAATTAAAACATGGTATGATCTACTGATTTCAATAAGAAAATGAAAATCTTCCATAGGAAAATGTTTGGGGAAAAATCATAGAAGACCAAAAATTAATGTAGAAAATCGGAGATTTCAACTTTGGATGAGTATTCCAAAGATATGGTGACTGCTAGATACCATTTTTTAATTTTAGTTGGTACACATACATTTAAAAATTTATATGCATGTCGGATAAGTTAAGCCTTCTCCTCGCGGGCTCTCATGATTCGATTGTTCGTTCCCCTGGTGGTCTTCCATGCCATGTTCTGGTTGATGCAGCGAACCCTCGTTGCCTTTTGTAACGTGCAACGTTTGTAGGGACAGTGGAAGGACCTGTGCTCGCGGGCACGCTGAAAGGGTCCGGCTCTAGCTCGTCAGCTTGGGGGGTGGTGGTCTTGCTGGGACAGGTCCTTCAGCAGTTGCAACGTAGGATAATAGTAATTTAGCGGTATAAGAAAGGTTGCGTGCTGCGACAGAGAGAAGTGTACAATCTCCGCTAGAGATCAGAGCCGGTGTTCACGATCATCAAATTCAAAAGAAAAGAAAGTTTGGAACAGGACAGAAATTTGGTTCGAGAGAATCGTTGAAGGAGCACTGCTGTTGGTGTGTCCTTATTTTTCCCCAACCCTACCTTGGCCACTGGCAGAAGAGTGTCACTCTCGTGGCCCCTTTTCCCCCACTACACCCGAGGATTCATCAGCGAAGTTCGTCAGTTAAATTTACAGTAACATTTTATTCATAATCTTTTATTTATAGTTCTTAATTGACATAGCTAAATTAATCCTAGTATTTTTAACAATGTAGTGAAGAAAATGATTAATCCTAATGAAAAACCTAACCTATTTATTAATTTAGTTAGATTATTAATACACTTTTACTTTTTCTAATAATTTTGTGCTACATGTGTATTTAAAGTTTAGGGAAATTAATTTATTCAAATTTTTATTTTTCTTTCAAATTTTTCTTTGTTTTCTATCTAAGGTTGTGTGTACAGTGGGAAAAAAAAGGAAAAAAAATTTTTTTTTCTTTTTATATTAAAAACTCTGATTAGTACCACTGTGCTTCTCTTTGCTTTCTCTTTCACTTCAATGGCAAACAAAACTTCACTTATTGCTTTCGCTCTTCTTTCCTCTCTTCCTCGTGGTTTCTTTCCGTTTTTTTGTGTCTTCTTTTCTTTTCACTAAAACTCCATTTGCTTTCAACTTTCCGCTTTTTCTTTGCTCGAACACGTGTTTCTGCCGTTCCTTAGTCCGAGCATCCCAACGGTGTTTCCGTTTTTCTATGACTGGGCTCGGCGGTCCCACGTTGTTGCTTCTCTCTTTCGCTCTCCCGCTCTATAAGTGCGGGACTCCGAGAGGCTTTCCAGCGGTGTTTTCAGATTCTTTTCCCTCCGTTCTTCTATGCCTGGGCTCGGCAGTCCCACGTTGTTGCTTCTCTCTCTCGCTTTCCCGCTCTATAGGTGCGGGACTCCGGGAGGCTTTCCAGCGGTGTTTTCAGATTCTCTTTCCTCCGTTCTTCTATGCCTGGGCTCGGCGGTCCCACGTTGTTGCTTCTCTCCTTCGCTCTCCCGCTCTATAAGTCCAAAGTTTCCCCCGAGAGGTTCTCTTCGGGGCTGCGGAAAAACGAGGGCCCCGTTCGTCGGGTTCTTCTTCTCACCAACTTCCTTGCGCCCTTCCTTCGGCGCTGATCACGTGCTCCACGTGGTGTACTTTGGCTCCAGGCACAGGCTGTACGTTGAATCTGTTTTTTTTTTCTTCTCACTCGCGGCTTGTGGCGTTCTCGCGGTTTCGTTTCTTTCGGGGGGCGAAGCCGAACTTGTGCGACCGCGTGCAACTTGCAATCCGCGCAAAACCAAAGAAAAAAACTTTTACGCTATTGACGTATGTCCTTGGCATGGTAGACTCCTATCCTTTGGCCTTGTAAATCCTCTAGCTCGTAGTAGGACTTTCCGATCTTCTTCCTTACTCGGGCTTTGATAAACGCCGGACCTAACTTTGCATTGAATCCAGTTTTGAAACAGCTTTGTTTAAAGTTGCGACGAAAGACTTCCTGCCCTTCGCTGAAAGCTACTTCTCTGGAGCGCAAGTTGTACCGATTTTCGTTGCGCTCGTGCGCCTTCTGCATCTGTTTGGTGGCTTCTTCTCGGATAAGTTCGAACGAATCCTGTCGGTTATACACCACAGACCGGTCGTCCAGCATGTTTAGCTTCCTTAGCAGGGAATACATACTGCCGGAAGTCACCATCTGTTGGCCGAATGCCATATAATATGGTGTAGTTCCAATGCTAGAATGAATAGAAGAGCGTAGCGCACAGCAAATTTTGCTCAAACCCTCGTCCCGGTTCTTTTGATCGGGACGCACGTTAGCCCTTATTCCTACAATGATGGATCGATTCACTCGCTCGGAGGCGTTGGCTTGAGGCGAATGTACAGATGTTAGGGTGTGAGGAATTCCGAATTGGCGAAGGAGTTTCTGGAACGCTACCGATCGGAATTGGGAACTATATCCGACACAATAGTTTCGGGGACGCCGAAGGTCATAAAGAGTTCACCTTTTAAATATTTAATCACGATATCTGCGTTTATCTTTTTCACGGGTTTTAAGAAGAAGAATTTAGAAAAATGATCCAAGACGATAAATATCCCGATGTTTTCATCTCTCGAGCGGGGGTACGGACCAAGGAAATCGATAAAAAGTCGCTGGAAGAATCTGGTCGTTTTAACTGCTTTTCCTAGTGGTGGCTTCATCACATGGTTTGGGGTTTTAATAACTTTGCACGTCTCACAAGCATTGATATAAGCTTTTACGTCAGGCACTAAGCGAGGCCAGAAGTAATATCTTCTCAAACGTTCCAACGTCTTATGTATTCCGCAGTGGGAGGCTAAAGAACTATCATGTGCTTGAGCAAGAACTTCTGGTACCATCTCTCGTGGTATCCACAGTTTCCAAGCGTAGGTATCGTGAACCTGTTCTCCAGTCAGATGACACATCTTTCTGTACACGTATCCATCTTCTATTTTGAGATCGGGAAAGTTTTTTTTATTCGCCGTCACCCTGGATACAAGATTCTTGTATTCAGTTGACAAGAAGTGTTCCGATTTTAAATCGACTAACAAACCTTATTGTACGTCTATAGCTGCGACCTCATCCTCTTTCACGCGTGACAGAGAGTCTGAAACAATGTGTAGCGACCCTTTTCTATGTTCGATACTAAACTGAAACCGTTGTAAAGCTATAGCCCATCTCCCTAGCCGTGAACTCAAGTCCCTATTCGACGTCCCATTTGAGAGAGGCGTGGTCGGTGATTATTTTGAAGGGGTGTCCCTCGACATAGGCTCTGTACTGTTTGAGAGCTACGATAGCGGCCAGGCAATCCTGTTCAGTCACTGTATAGTTCCGTTGAGCTTTATTTAAATTTTTAGAAACAAATGCCACTGGTTTTTCATCCCCATCGTCAGTCTCCTGAACTAGCACAGCTCCAACTCCAGTTTTGCTAGCGTCGCAATGAATGGCGAACGGCTTGTTGAAATCCGGATTACATAATACAGGCGCCTCGCAAAGACGGCGTTTTAGTACTTCGAAAGCTTTTAGTGCTTCCGGAGTCAGGCTGAATCTTCGCTTCGTTGTCATTAAATCGGTTAGGGGAGCAGTCAGCGTTGCAAAGTTTGACACAAACTTTCTGTACCAGCCACATAGGCCCATGAAACTTCGCAAAGCGCGCAAGGTTTTGGGAATAGGAAAGTCGGTAATGGCTTTGACTTTCTCGGGATCTGTTCGTATTCCCCCATCCCCAATGATGTGCCCCAGGTATTTGACTCTTCTCTTGCAACAATGACTCTTAGATACATTGATTGTCAGCCCTGCTCGTTTTAAATGATGTGCTATCTCCCTTAATACTTCTAAGTGACTCTCAAAACTCGGTGAGACCACTAACAGGTCATCCAATTAAATAAATACTTTATTCTTCAGATGCGCCGGGACAACCTTGTCCATAAGTCGGGACATAGTGCTTGTTGCGTTGCATAATCCGAAAGGCATTACCGTGAACTGATACAATGGTCGTCCTGGGACGGTGAAAGCAGTCTTGTCACGGGATTCGACATCGAGCGGGACCTGCCAATAAGCATCCTTCAAATCCAAACTCGTGATGTATTCGGCTTTCGGTAGCCTACTCAATATCCCACTGATTTGAGGAAGTGGGCTAGCATCCTTTATCGTGTGACTGTTGACCTTACGACAGTCTAAACAGAGTCTCACTTTACCTGGCTTTGTGACCATAACTATCGGTGAAGACCAGGCGCTCTCAGACTCTTCGATCACTCCTAGCCGTAGCATGCGATCGATCTCCACATACATATTTTTCTCCACGGCCGGAGAAACAGGGAAGTGCCTTTGCTTAATAGGGTTGGCATCCCCTACATCGATGGTGTGCTTTATTAAGTGAGTCTTTCCTAAGTCTTCTTGTGTGAACGAGGGGAAACAGTTAATAGCGATATTGAGTTTTAGCTTTTGGTCTTCTGTCAAGTCGTGGTGATCCTCTCTCAGATTGACACTATCGCTGCTGCCAGACTCTTTTGTGTCAATCTCGCCTACTTGCAAACTCCTAGGCAAAAGATCGTATGCCTTCCAAAAATCGATCCCTAAGTATAGATCTTGCTTGAGCGACGGGACTATGTACAACTCTATCGGTTTGCGGATGTTGTTGTATTCCACGATTGTTGCCAGTTATCCGTTGCGATCTTCCATCTGCGGTTTTGGCATTGACGTTCACCGACTTGTAAGTGTTCTTCATCTCCATTACTTCCGCTGCTAGCTTATCCCCGATACAGCTTATCGAAGCTCCTGAATCAAGAAGTCCATGAATGGTGCGATCTAATAGTTGAATTGGCAAAAACGGACGAAGATCTCTTGTACTAGAAGGAACGGAGCATATGTGTTTTGATCCTCCTCGAACTACGATCCATTCTCAAATTAATGGGAGGCTCAGGTAACCTCTCTAGCTTTGTCATCTTAGGTAAATTTTGTCTTCTCTGGTGTAGCAATAAACTATCATTGCTTTGTGTCGCGTCCGGTGTGGGTTTAGGAATAGCTCTTGGCTCTTTCCTGTTTACTCTGTCATTGTCGACTGGCTGTGGGCGGCATTCGATGTCCTCGGTCTGTACGCCGACTTCGAACTGCCGAGCTTTGAGTTTTTTGAGCATCTCGTGCAGTTGGGTTTGTAGGTGTTGGCTGCTCCACAGCCGTAACAAAACACTCGTTTTTCTTCCAGACAGTCTTGGTATCGGTGTCCTTCGTGGTGACAATTCCAGCATACCAGGGCGAGTGCTTCGATATCTGCTTCAATTCTAACTTCAGAGCTGCTTTCCGCACCAGGTTCGTCGATTAATTCCGCGACTTCCGGCCAGAATGGAGTCACTCTATTATAACCATTTGATCGTTTGACATCTTCCAGAAAAGCCTCTCGGCGTCGACAGATTTCTCTAAGCTCCTGGACCGTTACCGCCTCGACATTCAAGATTTCGTGATGTATTTCTGGTCGCAAATTTTTTTTTAGAATGCGAACTATTTTGCGAGTGGACCAAGGCGTTTGTAATTGATCAATCATTACGTTTACACTGTCGTAGAATGCGTCAAAAGATTCGTTTGGCTTCTGCTTCCTATTTCTTATTAACTCCTCTACATCGACGTCGTCCCGATTCTGACGGAATTGTAACCGGAGCGCTGAACATAACCGATCCCATCGGACTTCAGCTACGGACTTGTGATATCGCCAATAGAATTCCGTGGCCTTTCCTTCAAATAACCCACTGACGGTGCAGCACAACACCGCGAAATTCCCATCCAGCGTCTGATGAGTCAGAGCCTCTACACGGTAGATAAAGTCGTCTATCGGTACGCCGGATCCGGAGAACTTGAGCTTCCATCCATTTAGGATATGTCCAACTTTATCTGGTCGTATTCCTAGATCGGATATCGTGCTTCGTTGGGGTGACATTGCGCATCCCGCTGGCATCGTCGGTATTGTGGTGGGAGCCGTTGTTTCCTCTACGTTCGGTTGCTGCATGTCCTCTAACCTCGGGGTTGATCTGACTTCCCTGCTCACGGCTGAGTTGGCAGGCGTTGCTATCAATCTTTCCATACTGTCTAGCACGGACGTTTGCACCAGTTCCGCCATCTTCTCCGTCAATATGGTGAGCAGCCTCCTCTCCATAGCTAGAAGTGTTATGGCGCTTGCCATGCTGTTCGGATCGTTGCTCCTCAGGTTAGCTGTCTCGGTGTTTCGGGAAGTGCTAGGGATGTCGTCAGAAGGTGGCCTTTTTTGGCTTCCCTCCGTCGGACGGACTCTTGATTGAGATCGCGTTTGAAGACCTTCGACTGGTGGCCTACAGATACTCTTACATACAGGACAGTTGTCGCTTTTCTTGAAATGCACATTGACAAGTTGTTTCAAAAATTTCGACTGCGGATTTGATTTCTGTTTTGCAAAGTTGGCAAATTAGTTTTTGTGCTTCTTGAGAGCCACGGTCGGGCGATCGATCTAAACCCATCATGACTAAGTAATGTTTATTATTTGTAAAAATGTTATTTTCTTCCCTATTACCTATTGATTTATCCTAAATCCTCAAAAAAATGCAAAATGGTACAACAAACTAACTGAACTTCGCTTCTGATATCCTCAGATGTCGGGAGAAATTTAATTTAATCGAATCTCTCAAAAGATTTTTAAGACATAGGCCCTGAAAACTTAAGGTTTCTAGGCGGCTGAGCTGTTTAGGGAGAGTAGTAAATCTTTCATTTATGTTGCATCGGCCTCAATTCGATGTAGAACCGATCTATGTAGTTTTCCTGATGCATCACAAGCAAAATGTTTAACTTCTCAGAAAAGAAATGAAATTACACTTTCTCAGTAGTCACACGTGGTTAGGACATCTCACCGTAAGAACGTCTCTATTTTCCATTAATGTGAGCCACTAGGAAAATTTCTAATTTGATTAGGATGGTACCTCAGCAACAGGTCAGAGACAAAACCGAAGTTTGTCGTACCCTGTGATCCTTGCACTGAGTTCCATGACAGATGACAGACGGGCAAATCTCTGCTTCTGAAATGAAGTTCGGACCTTCAGAACTTCAGAGTCTTCTGACATAAGTTTCTCGAACAATTCAAAGTCAAGAGATGCAAATTTTTGAATTGAGAAAGTTTGTTGAAAATTAAAATAGAAAAGTAATGAAGATTTTTAACTTAATGACCGTTGAGTTTCTGTGGGAGTTATCCTTATTTTTTTCCTTAGGAAGGCCTCCACTTATTTTCTAAATTATTATTAAGTAATAATATAATATTATTACTGTAACGTGCAACGTTTGTAGGGACAGTGGAAGGACCTGTGCTCGCGGGCACGCTGAAAGGGTCCGGCTCTAGCTCGTCGGCTTGGGGGGTGGTGGTCTTGCTGGGACAGGTCCTTCAGCAGTTGCAACGTAGGATAATAGTAATTTAGCGGTATAAGAAAGGTTGCGTGCTGCGACAGAGAGAAGTGTATAATCTCCGCTAGAGATCAGAGCCGGTGTTCACGATCATCAAATTCAAAAGAAAAGAAAGTTTGGAACAGGACAGAAATTTGGTTCGAGAGAATCGTTGAAGGAGCACTGCTGTTGGTGTGTCCTTATTTTTCCCCAACCCTACCTTGGCCACTGGCAGAAGAGTGTCACTCTCGTGGCCCCTTTTCCCCCACTACACCCGAGGATTCATCAGCGAAGTTCGTCAGTTAAATTTACAGTAACATTTTATTCATAATCTTTTATTTATAGTTCTTAATTGACATAGCTAAATTAATCCTAGTATTTTTAACAATGTAGTGAAGAAAATGATTAATCCTAATGAAAAACCTAACCTATTTATTAATTTAGTTAGATTATTAATACACTTTTACTTTTTCTAATAATTAGTTAAGATAAATAATAAAAAAAACAAAAAGTTAATCACATTTCATTTTTTTTTTCTTTTTATATTAAAAACATTGATTAGTACCACTATGCTTCTCTTTGCTTTCTCTTTCACTTCAATCAATGGCAAACAAAACCACACTTATTGCTTTCGCTCTTCTTTCCTCTCTTCTTTTCCGACACACACTTCCTTCCGGTCATTTCTGCACTTCTTTCTTTTCTTTTCTCTTTCTCTTCTTCCTTGGAACACTTATTTTATATTTTTATATTTTATATTTTATTGAAGTAACAATTATCTGTTATTTATATATACAATTTTAAACTTAATTAATTATAATTAAGAATTAGGAAAATTATTCAAAAGAAAAACTAACAATTTAGATTTTATTACATCAAGGGATAATTCAGGGGAAAATAAATGGGACAATAGATTATAATTTTTACAAATAACACGAAAAGGATCATGGTCCGCAAAATTTGATCTACAAATTGGTAACCAAAGGGGTCGGAAGGACCTGGTTGACCTATTCGGAACAGAAAATTTGATTTTTTCAAGTAAAAGATTAGAGTCAACTTGACCAAGAATGAGTTTATGAAGGAGCATGGCCCCAGCACAAGTACGACGTACCTGCAATGGTGGCAGGTCTAATAACTTTAGCCGACAACGATATGGTGGAAGAAGACCATCTAAGTCCCAGTTTAAATATTTTAAGGCAAATAAAAGAAACTGCTTTTGCACTGATTCAATACCTCTTTGATGAACCATATACTGCGGACTCCAAACGCATGAACAGTATTCAAGGATCGGACGAACCAAAGAGATATACAACGTTTTAGTGGTAAAGGGATCATCAAACTCTTTTGACCAGCGCTTGATAAATGCAAGCACTCCTCTGGCTTTATTAACTGTTAGAGAAATATGTTCATTAAACGACAGCTTGTGATCGAAAAGAACTCCAAGATCATTCATTAAGGAAACACGTTCTAAAAAGTGATTCCCAAGTGAGTACGAGATGACATGAGGCGTGCTACGGTTAAACGTCATAACTTTGCATTTTGAGCAGTTTAGTGAGAGGAGATTATTAGAGCTCCACAAGAATACTTCATCAAGGTCAAACTGTAGATGTCTATGAAGAAAGTGGTCGGAGTAAGAAAAACAGAGCTTCACATCATCAGCATACATAAGTGTAGTAGCATAGCTCACGACACTAGGCAAGTCGTTAACAAAGAGGATAAACAGAAGAGGTCCTAAGTGACTGCCTTGCGGAACACCAGATGTTACTTTTATAACTTGAGATGTGATGTTCTTGAACAAAACCCGCTGCGTACGATTAGATAGATATGAAGTCATCCACTTTATGATATTAGGAGGGAAACCCATAAGATAAAGTTTCGGGAGAAGGAGGCGGTGATTAACAGAACCGAAAGCTTTGCTAAAATCGGTGTAAATAACATCGGTTTGCATTCGTTTGAGAAAACCCTTATGGACGATCGAATGAATTCTAGCAAATTGGTTGTTGTAGAACGATTTTTGACAAAACCATGCTGGGTGGAGGAAATTATGCTTTTGCAATGATGTTGCAGTTGCAATTTAACCATTATCTCCAGCAGCTTGGGAATAGCAGAAAGTTTAGCAATACCACGATAGTTATCAATAAGTATTTTAGAACCTTTCTTATGAAGTGGAATAATAAAAGATTCATTCCATCTCTTGGGAAGGCATGAAAGGTCCAAAGATAAATTGAATAGGGTAGTAAGAGGATAGCATAGGATATCGGAGCAGTACCTAAGAATACAGCTCGGGACGTTATCAGGACCAGCAGAAAATGAGATATCCAAGGTTGAAAGAGCATTAGAAACATCAAGATGATTAAATTTAGACAAGAAGATATTGTTTATATACGGAATATTATAAGGGTATGTAGAATTTAAATTATAAGAATCGGACGAATAAGTTGATTGAAAGAATGATGCAAAGAGATTTGCAATACCATAATCTGAAGAATCAGAAATATTTTTATAAGATAGGGAAGGAGGAAAAAGACTGGATTTACGTTTCATATTGACAAACGAATAAAAGGAGCTCGGATCATTTCGGAAGTTAGCCTTACAGTTTACGATGTAACGCTTATAAAGTTGATTATAAGGAAGAATAAACTGGTTACGAATGTAAAGAAAGTTTGTCTGATGAAACAAAGATCCAGACTTAAGAAACATTTTGTAAGCTCTAGATTTCCTGTTCTTAAGACGAGAAAGGTGTTTGTTAAACCATGGCGGTTTCGTTGATGAAGACGATGCGTTCGAACGTTGTGGTATCAGCAAGAAAAAACATTATTACTCAGTTTTTTGGAGCTGAATCGGCAAAGTTGTGATTCAGAGGGTCTTTAGCTAATTCGTGAATAATACTGTGCTCGGGCCAGGCTGACGGATCAAGTGCTTTTTCAAAGTAGGATTCAGGAATTACAATTTTGAAAGAGGATATGCTACGCTTATGTTTAAAATTAAACTTAAAGACCGCTAAATCATTAGGAGCTTCCTTAAGATGTTTTAAGAGGTGACTCCTGACATCATCCTCAGTGGCATCCGGCATGAGACGGGATACAAATATGGCTTTACGAGGTGCAACAGCTCTCAGCGAAAGCCCAGAGGATTTTAACTCAGGCGCCACACCAGTGAGAGGCCTAGGTGACGGAGCCACAGGAACCTGGAGGTTTTCCAACGATGGAGGATCCAGGACAATAGGTGGAACAAGACTCATTGACGACTCCATTGGTAGACTTGGTGAATGGATCACTTCCATAGGAACAACAGGAGGCGATGAAGTATTAGGAGTTAAGAATTTATCCGAATGAATCACATGAGAAGCAGGAGTGCCCAATAGATTGACCGCTATCGGGTTATTATTCGGAATTTTTCTCCTTGGAGATTCACTTAGTAACTTGAGACCAAGAAATTCGGTCTCAAGTGTAAGGAATTGCTCATTAAGTGCAGCAAACTGCTTACGGACATCAAGAAAACCGTTTCTCGTCTGCTTCACGAAGTCCGCATCTCAGACTCGATCTCTCTGCAGGCAATACAAGACCATGTCAGACCAATATTCTTAGTTATGAGATCGCTTATCCGTCCATTATGCCCACCACCAGCACATTTAATATGTGAGCAGTTGTTGCAAAGCCAGCAGGAAAGATACGAATCTCCAGTGATGGATCCTCCAAACTCGCATTTCTTTGCAGTGCAAATTAGACTCATTATTTACAGAGATTTGTCCACTGTAGTGAGAGCGAGAAGAGTTCAATGGTAGAGTTCAAAGAGTTCAGTGGTAGAGAGGCACGTTCAGATCAGGCACGTCGAAGAGAATACGTAACAAAAGAGATACGAATGTTACGAATAACCGCTTCAGAGTAACAATGATATACGGGATTACTCGATCGGAGAATAGACTCAGGAATATATATATTATATATGAATATTCGCAGGGCACGGCAGAAATACTATTGAAGAATAATATTATTTTTAAGAAGTGTGTGGATAATGAACTATGTAAGTCAATTATCTCAGACAATGATACGCGAAAAGAGGAGTCTCGTATCAAAGATATATGTAGATATATGTAGGTAATAAGATGAGAGCAATCGCAAAAAACACGTCGGGATACGGCAAAGTCAGACGAAAGATACTTGATCTCAAATATTCCAAAATTAAAAATAAAAAAATAGAAAATAATAAAATTTCACTTATTGATGATAACGACTTAAATTGTATTAACTATTTTGTTGGATTCTTTCTTTCATTTTCTACATTTTTTCCTTCTTTGCTTTAAACTTCACATTTTCAACTTTCATTTTTCTCAGTATGATTCACTTATCACTAGCGTCAATTTAAACTTTATTTAAAATTCTTTCATACTTTCCTTTCTCTTCTTTTTAGTTGCACATTTCTTTTAACTAAATGTAAAAAAATAATTTTCTTTCAATTTTTCAGTTTCTCTTCACAAATTTTTTGATTTCAGCTTTTCTGCCTCTTCGACACGTGGTTTCTTTCCGTTTTTCTGTGTCTTCTTTTCTTTTCACTAAAACTCCATTTGCTTTCAACTTTCCGCTTCTTCTTTGCTCAAACACGTGTTTCTGCCATTCCTTAGCCCGAGCTTCCCAACGGTGTTTCCGTTCTTCTATGACTGGGCTCGGCGGTCCCACGTTGTTGCTTCTCTCTTTCGCTCTCCCGCTCTATAAGTGCGGGACTCCGGGAGGCTTTCCAGCGGTGTTTTCAGATTCTCTTCCCTCCGTTTTTCTATGCCTGGGCTCGGCGGTCCCACGTTGTTGCTTCTCTCTTTCGCTTTCCCGCTCTATAAGTGCGGGACTCCGGGAGGCTTTCCAGCGGTGTTTTCAGATTCTCTTCCCTCCGTTCTTCTATGCCTGGGCTCGGCGGTCCCACCGTGCCGTTCTCGCGGTTTCGTTTCTTTCGGGGGGGCGAAGCCGAACTTGTGCGACCGCGTGCAACTTGCAATCCGCGCAAAACCAAAGAAAAAAAACTTTCACGAGTGTTTGCTCTTCTAGGCACGTCCGACTTGCGGTAGGTCAGAATTTCGAAAGCAGGTCTGCCCTCTCACGCGCCATTTCCTGGCCCTTTAGACTGACCAGTCTTGATCCACTTTTGGATCAGCTGGCCGATGTTTTGCCTAAGTGGTAACTCTCGCAAAAATAATGGGATATTTTTTGTTGTTTATATTTTCGCGGGTTAAATTCAAATTTTATTCTTTGTCTTTTTTCTCTTTATGCCTACGTCGCTTCAGACGCCGTTACACTTTGTTGCTCATCATTGGTCAATAAATTAGCAGTTAACTCAACACGCTAAACTCAGTACGAAGAAGATATTGAAAAGGAAGAAGGACCAGATCTAGCAACACAACGAAGCCACACACGGCCTTAGTTCGCAAACTGAGTCCCCATCATACCAGGACTGGTATATTCCAGCAGGACCTATGGTCACACCTTAAAGTCTAATGTCTAACGAGAGACTGAATTACCTCCTCTCCGACATATACTAGAAACAATGATGGTTATCGCCATTACACAGCCTACATAATTTAATATATGGTAAAAATTGATAAATTTTTTTCTCTTAGGTGTACCGCGAAAACTGTGGGTGATAGAACCTATGTTTGCTGGTAAAATTATTCTGTGTAATTTGATAGTCGAGGCACTGACTATATTTGGTCGTCAATGACACCGAAAATAATATACCCAACCAAATTGTAGAGTATCGCTTACTTGGCATTCCGTTGAAAAAAAGGCGCCAGCAGTGGATAACGGTGGAAGGCGAAAACGATAATTTTACATAATTGTATGTACACACAATTATTTATGCACAAAATATATAAAACAAGAAAGGAAAGCTAACTTCGGGCGGAGCCGAAGTTGATATACCCTTGCAGTTGAGTCGCAGTCCGCTAGGTGGCGCCACGCATCTTATATTATTAGATATATAGCGGATCGTATATAGTCGGTCGATCCTTATGAAATTTGGCATACCGAATTATTTTGCCAAAAGAGGAATCCATTGAAACTCCCATGCTTCTAACTTGAAAAACAACGAAGTTATAGCATTTCCGATCAATCAGTTATATGACATCTATAGGATATAGTTGGCCGATCCTTATAAAATTCGACAAATCAGATTGTTTATACTACTTTATAGGGTCGGAAATGTCTCCTTCACTGCGTTGCACACTTTTGACCAAAATTATAATACCCTCTGCAAGGGTATAATAATTTTTGGCTGTATTTTATCTATTTTATTTGGCAAATATCTACAATACCGAGAACGAATAATTTATGTTGACAATATTTTAATTAAATTTATATATAAACTTTATTATTCACTTTAGCTCTACTATTCTTAAGTATGCGCCACCTAAGGAGGGTGCCATATTCCAGCTTCAGACGAATATTTATTTTTCAATTTTTTGCACAAATACCTGCGGTTCTGAGTTCGGATCCTTTAATCCTGCTGCCACTTTCCTGGTACAATCGATGCAGGTGCAGGGCATAGGGATGACAATGAATCCTTCCGCTAATAAGCGTGCTGAATAAATCCTAGCAGTTGCCAGTTGATAAATAAAATTTTTGTTTCGCATAATGAGGGTACAATGATTTTGGTCAAAAGTGTGCAACGCAGTTAAGGAGACATCTCCGACCCTATAAAGTATATATATTCTGGATCAGGATCACCTCCCGAGTCGATATAAGCATGTCCGTCAGTCTATCTGTCTGTTTCTACGCAAACTAGTCTCTCAGTTTTAAAGCTATCGAGTTGAAACTTTTCCTTCCTTTCCTTGCAGGCAGTATATAAGTCGGAACGGCCGGGATCGGCCGACTCTATCCTATAGCTGCCATATAACTGAACGATCGGAAATGGCACAACCTTAACTGCAAGGGTTTATAAACTTCGGCTCCGCCCGAAGTTAGCTTTCCTTTCTTGTTTATAGTTTTTTTTAGTCTGCGACTCTTGTTCTTAATTTCTAAGCCTGCTAGTTTCTAAGGCTGACTCTGATGACAGTAAGATCGAATGATCCTCAAATCGTTATGGGAAACTAGCTAATTTAAATATGTTATATATATAGTATGAGTTAATTTGAGTTGGTATATCATCAATTACAATTTTAGGTGAGTTTTCATTTTGCTTAGTATACTTTACAATGAATGGGATTTTTTGAATTTATAGATAAGATAAATATTGATTGTAAGTATAAATGATGTTATGCAAATTATTTGGAATATACTAAAATATTTTGAATGTGAATTTATTATTTCCTTAATTTGAATTACTAACATAAATGGTTTGGGTATAATCCGACATAGTATTGGATAGTATAAACTCATATATTAGAATAGCACAATTCATAATTTTGATTATTTTGTCGAATAGATATTTCTTCATTCATACAATTTTGGTTTGTTACTGTTTCAGGAATATTCCAAGTAATATGTTAGGTTCAACATAACTTACATGAAAATTATTATGTATTTTTACATTTTTGCATTCTGTTGGTTCTTGTTTAATTATTTCTAGGATACAATTATCAAATATTATTTTTACTGTACTTTTTTTATATAGTGTGTGTATATATAAAGTGTTTTCGGTTAAAATATTATTATATTCATCTGGATATGGGATTATTTCAAACACAGGTGTGCTAATTATTTCGTTTGGGATGTGGGAAATAATCATAATTTGAAAAGTATCTTTCTTTAGCCAAGTTGATGTTTTAATTTTTAACAATCTCTAAGAATTCACGTGTTTTAAATAATCACGTTTTAAGAGTTTTGGGTTGAAAATTCCTAATCTAGTTAACTGCATTTCTAATTCAATGTCTTCGATGATACTGTAAATTATTTTATATTAAAGATTAAAATTGCTATCTGTTGTTCTTTGTTATCGTCTTCTCTTAATTGATTCATTACATTAATACCATTATTGATTACATCAAATTTTTGATTTAGATTATGATTACGAATTGAATTCTCTGCTAAGTTATTAATTTTGCTTTCTAACTCCTCTTTATCATCATGATAAAAGGTTCCGACTAAATATTTGTATGCTGATTCTACAATACCCCAAAGACCTCTTCTGCACAACAATGCAACAATGTTTATTCCATTTATTTACGAGTATCTATCTCATTATCATATCGATTTTCATTTGGTTTATTTATTACTTTCTATACTTTAATTATTTTCATTATATTCTTGCATCTTTAAATTTGGAGTTCCTGCGTATAGGAATATATCTGCTGGGGTACGGTCAGTAGAATTATGTTTAGTTTTATGGTTATTGTTGGGACACTCCCAGGTCCCTAGAGCGTTACACGTAAATCAAGCCGGCTTTTCTGAACGAAGCGCTGAAATCTTTATTTAAATGTTAAGAAAATTATAAATTAGAAGCTTTTCTTGCTTACACTTGTGGTTTGCCGCTCTTTACATTTACTAATGGCATTTGCAACTTTTCTTACACTATTTTCCTATTTAGTGTTGGGCATGACTGCATTAAACTTAAATTATACAACACCGACTTAATTGACAAATTCAAATTAGGCCGTTACTTCGTGGCTGCATCGTACGCCTCGTAACATTCCCCACCTCGTAGTTCTTCTGAGTGTCCACGCCGAGAATTACCATCTCTCACGATGTCCAATTTGGCCAACTTTACTGCAGGTTGAGTAACGAGTCCATCAGGAGTACGTACTACAGCACTCCGGACTTGGCCATCCTTAGCACAATTAACATCCATAACAACTCCTTTTGGCCGAGTGTTCCGCTTGCTCGTCTCATCCACGACCAGAACTAGATCACCTTCTGCAAGCGGAGTTGGGTTTGGATGAAACGATTTCGTCCTTCTTGTTAATGTGGGTAGATATTTTCGAATCCATCTTTTCCAGAAGCGATCTGCCAATTGCCCTGCGATTCGAAACTGCTTTGCTAATCCATGTCCAGTGACTTCCATCGTTCCACGTTCACGCAGACCGCTTGAGTTTCCAACTAAAAAATGATTCGGCGTCAAGGCTTCGGAGTTTTCAGATTCCAAGGGTGTTTTCAACATCAGCAAATGCCCCGCGTATTACTTCCTCTCTCCTCCGCATCTCTCCTCCGCCGCCTATGTGGTGTGAACCAGGTGGAATAAATGCAAAGGTCATTTGCGGATACTTACTTTCCACATCCACAGTCGATATGCGCTCGATCTCCTTTACCAATACTCTACTAGCGCCGCGAAAATTCGTTCCATTATCTGATAGCATTTTAATAGGTACCCCTCGCCGCGCAGTAAATAGTTTCAGAGCCAGTAGAAAGAGTACAGAAGGATCCTTCGTCCAAGAGAGCAAAAATATTCACTCTTTTAGTTTTATTATACAAGGTTATGGGTATATAATGGAACAGTCACCGTTTTGTCAATCTGCCATGAAAGAACAGTGCCAACTCTTTTGTTTCTTCCTTTTTGAGTTCCTCCGAATCGACGTCGAACTTTATCGTAGGGCGTTCCGATTGCAGAAGCTCATTATGCAGTAATTTACATCCATCAAAATTACACGGCTTTTTCCCTCTGCAGTTTCGAGCAGTATGGTTTCCAAAACAGCAGAAACATAGTTGTTTAGTCTTAATGACTTCAAGTCTAGTCCTGATTGTCGTACTCAAAAATCCTTCACATTCAGACAGATCGTGCTCGCCGTCACATACCGGGCACAATGATTTTTGTGGATCTTCAATTTTCTGCTTGTCCTCGAACCTTCCGCTATATTGTGCACTAGCAAGCGCTCCTTAATATGTCTGCTTCCTTTATCTTTTTCCGTTGTTTGGTAATTGACCGTGAACATGGGTAACCGTGGTCGGGATTGGACTTCGCGTAGTTCTTTCCTGCATATAAGGAGCTGTTACCCAATGAACATTTCGAGCGATACCCGTGTTCGTGTGATGCTCGAACATCTGTGTAGCTATTTCACCATATGGTTGAGACACAACGTGATTTGTTGGGCTCGCCCTTATTGGCGTGCTTGTACCTTCAAGCGACACGAACTGACCTGAGTTTATCACTGTTTGTCTTGACAAAATTCCATTGTCGAATCCTACGAACGGTCCCGTGAGACTACACCCAGAGCGCCATGAACCGTCTTCAACTCCAATATTTAGATCGCCAGACTCGTTTTTAATTTCATCATCCATTTCAGAAATTTGACGCCATTCTTTACTGGCTGGTAATGCGTCACCAGATCTTGATTCAGATAGTCCTGTATACTATGTCCTCACTCCTTTCATACCCTTGGTAAAGGAATGCTTTGCAGAAGCCGTACACTCTTGCAGCGTGGTTTTCCGGATGGCAAAGTATTTCAGAATGTTGTGACACTTCCAGGTCCCTAAAGCCTTCCACGTAAATCAAGCCGACTTTTCTGAACGAAGCGCTGAAATCTTTATTTAAATGTTAAGAAAATTATAAAATAGAAGCTTTTTTTGCTTACACTTGTGGTTTGCCGCTCTTTTCATTTACTAATGGCATTTGCAACTTTTCTTACACTATTTTCCTATTTAGTGTTGGGCATGACTGCATTAAACTTAAATTATACAACACCGACTTAATTGACAAATTCAAATTGGTCCGTTACTTCGTGGCTATAGACATAAAGAATCCTTTCAAATTTTGTATATTGATCTTCCATATATTCTTCACTACTTATAATTATTAATTATTAATATCATTTACAGATTTGTGCAATTTTTCTATGTTTTTTTAAGTTTTTACTTGTTGTAATGCTTATTTTAACGCATTCTGATTTTAGCCAATTCTGTAATTCTACGCACATAAAAGCTGAATCGTTATATGCTTTGATTTCTTGAGTTTTTCACATGCTATTGAATATTTTCATGATGGCTTTTTTGGCTTTTAACCAATCTCGACCTTTTACTTCAATCAATGTAGCAACTTTGAGGAGGTATCAATACAAGATAAAAATTGTTAGAGAAGAGTCGGATTACGACTAACAACAGCGATGAGAAAAATGATTATATGCCAAGCTATATTTATTACATTTATATATATATGTTACATTTATATTAAATACTCCCCCCAGTTGAGGCCTTTCCTTCAACTTCATCCTTAAGGGGCAATAGGCAAAGCTTAGTTACTGCGGGCTTGGTAGTTCCAGAAGCGGCTCTAACCACCGCCACTTAAGGCACTCCATCCCGACCAGGGACTAGATCCAGAATTCTATCCAACGGCCACTTCATGGGGGGGGGGGTTCTCGTCCTTGACTAGCACCACATCGTTAATCGCCAAGGCAGGGCCGGACGCACGCCATTTGGAGCGCTGCTGAAGAAGGCTTAAATACTCTTCCTTCCATCGAGCTTTGTGACATCAGGCTCGGTAACAGTGACTGACGGACCACCAGTTAAAAAATGGGATGGCGTAAGAACATCAAGGTCTGCAGGATCTTCTGAAAGAGACAATAAAGGCCGTGTGTTTATGACAGCACCAATGTGACAAAGCAGAGTTCGCAGCTCGTCAAATCCAAGAACTGAGGATCCAACAGCCCGGTAAAAATGATGCTTTGCGGTTTTGACAGCCGCTTTCCAGAGTCCACCAATATGCGGAGATCGAGGAGGAATTAAATGCCACTCGATGGACTCAATAGCGCAAAACTCCAGAAGCGCTTGTTGATGCTCATCGCTTATGAAGAGTTGGAGCAGCTTCTTTAGCTCGTTTTTAGCTCCAACAAAATTGGTCGCAATGTCAAACCAAATGTGCTGAGGCTTTCGGCGAGTGCATATAAACCGTTTTAAAGCATGTAAAAAAGGCAGATGTGGATAGATCCTTTACAGAATGGGAAGGAAGTGCACGGCTTTAGTAGCAAAGCAAATGAAAACACTCACGTAACATTTTACGGGAGCTTTATTGCGACCTTCTGGCTTATAGTAAAATGTGCCGCAAAAATCCACATCCATCCAGTCACTCCGAAAACCTGGCAACCGCTGACTCTTTGCTCCGGGAGATCAGCCATAATGTGCTCCAGCAACCAAGGTTTGGTGCGGAAGCATCGGATACACTTGTGCAATGCATTCGTCACCGTTTTCCAACCCCCGATC
>JAJJHT010016764.1:42590-120459 GCA_021223865.1 Drosophila pandora
AATTCTGGGAAGTGGATGCCTGCACTGCGCCTATCGTTCAGGCTACTAAGGAGGAGCTCGATTGCGAGGCCCACTTCGTCATGCACCACGTCCGTCTTGAATCTGGTGCCTATTCAGTTCGCCTTCCAATCAAGCACAGTGTGGAGCTGTTAGGGGAATCCTATGCACAGGCTTTGCGTCGGTTCCATTCACTTGAGCGCAAGCTGGATCGTCATCCGAATTTAAGGACCCAATATTCGTCTTTCATCAAGGAATACTTGGATCTGGGTCACATGTCTCTGGTGCCGCAGTAATTGCGAGGTAAGGGCCAGTATTTCCTTCCCCACCACTGCGTCCTGAAGGAAGAAAGTTCCACTACTAAGCTGAGAGTTGGGTTCGATGGTTCGGCTGCTACGACCTCTGGCTATTCCCTCAATGATGTCCTGATGTCCGGCCCCGTGATTCAGCCTAAGCTTGTTCACACATTGCTTCGGTTTCGGTCTCACCTTGTAGCTTTGACTGGGGACATTTGCAAGATGTACCGCTGCGTAAGGGTCTTTCCGGATGATAGTTTTCTGCAGTGCATCCTCTGGAGAGATTCTAGCCACGATGACGTGAAGGTTTTTAAGCTCGACACCGTGACGTATGGCACAAAGCCAGCGTCTTTTCTATCTGTTCGCTCAATGCACCAGCTGGCTAAGGATGAAGGTGCCGGTTTTCCCGTTGGCTCTCGTGTTGTCCTCCAGGATTTTTATGTGGACGACCTTATATCTGGTGCCCCAGCAAAGACTGAAGCGCTTGAGATAATAGCTCAAACATCGAGCCTGTTGAACAAGGGTCAGTTTCAATTAAGGAAATGGTGCTCCAACATCCCAGAGGTTTTGGAAGGCGTACCCGAAAGTGATAGAGAGTCATACTTGAAATTTGACGATGGCAGTCCGTTCACATAGACTCTTGGATTAGCATGGGATCCTTCTGCTGACCTGCTGCTGTTTTCCTTTGAAGCTCTTCAGCCCACCGCCAAACCAACCAGGAGATCGATACTATCTTCCGTCGCTCGGTTTTATGACCCAATGGGCTTGGTAGGTCCTGTCGTCACTAAGGCAAAGATCCTGTTGCAGAAGCTGTGCCGAGAAAATTTGTCATGGGATGAAAGCCTTCCTCAGTCTCTTCTCTCCGAGTGGTTACAGTTCTGTTCCAGCTTTGACCAAATTCAGCGAATCAAGTTTCCTCGGTTAGTCATTCGGGATTCTGTGACGCTAGCTTAGATGCGTATGGAGCTTGCGTGTACGTATTGTCAGGTTCTGATTGTCGGCTGTTATGTTCAAAGAGTCGAGTTGCACCCATTAAAACTCAGACAATACCGAAACTAGAGCTATGTGGAGCTGAGTTACTAGCAAGACTGATGGCTGAAGTTGCTGATCTTGGGACGTATAAAGGAGATTATTATTGTTGGTGTGACTCCTTGGTTGCCCTATCCTGGATTCAAGATGAACCTGCTCGGTTTAACGTGTTCGTTTCTAATCGCGTTTCTTCCATTCAGGAGCTCACCAAGGCAATGAAATGGCTTTATGTTCCTACTGCCGTCAACCCAGCCGATCTTCTGTCAAGAGGTTCTCTTCCCACTGAGCTATTAAACTCCCAGCTTTGGTCCCAAGGCCCTCCATTTCTTGGTGGTTCCAAGGATGATTGGCCCATCGCTATTGTGGCCGAAAAGGCAACCGTCGAACTTCGCGCCAGGACTCTATTGGATACGGCTCCACCCAGGGATATCGTCGCATTGTCAAGGTTTGCCAACTCGTTTCCCTCCCTACAGAGAGTGTTCGCCTACGTTTACAAATTTTGCCGCCGCATCCGTCACGAACGGATTTCTGTTCAGGATTTCAAAGGAGGAACCCATCTGCTGTTGCGCGTCGTCCAGCTTACCGAGTTTAAGGAAGAGATAAGTTTACTAAAGTCACGCAGATTGGTTCCGCCCTCAAACCCTCTGGCCTCGCTTGCTCCCTTTGTGGATGATGATGGTTTGCTTCGTGTTGACGGGCGATTGCGGAACTCTGCGTTGGATTTTGACGGACGTCATCCGATCATTCTTCCCAGAGGCCATCCCGTCACTTCGGCTATAGTGATTTACTTTCACGAGAAGAACCTGCATTCTGGCCCTCGGGCACTAGTGGCGAAAATCCGTTCTCAATACTGGCCCATTGGGGGGAGGAAGACCGTTTCAAGGGTTGTGAATAAATGCATACGCTGTTTTCGCGCAAAGCCTCGTCTACTGGAGCATGTCATGGCCGATCTTCCTGCCGAGAGGGTTGAAGGATTCCAATGTTTTGATGTCACCGGTGTGGATTTTTGCGGACCGTTTTTCTACAAGGCAGAGACTCGGAATAAGGGCCCTATTAAGTGTTATGTAAGCGTATTCATCTGCTTCAGCACGAAGGCAATCGACTTGGAGTTGGTTAAGGATCTTTCCACCGCTTCGTTTCTGAGCGCCCTGCAACGTTTTATTTGTACGCGACGTAAACCCAGGCAGATATGGTCGGATAATGCCACCAATTTTGTGGGAGCCAAGAATGTGCTAATTGAGTTGAAGCGAAGATTCCTCAGCCAGGATCATCAGGCTTCTCTGCACGAGTTTTGCCTGTCTGAGTCTATCGAGTGGCGATTTATTCCTCCACGCTCTTTCCATTTTGGTGGTCTGTGGGAAGCAGCAGTGAAGACGGCTAAGCACCATCTTTATCGCGCAGTTGGTCCCGCAGTTCTTGGCTTCGAGGAATTAAGGACTTTGTTGTGTCGCATCGCCTCAATTATTAATTCTCGGCCCCTTGTGTCGATTTCAGAGAATCCTGCGGATCTAGATGTCCTGACGCCGGCTCATTTTTTAAATGGCGGACCGCCTTCAACATTCATCGAGCCGGACCTTACTGCGCTAAACTTTAATCGGCTGGATGGGTGGCAGAGAGTCTCCTTCCTGCAGCAGGTTTTCTGGGCTCGTTGGAGGGAAGAGTACCTCACGCTGTTGCAGCAGCGTTCCAAATGGCGCACCCCTGGCCCTGTAATTGCTGTTGGAGACATAGTCCTGGTGAAGGATGAAAATCTACCCCCAATGAGGTGGCCTCTGGCCAGGATACTGGAGCTGGTTCCTGGGCGTGACGGAGTGAACCGTGTAGCCGTTCTCAAAACAGCGGTTAGAATGACTAAGCGTGCGGTGTCACGGTTGTGTCTGCTGCCTGTCAAGGATTCGGTTGAAGACCCAGCCTTCAACGGGGGGAGGATGTTGAGCCAAGCAGAAAAGGGCGAAGCTGCGTAAAATAAGCTGCATATATTATAATCTGTGTAGCGGCGGCGTGTTATCGGCAGTTCTGGTTTTGTTTACTTCTCCCCGTTCGCATGCGCTTTGCTGGTATTTGTAGCGCATGCGCTTTGGGGAGCTTTTTTGTAGAGCTGCTGCACACTAGCAAATCTTGCATTTGTGTGCGTTCATATTGATAATTCATATTGCTAAGCTTTGTACTTGTGTTGTTATTGATTGGAGTTTTTGCAAGTTGGGGTTAGAGTTGAACCCTCGAGAAATAAAAATATTGAAATTGCCTTGAAAATTGAACTGTGGAATTTAATTCGTTTGGCCGCTATTAAAAACCATTAATAGCTCAACAATGCCTACAACCTCCTCCTTAGAGATGCCACCAAAACTAAGATCAACGACGTAAAAATCTCGAAGCAATATTTCGGATCCCACTGGAAAGTCTTGAACCTCGTCCTTAGCCAATTGGTGCATCGCTATCACAGAAAGATAGAACGCCGACTTTATTCCATATGTAACAGTGTCCAATTTATGTATTTGCAGCTCCTCCAGAGGGGAATCTCGCCACAAAATGCACTGCAAGTAGCTGTCGGACGAAGCCATCCTCACACAACGGTACATCTTGCAAATGTCGCCAGTCGGCGCTACCGGATGCGAACGAAACCTCAGCAGGATGTAAAAAAGGCTTAGTCGAATGACCGGCCCAGCCATTAAGATGTCATTCAAAGAATAACCGGAGGTGGTAACAGCGGAACCGTCAAACACCACTCTAAGTTTCGTCGTAGTGCTGTTCTTCTTTAGCACACAGTGATGTGGCAGAAAATATTTGCAATCTCGATGCAACTCCGGCGGAACTAGGGTTATATGACCTAGGTTAAGATACTCATTTATAATGTCCGAATACTGAGCCCGCGACTGGAAACGACGTAAAACCTGTGAGTACTATTATAACTTTTCCTTATTTAGGCCAGTAAATAAACCAAATTTGTTGAAAAACAACCTCGTGTTTATTCTTTCTCTATGACAGCTTTTTAGGTTATTGATTAGTTTTTGATTCGATACAATCGGTATGAATTTAAAAGTAATTGATATGATATTATATTATAAGCGCCCTCTTACTTGGCGGGTATTGTTTTGAATTTGAAACATTTAACTTTAACACTTTCCCTTGTGAGAATTCAAAAATAACAATTCAA
The DNA here is from genome assembly GCA_021223865.1 of Drosophila pandora. NCBI lineage: Eukaryota > Metazoa > Arthropoda > Insecta > Diptera > Drosophilidae > Drosophila > Drosophila pandora. The sequence continues at coordinate 47,067 of JAJJHT010016764.1, forward strand.
TTGACAGACTTGAAAATTTTATGACTCTATATAAAGCAAAATAAATGGTGCTTTTGTCCTTCAGAAGAGTCCAATCTTGTTGCAAAGAATCCGGAGACGAGTATTGAGAATCGGCTTTGTCATCATGTCTGCGAGTTGTTCTTCAGTCGGGATTTGTTCGATTCCAAATTCTCCCTCAGCAATTCTTTCCCTGATGAAGAAATGCTTGTTGGCTATGTGCTTAGTCCTGCGATGGAATTCCGGGTTTTGGGCCAGTCTCATGGCAGCAGTATTATCGACCTGGAGAATTGGGGCTCGGTCCAATCTGTCGATTTCCTGAAACAATCTTTTAAGCCAAATTATTTCTTTTGTAGGATGTGCAAGCGTTCTTGAAAGAAATCCGATGCTGAAAGCCAAGTCTGGCCTAGTTCCAAGCATGAGGTACATAAGGGCTCCGATGGCTTGGCGATAAGGGAACGCAGACGTCTCTGATTCTTTCCCTGTTGCCGTAATTTCCAAAGTCTTGAGAAGTGGGGTTGAAACAGCTTTGCAATCTGAGAATCTGAATCGCTCCAAAATCCTTGTGGCATATCCTTGTTGACTAATTTTTAGTCCATTTTCTTGTTTCTTGATTTCGAGTCCCAAGAAGCACTCAGCCTTGCTTGAGACAATTTTGAACTCTGATTTTAACTCGTCCAAAAATTCTTCCAAATCTTGCGTGTCTGTTGCTGCGGCGAGTCCGTCATCTACGTAAACAACGAGTAGAATCTTTTTGCCATTTCTTTCCCTGATGTAGAGACATGGATCTGCCTCGCTGACTTTGAAATTGTGTTTCCGCAGGAAACCTCCGAAGCGTTCTTGCCAACATCTCGGCCCTTGCTTAAGCCCGTAGAGACTCTTCTTCAATCTGCAAACAAGCCCCTGTCCTTGCTCGTATCCCTCAGGTTGTTGCATGTAGATTTCCTTGTCGTCCAATTCACCGTAAAGAAAAGCTGTTGAGACGTCAAACTGGAACAAAAACATATCATTTTTGGCTGCAACGCTCAACACTGAGCGGATTGTTTCCATTCTTGCGACAGAGCTAAAAGTTTGGTCGTAATCAATCCCTCGTCTCTGGGCGAATCCTTTGATGACCAAGCGAGCTTTGTATTTGTCGATACTTCCGTCGGGGTGGGTTTTGACTCGATAGACCCACTTGCACGGAAGTGCTTTCGATCCTCTGGGGAGTCTTGTCAAGCTCCATGTTTCATTCTGATTTAAAGAATCAATTTCTCTGTCCATTGCCTTTTTCCACTCGACGTTGCTGTTGATGGCTTCATGGAAGGAATCTGGACTCTCCAGCACATAATTCTCGGCTGCTGCTACGTAGTCATCCATATGATCCGGTCTCTTCAACTTCGAACGATCCCTCAACCGCATTGATTGCATTTTTCTCTTGTTGTTTTCTTCGTCAAAGCTTGTTTCGACTCCGGTTTCGTAATTGTCTTCGCCCTCGCTCTTGTGCAAATCCGCGTCTTCTTCTTCCTTGTCTTCTACGACGTCCTTGGATCCAAAATCTTGGAAAGGTAGGTTGACGCCTGGTTCACAGTTGCTGAATTTCTCTTGAAATTTTACATCCCTCGACACGACTACTTTGTGCTTCTCTGGTAAGTAAATACGATACCTCTCATCGCCGTCGTAACCCACCAGGTACCCCTTTTCAGCTTTTTCGTCCATCTTCTTCCTTCTTTGACATGGAATGTGCACATAGCACGTCGATCCTACGATTCGAAGATGTTTGATTCTTGGTTTCTTGCCCAGCCAAAGTTGGTAAGGGCTCAGACCCTTCAACGAAGATTTGCCCGTCCTATTAAGAACGTATACTGCTGTGCTGACCAACTCGGCCCAAATTGCTTCTGGAAATTTTATTTCTGGATTAGAATACTTGAAAGTTCTCGCCATTTCGACTATCGTTCGATTCTCTCTCTCGACACCACCGTTTTGTTCTGGAGTATACGGAGCGGTGAGTCGAAAAGTTATACCAGCTTCCTGAAGAGTTTCTCTCACTCCTGCACAGTCGAATTCTCCTCCATTGTCGCTCAGGAATTCTTGAATTGTGTGCCCTTGTTGCTTAGCATGAGAAACCATGTGTCGTAGCACGTCCTTGACCTCTGATTTCTGCTTGACGATGTACCCATATCGAAACCTGGTGAAATGATCCTTAAAAACTACCAAATACCTATTCTTCTGGAAAGAATTCTCAAATGGGCCGCAAACATCACCTGACATCAATTCTCCTGGCTTCGTCGCTGGTTTCCTCGTTCCAAATGGCAATCGATGCGCCTTTCCAAGGGTGCAAGGCTCGCGCTACTCTCAAGCTTAACTTGAATGCCCATTTCTCTTTTGAGCATGTCCTTGATGTGGTTCTTGTCCTGATGTCCCCATCTCTCGTGGTAGAGTTGGAGAATTGAAGTTCCTGAAGTTGCGACGTTGACATCGACGTTTCGTTCTGGAAGTATGGGCTCGATCGCTGCTCTGTAGAGTGTTCCTCCAACTTTTCTGGCTCCAACGAGGACAATCTTGTCGTTTATTTTGAGAGTGCACTCTGTTGCTGACGACTCGAAACGACTACTTGGATTATTGTCTTGGGCAGCCAAAACTGAAAACAGATTCTTCGTTATATTGGGAACAAACCATACATTTTTCAAAGAAAGAAAAAGAATTTTTCCATTGACAATCGTTTTGACTTTGATTGTGCCCTGTCCCAAAGCTGACAAGGTTTCATTTCCAGCTGCTCTGATCCAACTCGGATTCTCAAACTTCTCAAAATGCTCGAAATACTTCGCAGTCTTCACAACGTGTTTTGTTGCACCGTTGTCTATCCACCAGTCGTCCTCTGAGTTTGCCTCTGCTGCAAACACGCCATTGTGGACTGAGACGAGAGTTACCGTTGGTTCTGCACAATTTCCCTGTTCAGCATTCTGGTAGCTTGGCTTCGGACGTCCATCCTTTTTCCATTTTATGCAGTTCCTCACCCAGTGCCCCTTCTTCTTGCAATAGCGGCAGGTATCGAATCTCCGACCAGATGCTCCTGAATCCTGATGATGCTCCTTTTTTGCTGTGGTAGAAAACGCCTCCTGACTTTCCTTTTCGTCATTTTCTTTTGTTCTAAAATTTCTCTCAAACATGACAATTTGATTAGTTAATTCGTCGAAAGTCTTTTCTTCTTCTTTTGTCAAGAGCGTCCAACTTTGACGGAACGTTTCAAAGGTTTTTGGCAAAATATGTAGCGTTTTACAAACAAGTATTACCCAATAAACCGAGTCACCCAATAAACCGGAGTTATGTTTAATTGGCAACCTGACTGTATAGGCACCACCTTCTAACCGCACAAAGTTCTTAACAAAGTGATTCTCGCAATCCAGTTCTTCCTTTGACGCCTTCACAATCGGATCGGTGCAGGTTTCCACTTCCCAGAACTGTCGAAGAAGTTCATCTAAAGGGCCCTTTGGGCAGATCAGTCCCGACCGCTCAGGAGCCATGAGAACCTTACCATTGTCGGGACCTCCGCCTCCACAAACAACCCAACCGAGACAAGTTTTTTGGATTGAGGACAAACCAGGAGACAGGCCCCACACAAAGCAGCTCATAAAAAATTCCAGCTCCAATTAGCAAATCAACTCGCTGAGGCTGGTGAAAATGAGAATGTGCTAGATTTAAACTGGCGGGAATTTTCCAAGAGCTGAATTCAAGCCATTCCGCTTAACCTCCACTAAAAGTGGGAAGTGGCAGTGGCGGCAAAGCCGCATAATCTCCTGATCCAGGATGAATCGCGCCTGCCTCCCTGCATCGTTGAAGTTGACGCGCAGATCGCGCATGAGTTCTGCAACATTCAGCTCGGACAGCTCCTTGTGTGTGCTCTTGAAATCCGCGATGATGCCCTCCAATTCGCTGAGCCGCACATTTATCATAACCTTCGGAAATGTCTCCACCGATTTCAAGGAGGTGAGCAATCCTTGAAGATCCTCAAAAAGGACAACTGCACTTTGACTCAGGAATACTTTCCTTCCAAGAGAGGCACAATCGAAAAAAGGATTCATTTTCGCAACAAAAAATTTATTGTAGTTCGTTTATTTATTGTCAGCTCACGGCCCACTGTGCAACTTCTATATAACGGGGTAAAATATATATGAGCGATTATAGCACTCTGCAAACAACGTGTGTATGTATGTCAACAGATTCTAATATTGCACGCACAAATCAAAAACCGAATAATGGTTTTCAATGTTTTAATTTGTTTTTGTTTATATATTATATTTAAAGCCGTGCAGCTTAAAATCCTAAGCGCAAACACGTCGGGGCTCACCAATGTTCAGTTACCGAGCGTGTTCGGGAGCCTTATTTAATGTTCCAAATATTGGCTTTAATAAAAAAAAGCTCAATTTACAGGTATTAATACAATTTATTTAATTTTTTTGGGTTTATACAAAAGACATATGTACATATATGACTGGCGTTGAAGGGGTTGCGAAGACCGAATTAGAAGAAAATTTTCAATCAATGCCAAGGACATCATAGTTCAACATTGCAACAAAAAGCAATAGACTTCAAATCCATTCCCCCAAGAGCACCATCATTCAAAGTCCTTTGGAAAGCTGCAGTGAAATCCGCAAGACGGCTGCTTGTATCAATTACAGCCACGTCTTTGATGTTTGAAGAACTCAACGGTGGTCGTTATAGTTAAGGCAATCGTAAATTCACGTCCTATCACTCCCATGTTATCAGACACCACTGACGAATCAGCTTTAACGCCACACCCTAATTGGAGAAACTTTAACTGTTCCTCCTAAAACCGACATTATCCAGTGCGGCAAACCCTTAATACAAAGATGGAAACTGGTATCACGACTGAAGCACGCCTTTTGGAAGCAATAGTCATGTGAGTACCTGGAGCAAGAGCTCCATACATCATCTGGAGTATTCAATCAATTCCGATTAATTACCAAGTATGGACGACATAGAATACAACAAGATTGGTTAGCCGACATAAAAGGGAAGAATGCACTGTACCAACTGTACCACCAGACAACCATGTCGTACGCAGCTTTGGCCATTTCAGTCATTCTACTGATACTGATCAGCATTCTCATCCTGCGACACAAACCGTCTATTTGGAATCCAAAGGCTAAAAGCACTAGAAGCAGATCAACTCCTGAACTTACCCCAGGACAGTTTACTATAGAGCTGGACAACAGTTCAACGGCCGGGAAACACATAATAAAGAATACATTAAGTTATAGAAAATATAGAATATAGAATATATAGTCATAGAATAATCTATGCGGCTCCAATCAACTCCAAATCACAACAAACGCAACCCAAAGAGCTTGCGCAGAAGCTCTACCAAAGCTTCCCAAAGCGCATACGCTACAAATACCAATAAAGCGCATGCGAAACTGGGAGACAAAACCGAGAAGAATACATGCTGACAAGAAGAGCTGCAGCTAAGCATTTTATGATTATTTTAAATGAACTTTTTGGTGGCTGCTTGGCCCAACATCCTCCCCCCATTGAAGGGTAGGCCTTCAATAACACTGTTGGAAGGGGCAGCAGTCACATCATTCCAGTGGTTATTCCGTAGGTTGTCTTTCCTAGCATACAGCGACGACACATCCCGTGATAGTTCACCGCGTCCAGAAATCACCCAGCCAAATCGAGTATTCTGGGCAATGGGGAGCCCGTGACCTAATTGGATTTGACCAGCCGACAATAGGTCAAAGAATAAGCTGGCTCCAATCAACAGGTCCACTCGCTGCGTTTTGTGGAAGTTAGGGTCAGCTAGATCCATATTGCCAGGAATCTTCCAGCGCGAAGCATCTATGTCCTGGCTAAGTTGATAGTCCATGTGATAGTATGTGAAGCTACAACAGCCTCAATTTCCACTGAATACGTGCTAAGGCGGGACTTCAAGCACACATTAACGGATGCTCCATCCGTTTCAAACCCAGCGCCGCCGAAACCGGCCACCGTTGTGGAGCATTTGGAACGGCCAAGCTGAAGTTCATTCGCCAGCCGCGACGAGATGGGGTGCACTTGTGAGCCGGAATCCAATAAAACTCGGCAAGGCAAGAAGGCTCCAGATCGACCACGAACGAGCACATTGGCTGTTGGCAGGAGCACTAGCTCAGCATTGCGATCCGGGTTCATAACAGGGTTGATTGAGCGGGATGAGTTCGCAACAGTCACGGCACCGATGGGACGGGAAACTCGTGCGGGTGAAATCTGCCTGCGAGGGTTCAACAAAAAATGATGACGGTGATTGCACGTCGAGCAGCGGGAAGCTGAGCATCCGCGAGCGAGATGGCCATCCTCCAGACAAACAAAACAGCGAGCCAGACGCCGCACTTCGTCGTACCGTTCCTCAATTGTCAAAGCACTAAACTTTGAACAAGAAGGAAGCTCGTGCACCGAAATACCACACAGGGCGCATAGAGCAGGACGGGCGTTAATAACCACGACGATCGGTTATTCGAATATCTACCACGGTCAACATGGTTAGCTGGTGGATACGCCGCCAAAGAAAAGTCGACGCATTCAAGAGTCCAGCACCTTTGCTCCAAGAATCGTGCCATGGACTCCCAAGACGGAAGGCTGTTGCTTCCGGCGAGAGTGTCTTCCCACTTGGCCCTTGTGGTTGGATCCAACTTCTGCAGGATAATCTGGATAAGCAAACATCCTTGGATCTCGGCAGCTGATCCGAAACTCATAAGAGCCCGCATATGCCCATTGAACCGATCCGATAGCTCCCGCAACGTAGCAACAGACCCTGGCTCGACCACACGAAGCTGCAGGATCTCATTAATGTGAGACTGAAATATTAAACGCCGATTACTAAACCGTTGCGCAATAGGTCAAGGGCCACATCCTAGTTCGCGTCAGTAATTTCCAGAGCTCTCACCGTATCCAAGGCTGACTCGCGCAGGCATGAAATGAGCCACCGGAGCTTTTCCGTTTTCGTTAGGTGGGGATGGCTGTCAATCGTGGTCTTAAAAAGGGCGCAGAAATCCGGCCACTCGGCATAGTCGCCGCTGAATGTTGGCATCGGCAACGGTGGCAAGGAGGGGGCTGGCTTGTATGGCATTGGCGATACGCTGGCACCGTCGAAAGGTGTGGAGTGGGCAGCGATTCTCATGGAGCGCTTGGCAACCTCCACCTGAATTTCCACTTTCACCTCAGTCGCCAGTTGCGAGAATTTCCAATACAGATCACTCCCGATCTCGCTAAAATTAAGCTCCTCCAACTCTTCTTGAAGCGCTGTGAATCGCTCACGCAAACGCTTCTCCACCGACTCCAGCGCCATAATGGAAGAATTGTCAGTCCGCGCTGCAGCCCTCACCTTATGATGCAGCGCCTCCATTTCCTGGCAGGCCACCTCTGCTCTTCTCCGCAGCATCCTTTCCCGGTTTGCGGCAGCAGCTCCAATAATCTCAGCTCCAGACTCCATTCTTCAATTAAAATGCAACTTGTAGCAACAACAACAAGGGCGTTTTCTTTGCACTTTTAATGCTGATCATAATAATAAACCGGGATGAGATCACGTCGGGGTCACCAATGTTATGCTATTAGTAGCTTTTAATAGCAGCCGAATAAATACACGCGTTTCAAATCAGGTTTCAATATATTTATTTTTTTTAATTTAACCCTAATCTATGCGGCTCCAATCAACTCCAAATCACAACAAACGCAACCCCAAGAGATTGCGCAGAAGCTCTACCAAAGCTTCCCAAAGCGCATACGCTACAAATACCAATAAAGCGCATGGGAGACAAAACAGAGAAGAATACATGCTGACAAGAACAGCTGCAGCTAAGCATTTTATGATTATTTTAAATGCACTTTTTGGTGGCTGCTTGGCCCAACAGGCCACTTCATGGGGGAGTTCATGGGGGGGTTCTCGTCCTTGACTAGCACCACATCGTTAATCGCCAAGGCAGAGGCTTAAATACTCCTCCTTCCATCGGGCCCAGAAAGACTGCTGCAGGAAAGTCACACGCTGCCAGCTGTCCATTCGATTGAAATTCAGATTTGTGACATCAGGCTCGATATAACTGACCGACGGAACACCAGTTAAAAAATGGGATGGCGTTAGAACATCAAGGTCCGCAGGATCCTCTGAAAGAGACAATAAAGGCCGTGTGTTTATGACAGCACCAATGTGACAAAGCAGAGTTCGCAGCTCGTCAAATCCAAGAACTGAGGATCCAACAGCCCGGTAAAAATGATGCTTTGCGGTTTTGACGCTTTCCAGAGTCCACCAATATGCGGAGATCGAGGAGGAATTAAATGCCACTCGATGGACTCAATAGCGCAAAACTCCAGAAGCGCTTGTTGATGCTCATCGCTTATGAAGAGTTGGAGCAGCTTCTTTAGCTCGTTTTTAGCTCCAACAAAATTGGTCGCAATGTCAAACCAAATGTGCTGAGGCTTTCGGCGAGTGCATATAAACCGTTTAAAAGCATGTAAAAAAGGCAGATGTGGATAGATCCTTTACAGAATGGGAAGGAAGTGCACGGCTTTAGTAGCAAAGCAAATGAAAACACTCACGTAACATTTTACGGGAGCTTTATTGCGACCTTCTGGCTTATAGTAAAATGTGCCGCAAAAATCCACATCCATCCAGTCACTCCGAAAACCTGGCAACCGCTGACTCTTTGCTCCGGGAGATCAGCCATAATGTGCTCCAGCAACCAAGGTTTGGTGCGGAAGCATCGGATACACTTGTGCAATGCATTCGTCACCGTTTTCCAACCCCCGATCCCAGCCAGTATTGGGATCGAATAATAGCCAGCAGAGTATGAGGTCCCTTGTGTAGATTACGCTCATGGAAATGGCTTCTAGGCAATATAATTGGATGGCGACTATCAAAATCCAATGTAGAATTTCTTAAACGACCGTCCACACGCAACAGGCCAAACTTGTCTAAAAAGGGAGAGGATGTGGCAAGTATGCTGGCTGACGAAATTTCCTTCCCATTCTGAAGCGCCTTTATGTCAACCCAAAAATACACATGCTGCACCAAACGCAAAAGTAGGTGGGTTCCACATAAGCGAACACACGCTGCAGTGCTGGAAAAGAGTTGGCGTACTTGGAACCAGCTGTCATGTCAACGTATGGGGATTTGATTAGCAGAACCCTTGCCCTTAGCTCCAGAGTGGGTTTTTCAGATAGCACCGCTGCTGGCTACTGGTCTTGAAGTCCAAGAAGAAACGCACGACCATGGGACCACAGGTTATCAGTAACTAACTCCTTGGGAAGAGCACCACGCGAGAGGATGTCTGCCGGGTTCAAAGACGTAGGAACATAACGCCATTCCATCGTTCTGGTCAATTCCTGGATTGTTGAAACTTGATTGGCGACGAAAACATGAAAACGAGCGGGGTCCTCCCGAATCCAGGACAGCGCCACAGCAGAATCGCACCAGCAGAATTACCTCCCATCGTAGACCTTCAACTGAGCTACTTCCGACATAAGCCGAGCTAGCAACTCTGCTCCAGATAACTCCAGTTTCGGTACCGTAACTGTTTTTAGAGGAGCGACTCGGGACGTTGAGCAGAGTAAATGACTTTCTGACCTGGTACCCTTCGATACGACATAAATGCAAGCCCCATAAGCCTCGATGCTGGCGTCACAAAATACATGAATCTCCACTTCAGACTGTAATGATAGTGACCATCTAGGGAATTCAGCACGCTGCGCCATGGCGAAGCTGGAGCAAATCATGTCCCAATCGGAGTGAAGAGCTTGAGGTAGACTTTCATCCCAGGACAACTTCTCACGGCATAGCTTCTGAAGAAAAATCTTCGCCTTCGAAATGACAGGTCCAACAAACCCTATCGGATCATAAAGCCGGGCGGTTGAGGAGAGGATGATGCGTCTAGTGGGCTTCGAGGGTGACTGGAGCCCTCCAAACGAAAATAGCAAGTGATCAGTAGAAGGATCCCAAGCTAGGCCAAGAGTCCTCGTAAAGTTGCTGCCATCATCAAACCTTAGGAACGACTCTCAATCCTCTTCCGGTACGTCAGAGAGCACTTCAGAAATATTGGAGCCCCACTATCTCAACCGAAATTGGCCATTGGCGAGGATCCCCGATGTTTGCTGCATTATGTTGGTAGCCTCCTTTATGAAGTCACCTGCGGAAATTAGATCATCAACATAAAAATCGCGACGCAGAATTTTGGCACGCTTTGGAAACATAGACTGCTCATCCTGTGCCAACTGATGCATTGCTCGAATTGATAAAAATGAGGCCGGCTTTGTCCCATAAGTGACCTATCCAGTTTAAAAACCTGCAACTCATCCTGGGTATATCATGACTCATGAATACCCGGACGTAGTGCAGCCGAACCATCAAAAACAACCCTGAGCTTGGTTGTTGAGCTGTCCTCCTTCCCCAAATGTAAATATTCCTTTATGAACGCAGCATACTGATCCTTTAATTGAGGCTGACGGCAAAGCTTCCTTTCGAGGGAGAGAAATCGCCGCACGGCTCGTGGGTACGACTCACCTAGCAACTCAGAGCTGACCTTCAACGACAGTTTCACCGAGTATGTGCCTGACTCGAGCCGAGCAGAATTCTGCACGAAATGCGTCTTGCAATCCAATTCCTCTTTCGTCAACTTCACAATGGGTTTGGAGCAGTCTTCGATTTCCTAAAATTTACGGAGCTGGCTTGAGCTCTTCACAACGTCCTTGCGGGCTGTGGCTACTAACGACTTTCTCTCAAGCCGGGTTTTCTGCAGCACCGGTAGGCCAGCTGAGGCCAGCGGCAAAATTTCCGGCTGAGCGCTGGTTCCACCTGGACACTGGAAACTCCGCTAGCAAGAGTGGAATGGGCAGCAATTCGACAAGAGCGCAACCAAGTCTCCTGCTCGATTTCGGTATGCATCGTAGCTACAGGCTCAGACACTGTCCATCGCAAGTGGCTGCTTATTTCAGCAATGTCTAACTCTTCAAGCTCCCCGTGGATGGCCTTAAAATTCTCATACATGGCGACCAACTGGCCGTGACGCACATGGAGCATAGCATCCTCCACCTTTGGCATTGGCTGCAGGGCGCCTTGGATCCTCTTCAAATCCTGGAGGATACCCTTTGCCTTGCATTTTAAAATCGCGCTCCGAGATGGAGTGGGTTCTCCTGTGACGGCGCCGCTGGAAAACGCTGAATTTAGGTAAAAACACGCACAAATTAATTTTGGGGCCAAAATTATAGTTCTTGTTTTATTTTTTTATATTTAATTATATTTGAGCGCAGCGAACATGATTTATCCAACTGTGCGCTCAGAACCGTACACTGAGTTGTGGATTGTATATATAAGGTTGTCAAATATCTCCCTTTCGCTTTTTTGCTCTTTATTCAATGCTTTATAAAAAGTGTTACAGTGATCGGATTTAGTTCAAATATGCGCCGTTTTGTTCGATAATCTGTTTCCATCTAGACGGCAACTTCATAATACCTCCCTCGTAGAAGCCCCCCTCCTTATTTTCGAAGAACTCGGACAGCCACTTTTCACAAGCCTCTTTTGAGTTCAACTTTAGACCACCAAGGGCGTTCCCCATGGACAGGAACAGGTGGTAATCACTTGGCGGTATATCCGGGCGAGCTCCCGTAGCTTCTGACGAGTCATCAACGAAGTGTGTGGTCTGGTGTTGTCCTGGTGGAACACTACACCCTTCCTGTTGGCCAATTCTGGACGCTTCTGGTCGATCGCCTGCTTCAAGCGGTCCAGTTGTTCGCAGTAGATGGTAGAATTAAGCGTCTAGCCATATGGGAGCAGCTCATAGTGGATGATTCCCTTCCAACCCCACCAAACACACAGCAAAACCTTCCTGGCCGTCAATCCCGGCTTGGCCACTGTTTGGGACGATTCACCGGCCTTCGACCACGACCGTTTTTGCTTGATATTGTCGTATGTGATCCATTTTTCGTCGCCAGTCACCATCCGCTTCAAGAATGGGTCGAGTTCGTTCCGTTTCAGCAGCATATCGCAGGCGTTGATTCGGTCCAGAAGGTTTTTTTGCGTCAAATCATGCGGCACCCAAACATCAAGCTTTTTTTTGTATCCAGCCTTCTGCAGATGGTTTAAAATGGTTTGGTGACTAACTCCCATCTCCTGGGCGATGTCACGAGATGCCAAATGCCGGTCTAACTCGATGTATTCCATGATTTGATCGGTATTTGTCGTCACAGGTCTTCCGCTGGCTGGCTTATCCATAGTGTCGTTTTCACCGGCTCTGAATCGTCGAAACCATTCCTCCGCGGTTCCAAGTGATAGAGTACCATCCCCCAAAACACCATTAATCTCACGGAACGTTTCTCTAGCGGATTTGCCTTTAACGAAGGAAAACTTTAAAATAGCGCGAATTTCGGCGTTAGTGAACTCCATGTTTACACGTCTACAACTGTTGAACGCAATATCCAAACTAATCATGCATAGCGTCGTTTTGTAGGTTATGTCAAGACCTTTCAAATTATGTATAGTATTCAAATTATGTATAGATACGAGCGTTCTGTAGCGCTTTGTACATAGCCGCGAAATTCAAAAGACAAAAAGGCGGAAGGGAGATATTTGACAACCTTATATATATGAACGCTTGTGTGAGTCGAATGCACTTGCAAGTGGAACTTATGTATGTATGTTTGTATGTATGTATGTTGCCGGTCCGGATAACAATTGTATGTATTGTATTTATTTATATTATTAAATGATTTATGTATAAATACAAAATAATTGTTTCACTGATGCACTGTGAGCCGCTTATGTTCAAAAATGCACATATGTACATATGTTAATACACCCCAAAAATTGAAACGGGTATGTTCGCACTGTTTTATGCTCGTGGAATTGTTTTATTTATTTTATTAATTATAATTTAAATTAATTAGATCACGTCGGGGTCACTAATGTTTGGTCATTGAGCCTTTTCAATGACTTTTTCCCTTGTTTCGTAATGCACTGAGATAGAGAGTACAAGTGGGCCCGCCATTTAGCATATGTAAGACGGACGAAAGCTGGGTTACTTAATGAGAAAGATAAAATAAAGCCGAGCGGCCGAGAAGAGTCGACTTGCGACTAACAACAGCGATGAGAAAAATAATTATATGCTAAGCTATATTTATTACATTTATATATATATGTTACATTTATATTGAATTTATGCAGAGGCTGCTGCCTGACCCGACAGCCTCTATATATAAAGAACGATGACTTAAAGAACCAAACACTGCACCAGAATAAACTGTCAAGAACGGCTGACATGCACAATATTGCAACACATTTTTCCACACTTTTGGACTGTTATCATTATCATCATTTACGTTTTGCTATATTACCATTAATGTACCACCTAAGAAATTTCCATGTACCAAATTAGCTTTAAATATTGCACTTTTATAGTAACAAAGTCAGTCTCAGACTGATTGTCTGAACTCATTAATTCTCCACGTCCAATTTGTTTAAGAGCAAGTTGCGGCAACACACCAGCAATCGGATTATGTACCTTTTGCTGCCGTTAAACATTACAGATTAACCGATACTTATCCAAATTTATCCAAAATACCTGGCTTTATCGTATAGTTGCCATACAACTGAATGCTCGAAACTTTTTGACTCAAACTTTGTGTTCTTAAAGAAGAATGGGATTTGTTTAAGAATTAAACAAATAATAAGATTTAATATAGTTATATTCTATTTTCTCAAGTTTTCTGTCACCAAATATAATAGTTGTTCAAAAAGGATAGTTTTAAAAAAGATTACCCGGATACATACAAAAAAATCAAATCCTAACAAACTACATTATGGATCCATCCATTTGATAATTTTAAAATTAGCATTTAAACTTCTATTGTAGTAATTTACACAAAATACAAAAGAGTTATCGACATGCCATTGTCAAGGCATCTTTAAAAAAAATTCTATGGATAAATACAAAAATTGGCCTAGCAAGGGAAGCTCCGAGCAGTGCAGATCGCTATCATTCTATGGGAGAGAGACGATCAGCTAGTTTGCAGCAGCTCTACAAAATCTCAAGCGGATGCGCAACAAATACCAGCAAAGCGCGAATCAAAACCGCTGTCCATTCATTTCAGAATCTGTTAAATTAATCTAAACAGTATTTTCTTTGGCTGCTGGGCCCAACATCCTCCCCCTGTTGAAAGCTGGGCCTTTAACACAGTACTAGAGTCGCACCAGACAGTCGCGGGCGCAGTAAGAAAGTCCTCATTTCCTCGAAACCAAGAACTACAGAACAAACTGTCCTGTACAGGAGGCGTTATGCCGGGTTTATTGATGCTTCCCACATACCACCAAAATGGGGAGAGCGTGTAGGAATGACCATCTCTCGATAGTTTCCGACAGTCAAAACTCGTGATGGAAAGTCTGGTGTTCCTGGCAGAAGAATCACTTCAACTCGATCAGTTGGTTATTGGCACCCACAAAATTGGCAACATTGTCTGACCATATCTGTCTGGGCTTACGTACGAATATACCGTTTGAGTACATTCGGAAACAAAGCTGTGGAAAAGTCCTGAGTCGATTTCGACCGAAGCCACTCTGGGTGGCGGGAAATGAGTTGGCATACTCCATGGGCGGAGCCGAAGCCAATACGGTTCTGGCGCGAAATTCTATTGTTACTATTTCGGATACAATGGTAATAGGCAATCATCCTTGGAAGCGCGAAGAAATGAAGGTCTATTGGACCAAAGCTAGAAGTCCAATAGCTCAGTGGCGAGCAGCTCTCGATAGTAGATCGGCTGGATTGAATGCCGAGGGAATGTACCGGCATTTCATTGCGTTATAGATCCCATCCCATGGTCAGCCATTTCCGCCATTAGTCTCGCTAGTAACTCAGCACCAGATAATTTCAGCTTCGATATGGTCTTAGTCTTTAAAGGAGCCACTTAAGGTTTTGAGTCCACAACACTCGACAATAAGATACGAACAAGACGTCAACGCAAGCGGACTTCAAAGTCCGCTGTGGACTTCAAACCTTATTTGGCCGGTAATGACCAGCTGGGGAATTGAGCGAACGGACAGATGTTGCTGGCTTTGTACCATCCTTCACGGTATCGAGCTTTAAATCCTTCGCATCGTTGTGGATAGAATTTCGCTTCAGGGTATACTGCAGCCAGCTATCATCTGGAGCATCTCGTACCCAGCGGTACATTTTTCAAATGTCTCCTATTATAGCGACTAG
This sequence comes from Drosophila pandora, assembly GCA_021223865.1. Taxonomy (NCBI): domain Eukaryota; kingdom Metazoa; phylum Arthropoda; class Insecta; order Diptera; family Drosophilidae; genus Drosophila; species Drosophila pandora. The sequence goes on from JAJJHT010016764.1 coordinate 62,276, forward strand.
ATGAGACCGAAACCGAAGCAAGGTGTGCCAAAGCTTATATTGAATCACGGAGCCGGACATCAGGACTTTATTTAATGTAATTATAAAATAATATTTTATTTAATTTTTAACATTTTTTTTAACAAATAATTTTAAANAAAATACTATTTTTTTTTTAGCTAAATAATTAAATAAAAAAGAGAATGCCAATTTCAAATTTATCAAATGGATGTAATGATTTAATACTTCTGTTAAAAAATAAGTTCACGTTCAATAAAAATTTCCCTACAAAACTCATAAAATTTTATTGCAGATAATAAGCAGATACGGCGTTAAAAATGTAAATAAAAAACGACGGAACGAGTTGACAATATATATGACACGTTAATTAAAAATTTTCCGTGTGCGTCGTCTTATTGAATGATATGAAAAAAAGAAAGAACACCAGGGCTGCGACAGATGATGAAGGGCACCGAGAAATTGTGAAAAGATATGCGATGAACGCAGCCGTATATTACCGCACAGGCAAATTCAGCGACTGATTGCTTAACTGGAAAAACTATGCCAATTTTAAAGTGGAATACAGGCCAGCGTACGTCGGTATGACAAATCTCGAATCTCTCAATCTCAAACTCAAATATAACTCGTGAGTCGCGGTTTTAAGCCTCTCCCAGTGTTTAATGACTGCAGCCACAGTAGCCAAAGTCGTAATATTTTTGCTATATGTTTTTTGATCTAGAAGATTGAAACTTTATACATGTTCTATTTAGGTTAACCAAAGATCTACCAAATTTCATAAGGATCGGCCGACTACATCTTATAGCTGTCATATGCTCGGGACTTTTTCCTACATTTCCGGTAACGTCTCCGGTATTTTATATTTTAAAATTTTTAAGTTTTTAAATTTGTAAGTTCACATAATGGCCAAGCAGCCAAAATCATCAGCATTTATTCTTGTATGTTTGGGTCCCAGTTTCGCATGCGCTTTGTTGTTATTTGTAGCGCATGCGCTTTTGGGAGCTTTGGTAGAGCTTCTGCGCAAGCCCTTAGTTATGCGCTTGTTGGCATATATATATTGGAGAGACATATATTAGGGTTAAGTTGACCCCTTAATAAATATTGAAATTCTACCAAAAAGCTGGTAGCGTTATATTTGTTGACCCCGACGTGATTCATCTCTGTTTATTATTAAGATCAGCATTAAAAAAGCCACGAAAACGCCGTTGTTGTTTTGGCCGTTGTTGTTTTGCAATTTTGACTTTAATTGCATAATGAAATATGGAGCTAATGCTTATGGATCTGCCGCTTCAATTTGGGAGAGGATGCTGCGGAGACGTGTCAGGAAATGGAGATCCTGCATCGGAAGGTCAAGACTGCGATGCAGACCGATGACTCTACCATTCTGACCTTTGAGTCAATGGAGAAGCGTCTGCGCGATCGATTCACAACGCTACAGGAGGAATTGGAGGAGCTAAACTACAGCGAGATTAGAAGCGATTTATATTGGAATTCTCTCAGCTGGCTACGGACGTGCAGGTTGATATCCAGGTAAAGGTTGCCAAGCGTCTACGCTTTTGGATGGTACCAGTGCTGGGACTTCACCTACTCCATACAGGCCTGCTCCCTTATTGCCCCCGTTTCCGATGTCAACTTTTAGCGCCGGCTATGGCAAGTGGCCGAATTTTTGCGCGGTGTTTGGCGACTATTGACCATCATCCTCACTTGACCAAGATGGAGTAGCTCAGGGGACTCATTTCATGCCTGCGGGACTCAGCCGTGGAGACTGTGAGAGCGCTGGAGATTCCAGATGCTAACTATGATGTTACCCTTGATGTTTTGTGCAAGCGTTTCAGTAATCAACGATTAATATTCCAGACTGACATCAACAAGATTCTGCAGCAAATGGTGGTTGAGATCCGTTGCAACTCTTCGGGAGTTATCTGAGCGTGTCCATGGTCCTATTCGGGTCCTTATGAGTTCTGGATCACCTACCGCGATTCAAGATAATACTCCAGAAGCTGGATCCTACCACAAGGACGAAGTGGGAGGCTTCTCTCACAGAAAGCAAGGAGAAAAGTCTCCCATCTCGGAAGTCTTGGCCTCGATCCTGCCAACGGCCAATGTAATCGCTCATGATCAATCTAGAGCCTTCCTGCTTTGCCGAGTTTTATTGGATACCGGTTCAAAAGTGCACCTCATCTTGTCGCGGCTGGCGAGCTTCAGCTTTGCCGTTCCAATGTTCTACAACGGTGGCCGGTCTCGGCGGCGGTGAGTTTGAAACGGATGGAGCATCTGTTAATGTGTGCGTGAAAATTCAGGCTGTTGTAGCTTCTCAGATTACGGACTATCAGCCCAGCCTTCGCATAGATGCTTAGAGCTGGAAGATTCCTGGCCATATGGATCTGGCTGACCACAATATCTACAAAACGCAGCGAGTGGACCTGCTGATTGGAGCTTATTCTTTGACCGGTTGCCGGCTGGCCAAATTCAGTTAGATCACGAGCTCTCCATTGCTCAAAATACCCGATTTGGCTGACAGTTTTCTGGACGCGGTGAGCTATCACAGGAGGCGTTGGTGCTCTGTGCTAGGGAGGACAACCCATCGAATAACCATTGCAATGATGTAACTGCTGCTCCTTTTAGAATTTTTATTAAAGGTCCGCCCTTCAATGGGGGAGGATGTAAGGACAAGCAGCCACCAAAAAAATAATTTAAAAACAAGAAAGGAAAGCTAACTTCGGGCGGAGCCGAAGTTGATATACCCTTGCATTTCAGTCGCAGTCCGCTAGGTGGCGCCACGCATTTTAAATTATTAGATATATAGCGGATCGTATATAGTCGGCCGATCATTATGAAATTTGGCATATTGAATTATGTTGCCCAAACAGTAATCTGTACCAAGTCCCAGCTTTCTAACTTAAAAAACACCAAAGTTATGCCAATTCCGATCGTTGTATGACAGCTATAGGATATAGTCGGCCGATCCTTATGAAATTTTGTACATTAGATATTTTGGTCAAATATAACATGTGTGGAAAGTCTCAACCCTCTCACTTAAAAAACACCAAAGTTATGGCATTTCCGATCAATCAGTTATATGGCAGCTATAGTATATAGTCGACCGATCCCGGCCGTTCCGACTTATATACTGCCTGCAAAGAAAAGAAGGATGTGTGCAAAGTTTCAACTCTATAGCTTTAAAACTGAGAGACTAGTTTGCGTAGAAACGGACAGACGGACAGGCGGACAGACGGACATGCTCATATCGACTCAGGAGGTGATCCTGATGAAGAATATATATACTTTATAGGGTCGGAGATGTCTCCTTCACTGCGTTGCACACTTTTGACCAAAATTATAATACCCTCTGCAAGGGTATAATAATCATATGTTTTGCTTCAGCGATTGTTATCACCATTTATTCTTGTCTGTTTGTCTCCCAGTTTGGCATGCGCTTTGTTGTTATTTGAAGCGCTTGCGCTTTGGCGCTGGTAGCATTTTAATATAATCCTTCTATATTATATAAATATTAATAATGTTAAAAATATAGTTGCAGTTGAAAACCAAATACATTTTTTCATATGGATGTTCGCACCTAATGCCAAAGATCTAATAACCGAATTCTAATGGACGCCGCCAAAAATAACTGAAAGCGGACCAGAAACCGAAATCAGCACAATCAGCGCTAAGAATGGCCGACTGACCGGGGCGAAAAAATCAGCAAACTCAAAAGAATATTGGATTTCTTCCAAGCGATCTGAGTCAGCAGACATAGAGCGAGTTTACCTAGCACACACTTTCTTTAACATTGACTTGCTGACCATGGTTATGTCTCACGTGTGGACAAAATTTCCAAAAAAAAAACTATGCCAAGCTTCACGAGTTAGCACAAAGTCACATCGGTTCCAAAAAACTGGAACAGTAGATCTGTAATTACTGAAGATAATCAAATCGGTTTACTATGCCGAAATCATGAAGGTCGGATCGACGATCTCAAGGAATATTTTACTTTACTAAGCAAAGAACCACAAGAAAGACAGAGAGCTAAACATAGGCCGTCTTCCGTCTCAACGTTGGCAATGCCGCTGGTCGAAATTACAAATTGTGACGGATATTCAACCAACAAATCTTATATTCGCTCCATTTCTTTCTTTCCGATGGAGTACCAGGCTGTAAGTTAAAATACTGTGCCAAGGCTCTGTGCAAACCTCTACAAAAACATTTCAACTTATCTTTGGGATCTTCGATTTTTTCCCTTAAATGAAAGGAATCTTTCATAATTCCTCTGTCATTTCTCCATGTCAGCATCGTTTCATAAAGCGTCGATCCACCACCACTAATTTATTGGAGTTGACATCCTTTGTCATAGATGGCTTCCTAAAGGACCTTCAAACTGATGGGTTTTACACAGACTTTAAAAAAGCAATTGATTCAGTTAATATCTCACTCCTGTTGAGTAAACTGAATCTCTTGATTTTCCCTACAGACCTCCTTAAATGGATCTTCAGCTACTTATTATTGTATTTACATTATTGGTCTGTCCGATACTGGAGTACGCCAGCATTTACTAACATGCTAACAGTTTAACGTTTGAAAAGGACTTGAAACTTTAGTCCTCTATTCTTAAGCCATTGTACTTCTGTACTTTTGTTCGAATTAAAATGGTCTGTATCGCATTATTTAACATTCATCCCTCGAATTTAATACCGTGATTCGAGCCGTACGTTATGTCTCCAAAATCTCCAAAATAATAGGTGGTTCACAGGGACTTCAATTGTTGCCATTAACTGTGAACATCGCTGGCATGGGAAGGTCAACTAAAAGATCACGAACAAAAGCTGATAGCAATCGGGCCAATGTCGACTGAAATTAGCTCCAGACTGAAATCAGAAACCAGAAATTTTGGAGTATTAGATAATTTCACACCGAAGGCTGATCAACAAGTCTTGCCACGAAAATTGAACCACAAGCCTAAGTTTTTCAACTCACGACTCGAAAGCACACAGTGCAAATGTTAGTGAACAAGGAAACTCACGTAGTTCACCGCCAACTCTAAAGTACGCAAATGGGAGACACATCCCCCGGCAAGAGTAACAGGCGCCTTTAAAAGGGACGAAGAAGCAAGGCCAAGAAAGGACCGAGAGTCCTGTATGCGCACTGACCAACCAGAAAAAACGCCTAATACTACTTCTGATGCCCAAGGAGAATGATTACGAGTGCGTGCAACAAGACGATGGATACAACAGGTTAAATTTTTTTGGTACCAACAAGATATCTTGGTTATTATTTTAAGTCTCACAATATTTTCTAGTATTTTCTAGTCTCACAATATTTTCTAGAACGGTTCACAACGAACAGCAACGCCTGTGCATTGGATTGAGTCTAGCACCTTGAGTTTTGGCACCTAATGTCAACACTTAATAGCTCAGTTTCAAAAGACTTCGTCAGAAATCTCCGTAATAGGGCCAGATACCGAAATCAGCAATATCAGCGGTAAGAATGAACGGGGCGACAAAACCATTGAACTCAAATGAAACCCATTAGCAAACGGTCTGATTCAGCAAACCCAGAGCTGTTTACCTAGCACACATTTTCTTTAACATTGATAATACAGTGTGTGCTTTCATTAACATCTGATCTTATAAAAGATCATCGTCTCCATTCTCCGATTGGAGTCTCCAGGACTCCGATTCTCAAGAGAGTTCATTATACCCTTGCAGAGGGTATTATAATTTTGGTCAAAAGTGTGCAACGCAGTGAAGGAGACATCTCCGACTCTATAAAGTATATATATTCTTGATCAGGATCACCTCCTGAGTCGATAAAAGCCTGTCCGTCTGTCCGGCTGTCTGTTTCTACGCAAACTAGTCTCTCAGTTTTAAAGCTATCGAGTTGAAACTTTGCACACATCTTTTTTTTCCTTGCAGGTAGTACATAAGTCGGAACGGCCGGGATCGGTCGACTATATCCTACAGCTGCCATATAACTGATTGATCGGAAATTCTATAACTTCGATGTTTTTGAAGTTAAAAGGATGGGACTTTCTATGGATTCTAATTTGGGATTCAAACGTATACGATCTGCCAAATTTCATAAGGATCGGCCGTCTATATCCTATAGCTGCCATATAACTGATTGATCGGAAATGCCATAACTTCATTGTTTTTCAAGTTAGAAGGATGGGATTTTCAATGGACGCCTCTTTGGGCAAAATAATTCGATATGCCAAATTTCATAAGGATCGGCCAACTATATACGATCCGTTTTATATCTAATAATATAAGATGCGTGGCGCCACCTAGCGGACTGGAACTCAACTGCATGGGTATATAAACTTCGGCTTCGCTCTAAGTTAGCTTTCCTTTCTTGTTTTCACTTATTTTGAATATTGTAACAAAAATACCAGTCGCCTTCGCCATCCGATAGCCCCTATTGGTGGGACGCACGAATAAGCTACCGAACCGCACCTTTTTTTAACCCCGAATCTTTCGTTTTTCCCCAGGCTTAAGCAGACGTGTGGCGCTAGTGTGGCCCCCAAAAGAAAAAAAGATGAAATGCAAAGACTCAAGCCATTCTACGTCAAGTGGGTAAGCTTCTTTGGCAATGCTGGCGGAGTATATTTTCCTGCAATAGCTAGAGTGCGTGAAGTGTGTGGAGGAATTGGACCGTTCCCTAGAGCAGAAAGTGGACGCTCTAGACCAAACGCTCTAGACCCTTAGTCAAAAGACTAGAAAAGAACTGGGCAAGACTTGAGCGGACCATGCTAGAAGGCCGCACTACTGCGACTGTATTCGTAGAGGAGAACAGCACCACCGCCGCTAACACTCGGACACTAAGTCAAACATGCCACAAGTGCCTAGTGCTACGGCATCGCCACATGTGCCTACATCACATCACTGTGTCGCTCCGATTACATTTTGCCAACCTCCGTTCGACGGAAACCGTGCTTGGGCTGAATTCCAACGACATGGCGAAGGAATAAAACTGATCAGATAGAAAAAGGTGACGTAAATTAAATTTTAATCAATTTCTTCTTTTAGGTGTACCGCGGAAACTGTGGGCGATAGAGTCTATGTTTGTTCTGGACTTTGGTTCAGGGGAGCCTAAAGGTTATGGAGCAGGTAAAATTATGCGAGGAGGAAAAAAAAAGTTGGATATTGTCGGCCTGTGATATTGGCCTTATTAAAACAAGCAAAGTTCGATTTATAGATATTAATACAATTTATTTAATTGTTTTGGGGTTTCTACAAATGGTATATGGTACATATGTGACTTCGAAGGGGCTGAAGACCGAATTAGAATAAGACGCGTGAGCGTGGCTCAACGCTTGATGCTGCGGAGCGGTCGAGAGATCTCGCGAGAGAGCGAAACAAACGCTAGCATATGACGGCTGATGCGGGTGGCCGATCAAATGCACGAGAGCGGGCGACTAGAATAGAGCGGGCGACGCGAACACAAATATAAAAGAAAGGTACGTCATGAATTCAATAAATTATTACCGGCCAAACTTCTTTCCGGCGGCTGCTTGACCCGACATACTCCCCCCGGTGGAAGATGGGCTTTCAACAGCATTATGAAGGGGCAGCAGGCACAATTTTATGACTGCCCGCCTTGGAGCTGCTATTCCTTGACCAGGGATGCGCCATTTGGATCGTTTCTGCAACAGGGTTAAATACTCTTCCTTCCATCTGGACCAGAAACTCTGTTGTAGAAAGACGACGCGTTGCCAAGCATCTATCCGATTTATGTTGAGTTTTGTCAGGTCTGGCTCACTGAAACTAGAAGGAGGCCCTCCATGTAGAAAATGATAAGGAGTCAGAACATCCAGATCAGCGGGGTTTTCAGGGAGGGACTAATGGCGTCGAATTAATCACTGCATCAATATTGTACACCAGTGTCTGCAAATCGTCGTCCTTTAGTACAGCCGAGCCCACGACCCTGTAAAAATTATACTTGGCGGTCTTAACAGCAGTTTCCCACAAGCCACTAAAGTGGGGGAATGGGGAGGGATAAACTTCCATTCAATGGACTCTGGAAGGCAAAAATCCAAGACTGCTCTCTGATGCTTGTCGCCAAGAAATAATCTCTTTAATTCGCTCAACTGATTTTTGGCTCCAACGAAATTGGTGGCGTTGTCGGACCAGATCTGTCGAGGCTTCCTCCCGATAGAAAGAAACCTCCTCAGTGCATGCAGTCTAATTTGACGGCCTTAATCGTGAAACAAGCGTTTTGCTCATGTAACATTTAATGGGAGCCTTGTTTCGAACCTCCGACGCCCCTGACACCATAACCTGGATCCGTTCAAGTCAATAGTAATAATACCGGGGTTTTCCCCACTATCCGATGCCCTTGCTTTTGGGGCATCACCACCTACCGACTGGAAAAGCTGAGATTCCTAAAAAGAGTTAGCAGGACTTGTCAAGATAAGGAGGAAGAAAAGCTTAGTGTAGAGACGCAACACACACAAATTCTGTTACAATATGTATATTTTTTATGACACTCTGCGTGAAACCACAATCTGATGAAGTCCTTGTGAAAGAATTTACAGTTCAGAAACTAAAATATTGAAATTAAATTTAATAGAATTAGTTTGGCCTACAACAAGAAGGAAATGCGAGAAACATTTCTGTATTTTTTTTAAAAAGCTTCAAACTAAATTTGATTGTCGCTTGGAGCTTAAGTATCGGAACAAACCAAAGCTAAAATTACTCAAAAACCCCAACATAGTGGTAGCGAAAATTGTAGCGAATTCAAAACAAAATTTACAATCGACAATCATGTAAAGATATTATTATAAAAAGAAAAAATATATATTATTCAAAAGTGCATTCAAAAGTAAACAGGATTTGTTAAAAAAAAACAGAACAAATGGTATTTTCTGCAAAATCGTTTTATTTTAAACAAAATACTCTCCATCAATACAGCTTTTTGCACGGTACAAAAGCATTCCAAACGAGTTTTTTAGTAGCTGAGTTCGACAATGATACTCTTTGTATTTGAAAAATCACCGGTTACCACAAAATTATCCGGTTTCAAAAAAATGAGTACAATTCTTCTATCATTGCATTGTATTCAAAGAGACGATAATGCTATAAATAAACTTGAAGACAATTTTTTGATTTTATGGAAAAACGATGGAAAAAAGAGGAGTGAAAACGGTTATAAGCTTATATTATAAGCTTATAGTGTATAAGCCTTATACACTTTATAAGGTTACAAATTTTCAAGAGACGCAAAGCGGAATAGAAAAATGAAAATTGAAAATTACGGCTCATGAAACTAATGCATTTTTTTAAATCGAAAACTTAAGCGAAAACGTTGAAAAAAGGTTACCCCACACGGAAATTTAAGCAGAACTGTACCAGGTTGCAACGATCAGTTGCAGTGCGGAGGTAGCATCGTTGAAGTATCGCGCGAGAGTCGGGTTTGCACGTGGTGCCGGGCAGGTCGGCTAATGGGTGGGATCTGTAGAGCTCCCTGCCCTCTCCCTCCCGCATGATGCTGCCCCAGTAATCACAAAGTAAATAAAAAATTATGCATGTATAACCTCACGGACTGCGAAGGTCAACCAAAGTCTCCTCTGAACGAATAACACCAGGATCCCAGGATCGCGACTGCAAACGGGTCGTGCCAGCGGCATGGCGACAGCGAATCAAGCTTCATTATCAATGATCAATTCCAATTATCCAATTAAGTATCCAATTATACTTCATTATCAATTCCATATTTATTCCTTAAAGGTAATCATTGCTTTCGTAAAGGGTATACATCCCCTGTCTCTTACTTCTACCAACAATGCAACATTTTTTATCCAACTATGTTTATCTTAAACTGTTGGGCCAAGAAGCCAAAGGCAAAGCTATTTGAAATAATCTATAAAGACTCTGAAACGGAGGATCAGGCGTAACAGGCCTGCGTTTCTATTATGTTTGTTTCTCCCACGGTCGCAAGCGCGTTGCTGGTATTTGTAGCGCATGCGCTTTTGGGAGCATTTTGTAGAGCTGCAGCACTCATCTTGCATTTGTGTGCGTTCCCTTGCCTTGCCTCTAACCAACAAAATGGTATACAACTGCACTGTTTTGAGCTAAGCTCATTGAAGCTTGCTAAGCTTCGCTTTTACTTGTATTTTGGCATCGATTTGAGCGGCTGCGTTAAGCTGCACCCCTAAATGTAAATTGAAAATCTGAACTAATACTCGACTTTATATTTGGCTGCTATTAAAAGACGTGCTGACCCCGACGTGATCTCATCTCGGTTGATTCAATGCAGGAAAAATTGAAGGTGCTAAATAATAGTGAGAACGGGTGGATATTGCTGGTAGCAGTGGGACTTGTGTTTCACTTACTATGTACAAGCATATTCCTTCGCCCCCGTTGCCGATGCCAACATTTAGCGACGGCTATGCCGAGTGGCCGTTTTTTTGCGCCCTGTTTAAGATGTTGATTGACAGTCATCCGCACTTAATCCGCATGGAGCAGCTCAAGTGGCTCATTTCATGCTTGCGGGACTCAGCCCTGGAGACTGTGAGAGCGCTGGAGAGTGCTGACGCTAACTATGATGTTTCCCTTGATCTTTTGCGCCCTTGAAATGTTTTGGTAACCGACGATTAATATTCCAGGCTCACATCAACGAGATTCTGCAGCTAAGGGTAGATGAGCCGGCATATATTGCAAATCTTCGATTCTATGGTCATATGCGGGTCATCATGAGTTCCGGGACGTCGGCCGAAATTCAAGGGTGCCTCCTTATCCAGATCATCTTCCAAAAGATGAACTCTGCCACAAACGCCAACTTTAGCTGGCTGGCCCGCCAATTTTAGCTTTATCGGCCCAAATGCTTTGTAGCAGTGACTGGCCTTGGAGACGCGTATCGGTAAAGATTTGCCTGAAGTCGTTAAACTGGAAGGTTCTTGCCCATGAGGTTCTGGCCGATCCGAACTTCCACAGAGCGCAGCGTGTTGATTTTCTGATTGGAGCAAACTTGTTTTTTATCTGCTCTTAGTTGGTTGCTCTCAGATCTGCTCTTGTGCAGAAGACGTGTTTTGGATAGGTAGTTTCTGCTGAAAGACCGCTGCGTCTTTCCGGAAGAAAGTTTGTTGTACTGCATCCTCTGAAGAGATTCTATCCATGATGATGTGAAGGTTTTAAAGCTCGACATCGCGACTATGGCACAAAGTCTATGGCGTCTTTTCTATCCGTTCGCTCAATGTACCAGCTGGCTGAGGATGAAGATGCCGGTTTTCTCGTTGTCTCTTGTGTTGTGCTCCAGGATTCTTATGTAGACGACCTCATATCTGGTGCCCCAACGAAGACCAAAGCGGTTGAGGTAATAGCTGAAAAATTGATCCTTTTGAAGAAGGGTCAGTTTCAATTAAAAAAATGGTGCTCCAAAATCCCAGAGGTTTTGAAGGGAGTGCCCGAAGGTGTTAGGGAGTCATACTTAAAATTCGAAAATGGCAGTCCGTTCGCAAAGATTTTAGGATTAGCATGGGATCCTTCTGCTGACCTTTTGCTTTCTTCCTTTGAAGCTCTTCGCTTGGTTTTATGACCCGATGGGCTTGGTATGTCTCGTGCACAAGCTGTGCAGAAAAAATTTGTCATGGGATGAAAGCCTTCCTCAATCCCTTCTCTCCGAGTGTTTGCAATTGTGGTGCAGTTTTAATCGAACTGAGCGAATAAAGTTTCCTCGCTTAGTCATTCCCTGCCAAAAAAGGTTGGAGTTCCACGGAATATATTTTGTCAGGATCTGATTGTCGACTGTTATGCTCAAAGAGTCGAGTGGCACCCATACAGACTCAGACAATACCCAAGCTGGAACAATCTGGAGCTTAGTTACTGGCAAAACTGATTGCTGAAGTTGCTGGCCTTGGAGAATATAACAAAGATTATTATTGTTGGGATGACTCCTCGGTTGCCCTATCTTGGATTCAAGACGAACCTGCTCAATTTAATGTGTTTGTTTCTAATCGCGTCTCTTCCATACAGGAGCTCACCAAGGCAATGAAATGGCGTTATATTCCCAATGCGTTCAACCCTGCCGATCTACTGTCCAGAGGTGCTCTTAAGTTGGTCCCATGGCCTTCCATTTTTTCGTGGCTGCAAGGATGATTGGCCCATCGCTATTGTAGGCGAAAGGGCAACCATCGAACTTCGCGCCAGGACCTTATTGGGTACGGCTCGAAAAGATTTCTGTCAACAGAGGATCTCCAAAAAGGAACCCATCTGTTGTTATACGTCATCCATGCTTGCCCAGTTTAAGGAAGAAATAAGCTTGCTAAAAACGCGCAGATTGGTTCCACCGTCAATCCCGCTTGCCTAGCTTTCTCCTTTTGTAGATGATGCTGGTTTGCTTCGTGTTAACGGGCGACTGCGTAACTCTGCGCTGGATTTTGAAGGACGTCACCCGATCATTCTTCCAAGAGGCTATCCCGTCACTTCGGCTATATTAATTCTCTTTCATGAGAAGAACCTGGACTCTGGCCCTCGAGCGCTAATTGCAAAAATCCGTTCCCAATTCTGGCCCATTGGGGAAAGAAAAACCGTTTCAAGGGTTTTAAACAAATTCAGTTTGCAGTTTCAGTTTTTTCGCTAAGCCTAAACTCTAGTATAGCATGTCAAGGCTGATCTTCCGACCGAGATAGTTGAAGGATTCCTAAGCGTTGATGTAACAGGAGTAGATTTTTGCGGACCATTTTTCTACAAGAGACTTGGAATAAGGGTCCCATCAAATGTTTCGTCCTGGAATAAGGGTCCCATCAAATGTTACGAGAGCGTATTCATCTGCTCCAGTACGAAGGCAATCCATTTGGAGTTAGTCAAGGACCTTTCCTTCGTTTCTGAGCGCGCTCCAACGGTTAATTTGTACGCGACGTAAACCCAGACAGATATAGTCGGATAATGCTAACAATTTTGTGGGTGTCAAGAATGAGCTGATCGAATTGAAGCGAAGATTCCTCAGCCAGGATCACCAGACTTCTCTGGACGAGTTTTGCCTGTCGGTAATTTGGCGGTCTGTGAGAAGCAGTAGTAAAGACGGCGAAACACCACCTATATCGGGCAGTTAATCCAGTTTCTTTCTGCCACGTTCGCATGCGCTTTGCTGGTATTTGTAACGCATGCCCTTGGGGGAGCTTTTTGTAGAGCTGCTGAACACTAATTCATGTTGAATTTGTGTACATTCCCACGCCTCCCCTCTTGCCAACAAAATGGTAGACAATGGCACTGTTCTAAGCTTTTATTGCTAAGCTTCACTTTTACGTGTATTTTGGCATCGATTTGAGCGGCTGCGGCTTTAGAGTTAAATTGAACCCCTAATAATTAATTGAAAATCTAAAGTAAAACTCGACTATTTATTCGGCTTCTATTAAAAACTATTAATTGCGTAACAAACACTTACAACTTTCTAAGTGTTGGGCCAAGCAGCCACCAAAGAATTCATCTAAAATAATTATAATATGCTAAGCTGCAGCTGTTGTTATCAGCATGTTTCGTCTCTGTTTTGTCCCCAGTTTCGCATGCGCTTTATTGGCATTTGTAGCGTATGCGCTTTGGGGAGCTTTAGTTGAGCTTCTGCGCAAGCTCTTATTTTGGCGTTTGTTGTGATTTGGAGTTGATTGGAGCCGCTTGTATTAGGGTTAAATTGAGCCCAAAATAAATATATTGAAACTATAATTTGAAACGCGTATAGTTATTCGGTTGCTATTAAAAACTATTAATAGCTCAACATTTGGTGACCCCGACGTGATTTCATCCCGGTTGATTATTGTGATCAACATAAAAAGTGCCAAGAAAACGCCCTTGTTGTTGTTACAAGTTGCATTTTAATCAAATAATGGAGTCTGGAGCTGAGACTATTGGAGCTGCTGCCGCGAACCGGGAAAGGATGCTGCGGAGAAGAGCAGAGGTCACCTGCCAGGAGATGGAGGCGCTTCATCATAAAGTGAAGGCTGCGGCGCGGACTGAGGATTGTACTATTATGGCGCTGGAGTCAGTGGAGAAGCGTTTGCGTGAGCGGTTCACCGCGCTTCAAGAAGAATTGGAGGAGCTTAATTTTAGCGAGATCGGGAGTGATCTGTATTGGAAATTCTCGCAGCTGGCGACTGATGTGGAAGTGGAAATTCAGGTGGAGGTTGCCAAGCGCTCCATGAGAATCGCTGCCCACTCCACACTTCTCGACGGTGCCAGTGTATCGCCAATGCCATACAAACCAGCCCCCTCCTTGCCACCGTTGCCGATGCCAACATTCAGCGGCGGCTATGCCGAGTGGCCGGGTTTTTGGCGCCCTATTTAGGACAACCATCGACAGTCACCCGCACTTGACCAAGATGGAGAAGCTCAGGTGGCTCATTTCCTGCCTGCGGGACTCAGCCCTGGAGACTGTGAGGGCGCTAGAGATTACCGACGCTAACTATGATGTTGCCCTTGACCTTTTGCGCAACCGTTTCAGCAACCGTCGGTTAATTTTCCAGGCTCACATCAACGAGATCCTGCAGCTAAGGGTGGTTGAGCCGGGATCCGTTGCTACTCTTCGGGAGTTATCCGACCGATTCAATGGACATATGCGGGCCCTCATGAGTTCCGGGACGTCGGCCGAAATTCAAGGGTGCCTCCTCATCCAGATCCTCTTCCAAAATCTGGACCCCGCTACAAAGGCCAAATGGGAAGACTCTCTGGCAGGAAGCACTGATGACAGCCTTCCATCTTGGGAGTCTATGGCACGATTCTTAGAGAAAAGGTGCCGGACTCTCGAAAGCGTTGACTTTTCTTTGGCGTATTCACCAGTTAACCAAGTAGGCCGAGGTAGATCGTCCAATAACCGATCCTCGTGCATGGTTATTAACACCAGTCCTATTCTATGCGCCCTGTGTGGTGTTTCGGCGCACGAGCTTCCAGCTTGTCCAAAGTTCAGTGCTTTGCCAATTGAGGAACGGTACGACGAAGTGCGGCGTCTGGCTCGCTGTTTTGTTTGTCTGGAGGATGGCCATCTCGCTCGCGGATGCTCAGCTTCCCGCTGCTCGACGTGCAATCACCGTCATCATATTCTGTTGCACCATCGCGGGCAGGTTTCACCCGCACGAGTCTCACGTCCCATCGGTGCAGTTGCTGGTGCGAACCCATCCCGCTCAATCAACCCTGTTATGAACCAGGATCGCAATGCTGAGCTAGTGCTCCTGCCAACAGCAAATGTACTCGTTCGTGGTCGATCTGGAGACTTCCTGCCTTGCCGAGCGTTACTGGATTCCGGTTCACAAGTACATCTCATCTCGTCGCGGCTGGCGAATGAACTTCAGCTTGGCCGCTCCAAATGCTCCACAACGGTGGCCGGTTTCGGCGGCGCAGGATTTGAAACAGATGGAGCATCGGTTAATGTGTGCTTGAAGTCCCGCCTTAGCACATATTCAGTGGAAATTGAGGCTGTTGTGGCTTCACATATTACAGACTATCAGCCCAGCCAGGACATACATGCTTCGGGCTGGAAGATTCCTGGTAATATGGACCTAGCTGACCCCAACTTCCACAAAACGCAGCGAGTGGACCTGCTGATTGGAGCCGGCTTATTCTTCGACCTGTTGTCGGCTGGCCAAATCCAGTTAGGTCACGGGCTCCCAATTGCTCAGAACACTCGATTTGGCTGGGTGTTTTCTGGCCACGGTGGACTATCACGGGATGTGTCGGCGCTCTGTGGTAGGGAGGACAACCCATGAAACAACCTCTACAATAATGTGACTGCTGCCCCTTCCGACATTGTTATTGAAGGCTAACCCTTCAATGGGGGGAGGATGTTGGGCCAAGCAGCCACCAAAGAATTCATCTAAAATAATTATAATATGCTAAGCTGCAGCTGTTGTTATCAGCATGTTTCGTCTCTGTTTTGTCCCCAGTTTCGCATGCGCTTTATTGGCATTTGTAGCGTATGCGCTTTGGGAAGCTTTAGTTGAGCTTCTGCGCAAGCTCTTGTTTTGGCGTTTGTTGTGATTTGGAGTTGATTGGAGCCGCATGTATTAGGGTTAAATTGAGCCCAAAATAAATATATTGAAACTATAATTTGAAACGCGTATAGTTATTCGGTTGCTATTAAAAACTATTAATAGCTCAACACTAAGAGTACGGCTATAATACGGACTTATTACATATGATTTTAATTACTAATTATAAACCAAACATCATGTTTAAAAAGAAATACTGTTCAACTTCAGTTAATACGCCTCCTTGGCAGCCCTAAATTTTATAGTGGCAATCCCTAAAATCGCTCGAATACGCCAAGCACAGTACAGAGCAAACACAATGATGGTTAACACAATTACATGGACTACATAATTCAATATATGGTAAAATTTGATCAATTTCTTCTCTTAGGTGTACCGCGAAACTGTGAGCGATGGAACCTATAGTTATTCTGCTCTTTGCTTCAGGGGAGCATAAAGGTTATGGAGCAAGGGAACTATGCGTGGAGATTTTTTTCTGTTGGCCTGTGTAATCGGAGAATTCCCCATCGCTTCACAACAATTAAAGCTTACTCACCTTGTTTATGCGAGAAAAGCTGTGGAAGCTCTTCCACGTGCTTGAGACTAAAAATATATCGGGAATGCTCTCCCCAAAACCATGGATAGCAACAATACAATTTACAATACAATTAGCCCTTTAGAAGGTCGAATAACTCCGGAATCTATCTCCACGATTTCGTCATGCGGCACCACACGGCCAAGAGTTTAACAAACGTAACAAGAGTTTGCCACGTAGGCTATTTCACCCTCTGGTTGCCACCTCTGCCGACGTTACAAGTTCTCGTTACCACTAAAAGAAATATATTTGGAGCTTATTCTTGAGTTCTGGAAATAAGCAGGAGGTAAATGCGGATCCAAAACTTTAATCTGGAAAAAATAAATCCGAAAATTTTAGGCGGAATCTTAGAAAGCTATTGGCTATGCATATAATAACAATGTTGATTTAAACGACCGTTTAGCAAGCGTCTATTTAAGCAATAATTTAATGCAGAAGTTGAATAAAAAACCGTTAAAGCCAAGTTTCAAACGGTCAGAAAAATTTTAGCGAAACAAAAGAAAAGATGCGCAGGTTCAGAGGGCAACACCAGCAACAACCCAATCAGAGTGTAGTTTTGCCTTCATGTTGAGAAATGTGACACCTGTGAAAACCATTAACCTTGAAAAACGTTTTATATTGCAAGGATATTCCACACAACCTACTATCGGTAAGGAAAATGCAGGAAGCAGGCATGATCATAGAATTTAACCCAGAAGGTGTAATGGATCTAAAAATGGTAAATTAGCTTTTAATGGCACATTCCAAAATGTACCTTCTATAAAATTTCAATTTAATACACAAATATTTACGTTCAAAATTGCGAATAGTTCTATGTATCGGTTATAGCATAAAAGATTAAGAAACAAAGGTGTAGGAAAATACAATTTTGGACGTAATTTGGACCTTGTAACGAACTGTTTTTGCTAACTGGTGCTCGCAAAAAATGTCGCGGCTAGCTCACAGAGTTTGGGGAATCGTTCCACGGAATATATAGATTGCACGTGGTTGCCCGAGCCCAGAAATAACATTGGGTGCTTAGTTTTATAAATATCCTCTTAATTTTACAACGGGATCTCACCGGCTGCTCGGCTCAGCCGATCGACCGCTCGTCCCCTCGTCGTTCTCTGGTCACCGTTCTGTGTGGGTGCCAATACACACGCACCCACCAAAGCTTGCGCCCAGGACGTGTGGTTCCTGGCGCCGGTTCGGCTTACGGTTCCCTTTGTTTGGACTCACGTGCCCCAACTAATCCGTGTTAGCAGACCAATAGGCTCACCTCCCAGGCATACGACGGGCAGAATACGCTTCTTGGTGCCTGGCGGCCGGATCAGGGCACGAAGGGCCTACCTACCCCACAGGACACACCCCCGGTTGCGTTCGCCTCTCTCCTCCAAACACCTGCGAGCCTACGCTCCGCAGGATCTTTAGCAGACTAAAGGTTTTGGCGTCGCGTCTCCTTTAATTCCTAAATCAGGATTCTCTTGATTTGACCGGGGTGTCCCTGTTTGGTTTCACTATTGGGCTTGAGTTCCCGAGCTGGCTACCCCTCGCTTTACAGGATCCCACCTTGTCTTAACGGTCAGTAATCGACAAGGCGTACGCCAGGCCGATCCGTCGCTATCACTATGACACCAGTGATATGACACCTGTCGTGTCCGGAAATAACCCAATCCGACTTTATTTACCTTTGGGCTTCAGTTTCGTCGCGGATCCTTGATCCCTTTCCCACTTGCTCCTTGATTTCTACTTGTTTCATGACTCGCGTACAGCCGCCGGACTTACTCACAGGGGTCCTTGAGCCACGGATCGCAGATCCTTGCGCACTCGCTCTAAATCCCGCACTTGAGACTGTCGGACTTACCCACGGGGGTCCTTCAGCCTATACTCCCAGTTCCTTCAAGGAAACTTTCTCGCTTGAATGTTAGACTTACCCACGGAGGATCTTTCACTCAGCTCTTCCATCTTCCCTAAAAGACTCGGCCTCGATTTGCTCCAGTGGCCCTCCTTATATAGCGCCTGAAGGGCCCGATAATCCTCGCAAATGCCGCTTAAAGACAGGAATCCTTCGTTCCTCTGTTCTCGCCGTTAACTTTCTCCAATTCCCATCGCATTTCTATTGGCGGGATCTCTTTATTATACCCTTGCAGAGGGTATTATAATTTTGGTCAAAAGCGTGCAACGCAGTGAAGGAGATTTTTGATCAGGATCAACTCCTGAGTCGATATGAGCATGTCCGTCTGTCCATTTCTACGCAAACTAGTCTCTCAGTTTTAGAGCTATTAAGTTGAAACTTTGCACACATCCTTCTTTTGTTTGCAGGCAGTAAATAATTCTGAACTGATTGATCGGAAATGCCATAACTTTGGTGTTTTTTGGTTGGAACTTGGTACAGATTCTATTTTGGACAGGGATCGACCGACTATATCCTATAGCTGTCATATAACTGAATGATCGGAAATGAAACAACCTTAACTGCAAGGGTATATCAATTTCGGCTCCGCCCGAAGTTAGCTTTTCTTTCTCGTTAAAGATGCTTGGGGCTGTTTCCAACATTTTTATTCGAAAATCGATTATCGAATCAATGAAATTTTCATAAGGATCGGCCAACTATATACGATCCAATATTTATATAATAATAATAGGTGTTACCTAACTGCAAGGGTATATAAACTTCGGCTCCGCCTGTTGTTTTTTCATATTTAAATTTTATTATACCCATGCAGAGGGTATTATGATTTTGGTCAAAAGTATGCAACGCAGTGAAGACATAAAGTATATATATTTATATATAGACTTACATTTTTTTTTTCACCTTTGATTTCGAATTTTTTTTGTTTTTTTATGTTGATTAATTATGGTTTATGCCTGCATCGGCACCCTTTTCCTTCTTTGTGTTAGCGAGACGTAGCACAGCAATCACTGGCGACACAAGGTTCACCACTGTGTACGGCCCGTCGTAATTTGGCGCTAACTTCGCCGCGAAACCTTTGGCCGCTTTGGACAAATGAACAATTTTCGGGCTCCACTCCCACCTTCTCAGGTTATAATGCCGAGCTTGCTCCTGCGCCACGCGCTCCATGTTTTTTCGCAGCAGCTCGAACAATTATTTTAGCTTCGCTGCATTCTCTGGTCGTGGTTCTCCTTCTCCTTTCTGTGGGTTTTCCCGTATTTTTCTTTTCAGTGCGCTTATTCATACGCATTTCATTTGTTTATCCTTAAGTTTGCAACCTTCCGTCTATAGAATACTTCCTTCAAATTCAACCCGAACGGCATCACCTTCCGCTGGTACAAACCTTTCCCTGGTACCGTAAAGGCCGTGTACGGCTCCATTCCCTTCTGCTCCCTTCCTCCAGTGGGATTTGCCAATAGCCGTCTTTAAGGTAGAGACAGATGAAAAATTTTTGCTCCCTCAATTGTTCCAATATGAATTTTATCCGTGGCATCGGGTACGCATCCTTTACCGATTTTGCGTTCATTTGTCGGAAGTCCACCCACATTCTTCATTGATCCGTCTTTTTCTTTACCATGACGATGGGTGAGCTGTAAGCGCTATTTGAAGGCTTGATGCATCCATTTTCCAGCAGCTCTTCTACTTTTGCATTGATTTCCTCCTGTATTTTGGGTACTTTGGATAATATCATTGCTTTATTGGGATGTCGTCCTTTATGTCGTGATCCTATGCTGCGTTATGTTCTAACAACGCTTCTGGTTTGTGAACGCCACTAGCTCCTCCTCGATGAACCTATAGTCCCGCTCGCTCTTCCATTACTCCGAGGATCCAGTTATAACTATGGACAGCCTATCCTCTCTTCTCGGGATCGTGACTTGGTGGCCTGCGCAGTTTATTGTTGTGACAAATTCTGCGAGGAAATCCCATCCTAGCACCACGCTGCCTCCCATGCCTGGCAACACCAACATGTTCATAGTTTTTTCCTTGTTGCTTACTGACGTCTGGAGTACCATTTGAGTTTTTGTGTGGCTCCCATTGGCCAACTTTGCCAGTCTCCTTGTTGATCTTCGCTCTCCGGCGATTCCCGGGTTCTCCGCCAGCTTTTCCGAAATTAAGCTAGCCGTTGCCCCAGTGTCTATCATGGCCTTAACTTCTGCACCTCCGACCTTGACGACCGCCGAAAACTGCTGATCGTCTCCTGAGAATCCTCCAACTAGTTCTGAGAGGCAGCACCTCGCGATCACTGCCTTCCTTTCTACGGCTGAGATCCCTGCGCGTTTCCCGCTCTTTGGCAGCATTCTGTGCTCCTTACCCCTATTGCGCCGCACATCCTACAAAACAAAATTCTGGGGTTCCTGCACCTACTGCACCCCAGCCCAATGGGCCATTGGGCCAACTGTCCGCACCTATTGCCTGGGTTTTCTACCTATCCCTGTCTAGGCGTCGCTGCCCACTGCAGATTCGGCTGTCTCTAACTTTGGTTTGCTGCCCATTGTTGACCCACCTGTTGTTGTCTTGGGTCTACCGTCCAATTTTACTTCGGCTGTTTCTAGCGCATGTGGCGTCGATCCTCGGGCTGCCATCTCTGCCTCCATCCCTGTAATGGGGGCCTCTGTTGCTCTGGTGGGTTCTGGTGCAGTTCCTTTCGGCCAACTCCTGTCTACCGCGGAGGCTTGCATATTAAAGACCTCTTCCTCCAAGGCCAGCTCCTCAAATTCCTCGGCTAGACCCATCACTTCTTCGAGCGGATGACATTTTCATCCGCGGCATGCAGTTCTCCACCAGCCTTTCTATCACCTCTTTCGTGAATTTTTCTAGTGGCTTTATTAGAGTCTGAAGGTCTACCATATATTTCATGAACGGCTCTCCTCGTTGCTGCTTCCGCTGCTGAACCTGGTCTGCCAATTTTTCAAAATACCCTTTCGGCAGAAAAAATGCGACGAAGCTCATTCCGGTACCGCCAGACTTTGAATGAGCTTCTCCGACTCACTCACTGCTCTTTGTCTCGGCGTGGACCTCTGTGTGTACTTTTCTTCCACGCGTGACCGCCATCACTTCGCGTCCTTTGTCTCGTCGACCCACTTTGCAACAAGCGCCCTCATGTTTTCTACTGTTCCTTTTGCTGGGAGACCGAGCTCTTTGCACACTTCGCTCAACTCCTCCTTGCGAAGCGCGTATATCCAATTTTTTCTCCCCATCTTGAACTTTTAGACTCGAAGCAATCACGTATTTTGGGCGCCAGGTGTAACGAACTGTTTTTGCTAACTGGTGCTCGGAACAAATGCCGCGGCTAGCTCACAGAGTTTGGGGGATCGTTCCACCGAATTTATATATTCGACGTGATTGCCTGAGCCCAGAAATAACACAGGGTGATTCGCTTAACAAAATATCCATTTTATTGCGATAAATTTACAAAAGGGTGAATCTCACCGGCTGCTTAGCTCAGCCGACCAACCTCTAGTCCTACCGTCGATCCCCGCTCCGGGTTGGTGCCAATACACACGCCCTCCCAAAGCTTGCGCCCTGCAGGACGCGTGGCCTGGCGCCGGTTCGGCTTACGGTTTCCTTCGTTTGGACTCACGTGCCCCAGTTGTAGGGCCTGTGCTGACCCTCTGCTGTTTCCGTTGCTGCTCCTGTCGTCGTCGCTGCTCGTGTCGCTCCTGTTCCTGGTTGTGGCTGCTTGTCTTCTGTGGGCGCCGTGGATCTTCGATATCCTTGGCTCACTGGGAATGCCCTTTCGCCATGGCCTTGTTAGTAGACAAATAGGCTCACCTCCCAGGCATACGGCGGGCAGGATACGCTTCTTGGTGCCTGGCGGCCGGATCAGGACATGTTACACTTACCCACGGGGGGTCTTTCACTCAACTCTTCCAGCTTCCCTAGAAGACTCGGCCTCGATTTGCTCCAGTGGCCCTCCTTATATAGCGCCTGAGGGGCCCGTTAGTCCATGGAAATCTCGCTTAACGACAGGAATCCTTCATTCCTCTGTTCTCGCCGTTAACTTTCTCCAATTCCCGTCGCATTCTATTGGCGAGATCTCTTTATTATACCCTTGCAGAGGGTATTATAATTTTGGTCAAAAGTGTGCAACGCAGTGAAGGAGATTCTTGATCAGTATCACCTCATGAGTCGATTTAAGCATGTCCGCTGTACGTCTGACCGTCTGTCCGTTTCTACGCAAACTAGTCTCTCAGTTTTCAAGCTGTCGAGTCGAAACTTTGCACACACCCTTCTTTCCTCTGCAGGCAGTATATAAGTCGGAACGGCCGGGATCAGTCGACTATATCCTATAGCTGCCATATAACTGATTGATCGGAAATGCTTAATTTCATAAGGATCGGCCGAATATATACGATCCGCTAAATATCTAATAATATAAGATGCGACTGCGACTCAACTGCAAGGGTATATAAACTTCAACTCCGCCCGAAGTTAGCTTTCCTTTCTTGTTATACCCTTGCAGAGGGTATTATAATTTTGGTCTAAAGTGTGCAACGCAGTGAAGGAGATTCTTGATCAGTATCACCTCATGAGTCGATTTAAGCATGTCCGCTGTCCGTCTGTCCGTCTGTCCGTCTGTCTGTTTCTACGCAAACTAGTCTCTCAGTTTTAGAGCTATCGAGTTGAAACTTTGCACACATCCTTCTTTCCTTTGCAGGCAGTATATAAGTCGGAACGGCCGGGATCGGCCGACTATATCCTATAGCTGTCATAGAACGATCGAAATTGGCATAACTTTGGTGTTTTTTAAGTTAGAAAGTTGGGATTTGGTACAGATTCTATTTTGAGAAAAAAAATCTGGTTTGTCGGATTTCATAAGGATCGGCCGACTATATCCTATAGCAGCCATATAACTGATTGATCGGAAATGCTATAACTTCGTTGTTTTTCAAGTTAGAAGGATGGGGTTCATAATGGATGCCTCTTTGGGCAAAATAATTTGATATGCCAAATTTCATTAAGATCGGCCAACTATATACGATCCGCTATATATCTAATTTTATAAAAAGCGTGGCGCCACCTAGCGGACTGCGACTCATCTGCAAGGGTATATAACCTTCGGCTCCGCCCGAAGTTAGCTTTCCTTTCTTGTTTTTTCTCTGATTCTGTTTCTATTCAATTTAAGGTCCTTACTAAAAGTAATTCTATTAAATTTATTTTCGTTTTCTTTTAAAGCATATATAGAGTTTATTACAAAATGATAAATGTTTATTATTATAACTGACAAAGTCATAGTAATAGTACTTTCTAGTTTTTTCTTCGACGACTTCCGATATGCCTCACTGCTGATTCACGACTCTCTATTCGAACATGCTCGCCTCTCTATATATTCCGATGCAACCTCAACATATTCACGGGTGCATTCGAGTCTGCATAATGTTACTTCTTTACATTCGGCCATCCTTATCATCATCAGACCCAGATGACAAAATTTGTTCGTTTTCTGCTTCATATATCCACAGCATCGTATTATCACAACTGGTTAATGAGGCATTAGGACCTCCAGCATATGCGGCTTTCCACACAACGTATCTCCCGTTACTCTAAACGTTTGTTACTTTATAAGAACAATAAAACTGACTGGCTATTTTGCGTCCTGCAACGAACTGCGTCCTTTTAATGGCCATCAGATCATTCTTATCGTAATTGCGAAGAATGCGTTATTTCGCCACCTTGCGCATTTCGTAACGATCCTCCGTGAACTGGGCTTACTGCTCCTTGTCCAGCATTTTCAATATACAATCTTTTAGACGATGGTACATTTTTGTTCCAAACATTATCCCAAAGGACTCGCTCAGCTTCCGGATGACCTCTTCGTATCCAGATGACTTCGTTGGGAAGAGCCATACAAACTTGGAATGCGTTAAACACTCCTAGGATGTATTTGTACTGCTTCGCTGACTCATCCATCGGACCAAATAATATATGTGCTTCTTACTGAAAATTATACATTTAATGCATGAATTGCTTTGAATAATTTCGCGCACCATAAGCTTGGGCCCCACTAGTTTTTTTTCTCAGCTCAGGACGTTCTCAGCTTCGATCTCCTACCCATGAGCCTGTAGAAGGATCGAAGTCTTTCATCAGCCTGTTTCCTCTTTTTCAATAGGTGGGGCCTCCAGGTCAGCCTCCTGTCTAGGGTGAACTCCAGGTACTTGGGATTGTCTTCCTGCGGAATTGGGGAGCCGTTGAGGTTAACTGGAGGGCAGTTGCCTGAGCGGAGAGAAAATGTGGTGGTGGTGGTGGATTTCTCGTTATTTACTGCAATGTTCCATCGCTTTTGAAAGTCGCGAAGCAAGTCCAGCTGCATTTGCATAATTTCGGCTGTCCCCATGGCGCTATCGGAAGCAGTGTCGTCTGCATAGGCCATGTAAACGTTACATAGCAGCGGTCCAAGAACGCTGCCTTGGGGAACTCCGGCATGAACCACTCTAAGGTCTGAGATGGCTTTCCTGCATCTTACCGCAAATTTGCGGTCTTCCAAGAATGATTTTAAGAACAGGAAATATGGTCGAGGTTGGGCTGCTTTAAGCTTGTAGAGGAGTCCGGGATGCCAAACCCGGTCGAAGGCTTGTTTGACGTCCAGCATGACGGCCATGCAGTACTTTCTGGTTTCGAAAGCGTCCAGGATGTACTGCACGACCCTATGGCAACTCAGTGCCGTCGACTTCATTAATAACAAACCTCCTTTCAGCTTGTAGTAGGATTTTAAGGACCTCCATGATCACTTTTATAGATTCTTCATTATGTTGGGTTTGCACGTCACACACATTAGAAGCACATTAACAATCCACGTGCTTCATTCGATTTCCAGTTCGGTGTTCTCGCTTGCAAAGAAAAACCTGTATATACAGCAACCACGAACAGACTTTAGAGAGCCCGACAATCAAGTCTCAAGTGGGAGAATAAAATCGAGTGCGAAAGGATCTGTGATCCGTGGCGCAAGGATCCCCCGTGGAAAAGTCTGGCAGCCTTAGAGTTGAGCGCGAGTATAAAGAAGCGAGTGCAAAAGGATCAGTTATCATTGGCGTAACTTAAGTCCAAAAGGAGTCGGGTTGGGACATTGCCAAGACATAGCCGGTAACCTGGTATCGTAGCATAGAGACGGATCGGTCGGGCGTACGCCTTATCGTATCCTGACCGCAACGACCAAGCGTGATCCTGCAAAGCGAGGGTGGCCATCTCGGGAACTCAAGTCCACCAAAGGAACCAATTGGGGGCACCACGTTCCAATCCAAAGACACGTAGGGAGAAAGGTAGGGAGGCCCTTCGTGCTGCCAGGCACCAAGAACCGAGCATAAGCAACCAGAGAAACAGCGAGGATCCGGAGAAGCAGTCGACTCCGGTAAGATCCACAATCATAATCTGTACATTTGTAATCAACCAAGGCTTAGAATAAAGGATAAATTATTGTAAAAAATGCTATTGGTGGTATTTCTGGGTTCGGGCAATCACGTTGAATCAATTAATTCGGTGGAACGTTCCCACAAACTCTGTGAGCTATCAGCGGCAATTGTTGCGAGGACAAACTAGCAAAAGAGTTCGTTAAAACTTTCTTGACCCACTTGCATCACTGCTGATCCACGACTTTCTCTTCGAACTTTCTTGCCTCTTTAAAGATGCCGATTCAACCCCCACACACCAAAGGGTGCTCCCGAACCAGCATGATGTTACTACTTTACATACACGTATATTTTTTTTATATATTTTATAAATTATACATTAAATTTAAGTTCTTCGTGTTGAACATTTATTTTAAATGACAAATTGAAAAAATTACAAAATGTTCGTTTATTTCGATTACAAACAACATACACGAAAAAAGATTTTACCAAAATAGATTTCATTCCTTCATTTCATTGCGAGGTCGTGTTTTTTTTGTAACCAAGTGTTTTGAATTTCGTTTTTCTCCAACACAGGATTGTGATTTTTTTTTTACACTTATTCATAATTAAATAAGAGACCTGAACCTTTAAACCTGAATCTTTACGCGTTTGTGTAGTGCCATATTTGGGTAAGCTTTAAATTGTTTTATAAAAATCTATAATCCAAATATTGTTCTACTTCTTTTTCCTTATCCGTTTCATAAATAATTGCAGTTTATTCTCTGCAATTATCTTTTTAAATTTATCTGTGCTATTTGGTAGCTTTTTCGATCTCTCTTCCTTACTAACTTCTGTTTCTATTTACTTTTTATTAACCGTATTTGTAGAGTGATTAAAGGTTCATTGTCCCAGGCCAGCATATATTGTTGGCTGAGTGAAAGTGACACATACCAATTTTGCTGGCCTTACTGCACCTATTATTGTTGCAGAGTGGGTCGGGCTGTCAAGGATTAATTGCGATCCCTTATGCGACAGACCAAAAGAGTGTTTAGAGAGTTGGTCATTGGTTTCAAAAAAATAAATTATCAACTCAATTCTCTGGATAATTAATTCAACAGCCTTTAGCTTTTAAATAAGTCTCGTAAGCAAAAGCTTGATCCACGCCCAAGCTCCCAACATCTGTCTGATTTTTCAAAAAACTTACAAATTCTATCAATCTTACCTATCAGAATTTTAGGGGCCTATGAAGTAAGTAGGGGCCTTTCTTCTGATAGACTTTCTTCTGTTTAATAACATGTCTTCACCAAAATCTGGTAACAGCTGGAGATCCTTAGCATTTTTACCAGGTAGGCACACCACTTTTGGACGTGGCCGACTTTTAATTGGTCCGATATATTGGCATGCACCGATATTAAAATAGCACCAAAGGAAAATATTAGTCCGGATTGTTATAGGATATTCGCTGCTGCCGGATTGAGTTCAATCAGGATTCGAAGCAGTTTAATAAATTTTTAATCACCAAGCGTATATTAACGTAAGCATATATGTTCGACCTATTTTACGTATGAAAACTCTTATGCAACCGCCGATCAGGCCATTCCCGATTTATTCACAAAATTTGTTGAAACAACTTATTCACCTCGTAAATGTTGGGATTTGCTGCAGATCTCAATGAACTCAATGAAGAAAACAAAGAGTTTTATTAAAAAATGTACATTCCCGCATAGTTCGAACTACATGTGGAGAGCTCCAAGGAAACCATCTCGGCCGATTATTGTATACTCTTTTATTAATGACTTGCCTCCAACTTTAACATAGTCATTTACGTCTTTCAGACGATGTTAAGCTTTTTCTGCAATACAAATCCTCTTCTGCCTAATGCAGACTTCAATCCGACCTCGATAATTTTCACAAAAATAGTGTTTCGATGATGATTTAATGCTTAACGGAAATTTTCCGACCATTCCGCAGTCACGGGGATAGATTTGTGATAGTAAGGGTAGTAAGTATAACGAGGAAAAGGGTTGTAAAGATAACGAGTTAAGGATAAAAGGTTTTATGTTATACCTTGAGCCAACTGATAAGATATGGAAGAGACCATTGTCTGATCATAATACCCTAAAGGGATCGTGGGCGAAAATTGGGAAGTTTTTTGTACAGATTCTATTTGATCTCGGTATACTCCTTATTGAGGACTCCAGACACACGATCCATCCTCAAGCATCCTCCATCCTCCATCCTTGAAGAGCTGTTTGCACAGTGCCTCAGCATAGTTCTTCAGAACGCAGCCCAGTAATCCTTTGTTGCCTGGCGAATACACAGGCTTAACCTTAAAAAGATCCAATTAATACACCACTTTATCAAAAGATGAGCAAAATAAGGTTGGCTGATAAAATATTATACGTTTTAGACTGAGCTAAAATGGTGCCAGGTAAATACGTTGTTTGAAAAAACTGTGCAAATATTGATCAGTGTTTGCATATGAGTTTTTAAATATAAGCATAATTTATGTGTTTACTCTTAGTTTTTCCAAAGTTATAAAACTGCATCGGATCCTGAGTATACTGAATCCGGTGCTGCTGCCGGGTTATAACACTAATATTAGTATTATTAGACTATTAGAGTATATTAGACTATATATACTGAAATAGTTTATATTTTGAGTCAAATAAAAGTCCCGTCGAAAGACTAAGGACAACGCTAAGATCCGTTTTTAATAAAATAAAAAAAAATCAATTTTTAAAATTTTTTTGTTATTTATTATTTATTAAAATTATACGGGACGAAAGAAAGGTTTCGTGTGTGTCAATTGGATTTCAGCTTAAGACTAATTTACAAAGAGAATGAAAATCTTAGTTTTGGCTATTGTCTATTGTTTACATTAGAATGAGAGTGCAGTTGGTCGCTTGATTCATTGAGAGAGCTTATAGATTATTTGGTTTTTATAAGATTCTTAAGGCGCGATCGCCGCTGAATATCGGTCATTTGTTTATATTAAATTTTCTGCACAGCAAAAATGATGCGCAGCTCTTGTTATTTGTTTACTTGGCTGCAGTAATTGGATATGCAGTAATTGGATATTAGTAGATGGGTGTGAGAGTGAATATGTCACTCCTCCCCCCTTAAAAAGGCAGCCTATACTTGGGCTGGCATTGATGGATACAGTGTGGGTAATGGGTTTTCTCCAAGTTCATTTTCTTGAAGTTGTGGCTGATTTCTTTCAGTTTGTTTTCTTAATTTTATATACAAAAATATAAATGGATTAAAGTTTATGTACTTAAGAATAAAAATCATTGCGACCAAAGCCAGAATAGCCGGTATAATAATTGTATAAAGTGTGATATTGTTTTGGGAAACCAAGTGTTTTGAATTTCGTTTTTCTCCAACACAGGATTGTGATTTTCTTTTTACACTTATTCATAATTAAATAAGAGACCTGAACCTTTAAACCTGAATCTTTACGCGTTTGTGTAGTGCCATATTTGGGTAAGCTTTAAATTGTTTTATAAAAATCTATAATCCAAATATTGTTCTACTTCTTTTTCCTTATCCGTTTCATAAATAATTGCAGTTTATTCTCTGCAATTATCTTTTTAAATTTATCTGTGCTATTTGGTAGCTTTTTCGATCTCTCTTCCTTACTAACTTCTGTTTCTATTTACTTTTTATTAACCGTATTTGTAGAGTGATTAAAGGTTCATTGTCCCAGGCCAGCATATATTGTTGACTGAGTGAAAGTGACACATACCAATTTTGCTGGCCTTACTGCACCTATTATTGTTGCAGTGTGGGTCGGGCTGTCAAGGATTAATTGCGATCCCTTATGCGACAGACCAAAAGAGTGTTTAGAGAGTTGGTCATTGGTTTCAAAAAAATAAATTATCAACTCAATTCTCTGGATAATTAATTCAACAGCCTTTAGCTTTTAAATAAGTCTCGTAAGCAAAAGCTTGATCCACGCCCAAGCTCCCAACATCTGTCTAATTTTTCAAAAAACTTACAAATTCTATCAATCTTACCTATCAGAATTTTAGGGGCCTATGAAGTAAGTAGGGGCCTTTCTTCTGATAGACTTTCTTCTGTTTAATAACATGTCTTCACCAAAATCTGGTAACAGCTGGAGATCCTTAGCATTTTTTCCAGGTAGGCACACCACTTTTGGACGTGGCCGTCTTTTAATTGGTCCGATATATTGGCATGCACCGATATTAAAATAGCACCAAAGGAAAATATTAGTCCGGATTGTTATAGGATATTCGCTGCTGCCGGATTGAGTTCAATCAGGATTCGAAGCAGTTTAATAAATTTTTAATCACCAAGCGTATATTAACGTAAGCATATATGTTCGACCTATTTTACGTATGAAAACTCATATGCAACCGCCGATCAGGCCATTCCCGATTTATTCACAAAATTTGTTGAAACAACTTATTCACCTCGTAAATGTTGGGATTTGCTGCAGATCTCAATGAACTCAATGAAGAAAACAAAGAGTTTTATTAAAAAATGTACATTCCCGCATAGTTCGAACTACATGTGGAGAGCTCCAAGGAAACCATCTCGGCCGATTATTGTATACTCTTTTATTAATGACTTGCCTCCAACTTTAACATAGTCATTTACGTCTTTCAGACGATGTTAAGCTTTTTCTGCAATACAAATCCTCTTCTGCCTAATGCAGACTTCAATCCGACCTCGATAATTTTCACAAAATAGTGTTTCGATGATGATTTAATGCTTAACGGAAATTTTCCGACCATTCCGCAGTCACGGGGATAGATTTGTGATAGTAAGGGTAGTAAGTATAACGAGGAAAAGGGTTGTAAAGATAACGAGTTAAGGATAAAAGGTTTTATGTTATACCTTGAGCCAACTGATAAGATATGGAAGAGACCATTGTCCGATCATAATACCCTAAAGGGATCGTGGGCGAAAATTGGGAAGTTTTTTGTACAGATTCTATTTGATCTCGGTATACTCCTTATTGAGGACTCCAGACACACGATCCATCCTCAAGCATCCTCCATCCTCCATCCTTGAAGAGCTGTTTGCACAGTGCCTCAGCATAGTTCTTCAGAACGCAGCCCAGTAATCCTTTGTTGCCTGGCGAATACACAGGCTTAACCTTAAAAAGATCCAATTAATACACCACTTTATCAAAAGATGAGCAAAATAAGGTTGGCTGATAAAATATTATACGTGTTAGACTGAGCTAAAATGGTGCCAGGTAAATACGTTGTTTGAAAAAACTGTGCAAATATTGATCAGTGTTTGCATATGAGTTTTTAAATATAAGCATAATTTATGTGTTTACTCTTAGTTTTTCCAAAGTTATAAAACTGCATCGGATCCTGAGTATACTGAATCCGGTGCTGCTGCCGGGTTATAACACTAATATTAGTATTATTAGACTACACGGTGTTACAAAAATGACAAAAGTGAATGAACTTTTGAAGTGACATAGTAGGAATTGTTCATTGGGTCGAGTATATCACAAAACTATATTTGTAATATTTCTAACACCCTCAAAATCTTGATTTATGGTTAAAAAAACGTTTTTCGGGACTTGTTTGCGCTTGAAAATTCCTGAACGCGTTTCTTTCAACCGATTTCAAAATTTTCGGTGTTTTTTAATAGTGAAATGTTGTAGCTTTTGAAAAAAAAATATATCTTCGATTTTGTTAAACAAAAAGAACAAAATTTTTACACCTGAAACTTAAGTTTTCGACTTTTGTTCGTGTTTTTCGGATTTTGATGCCATTTTTTCGGTACAACTTACAA
Organism: Drosophila pandora; assembly: GCA_021223865.1. Classification (NCBI taxonomy): domain Eukaryota; kingdom Metazoa; phylum Arthropoda; class Insecta; order Diptera; family Drosophilidae; genus Drosophila; species Drosophila pandora. Next base: position 93,853 of record JAJJHT010016764.1, read on the forward strand.
AACTTCTGTCATTTTTGCCACATATCAATGTTGTCTCATTAATTCTGAATAAAATGAGACAAATTTCATCAAAAAATAATGAAAATTGGTGAAGTTTTAACGCTTTTTCCAAAAAAAAACAATTCAACCTAGCGAGCGCTCCGGAGTAACAATGGGTATAAGAATAAGAGTATATTGCTTTCTTCTGACAAAAATTCTGTCATTTATGCCACATATTAATATTGTCTCATTAATACTGAATAAAACGAGACAAATTTCATTAAAAAATAATCAAAATTGTTGAAGTTATAACGATTTTCCCAAAAAAAGTCAATAAAACCATGGGAGCACTATAAGAAGAAGAGCATATTCCTGACTTATACACACAGGTACTCCGGAGCGCACGCAAGGTTGAATTGACTTTTTTTGGGAAAAGCGTTATAACTTCACCAATTTTCATTATTTTTTGATTTTCATTTCATTAATTTTCATTTTTTTTCAAAAATGGTTTTGTGATATACTCGACCCATTGAACAATTCCTACTATGTCACTTCAAAAGTTCAAAATCACTGTTACACTGTGCTATTAGAGTATATTAGACTATATATACTGAAATAGTTTATATTTTGAGTCAAATAAAAGTCCCGTCGAAAGACTAAGGACAACACTAAGATCCGTTTTTAATAAAATAAAAAAAAATCAATTTTTAAAATTGTTTTGTTATTTATTATTTATTAAAATTATACGGGACGAAAGAAAGGTTTCGTGTGTGTCAATTGGATTTCAGCTTAAGACTAATTTACAAAGAGAATGAAAATCTTAGTTTTGGCTATTGTCTATTGTTTACATTAGAATGAGAGTGCAGTTGGTCGCTTGATTCATTGAGAGAGCTTATAGATTATTTGGTTTGTATAAGATTCTTAAGGCGCGATCGCCGCTGAATATCGGTCATTTGTTTATATTAAATTTTCTGCACAGCAAAAATGATGCGCAGCTCTTGTTATTTGTTTACTTGGCTGCAGTAATTGGATATGCAGTAATTGGATATTAGTAGATGGGTGTGAGAGTGAATATGTCACTCCTCCCCCCTTAAAAAGGCAGCCTATACTTGGGCTGGCATTGATGGATACAGTGTGGGTAATGGGTTTTCTCCAAGTTCATTTTCTTGAAGTTGTGGCTGATTTCTTTCAGTTTGTTTTCTTAATTTTATATACAAAAATATAAATGGATTAAAGTTTATGTACTTAAGAATAAAAATCATTGCGACCAAAGCCAGAATAGCCGGTATAATAATTGTATAAAGTGTGATATTGTTTTGGGAAATCATTTTTATAATGTCATTGTGTTTTAAGATTTTTATTTTAGTTATGTTGAGCGGTGGATACAAAGGTGTTAGGTCAATTTCTGGGTGTAAATAATTTTCGCTTAAAATAATATTTTCGATTTTTACTTTACATTGTGTTATTCTTATAATTTTATTTCCCTTTATTTGTATGTTGCTGTTTGAATTTTGACAATTTTGTGTAAGAGTTGTTTGGGTCAGATTCCATGTTATTATTACATTTGGTTCAATATACTTAATTATTTCTTTTGTAAGGGCTGGTACAAAATTACATGTTGGGTTTCTTCGTTTTATTATATTTGCAATACATTCACTATTTACTTCTTTGTTGTCTTGATTATAAATTTTATTATCATTTTCAAAGTAAGAATCGCTGCCTGAGTACTCCAATTGGTAACCATTTCTATCGGGATAAGGGATTATTTTAATAGTGTTGATTAGTTCATGATTAATAGGAATATGTGAGATTATTAGTATTTCATTATTCTTATAGTTAATCCAAGTGGATGTTTTGGTTAATAATATGTTTTCGCTGTTAACGTTTTGGAGCTTGTCGTAATTAAGTAGTTTTGGGTTGAACAGTCCCAGTCGTGAGAGCTGCATTCCCATTTCAAGGTCCTCAATGTACTCAATGAACTGCATTAGTTCATAAACCAAGGTGTCAATGCTATTTCTATTGTTTTCATACTTTTTGATTCTCTGCAATCCGTCATTAACAAACTGCATTACTTCGTTAAATTCGTGGATTTTTATTGAATTTTCCGCCTCTGAATTTAGTTTTTCTTCGAATTGTACTCTGTCGTTGTCGTCGAGTGTGCCGAAAAGGAATTTAAAAGCTGAGCCTACGAAATTGAAAAGACCGCGTTTTTGTCTACGTTCTTTGTGTAGAGTGATCCCGTTTAGTTCTTTAATCAGTTTGTTATACAAAAATTTGATCCGGGGTGTGTCTGTACTGTTTTGTATTTTGTTTCCAAAATATGTGGTTATAGTGTTTATTTCTGTGAGGTTGACTGTAAGGCAATGATGTTCGAATGCTGATGGTCTTTGAATTGGTTTACTTGAGAAAAGAAGATATCCATGGTTTGTATCAATGCCGCCTATCTGAATTTGTTGGGCATGGCTCATGGTAAGCAACAGGGACAGTATCATTACTGTGCGCCAGATACCTGTGGAATGGGGACCTCATTAATTTTCTTTCGTTTTTTAAACTGCGTTTTATAATAGTTAGTAGCTCTGTTTCGATTAGTGATTTTGTAATGGTCCGGGTCGGTTTGTTCGACATTTTTGTTTTCTTTAAATGGGTTTTCTAACTTTCCCTTCTGAAGGGGACCCTTTCTAAATTTGGTGTCTATGTCGTATTCCTGACGATCATCATTTAATTTGTTTATTTTTTGTTCTTTAATTTTTTGTGCGTCCAGGGTTGGTTGTCCGGCGTAAAGAAATATGTGAGCAGGTGTCTGTCCAGTGGTGTCATGCCTGGTTTTATGATTGTAAATGTAAAGAATATTTTCCATTTTGCCCAGTTTGATTTCATCGTTTTTGGAGGAATTGATTATGCGAATTTTTTCATTTATTGTTTTATGTAATCTCTCAACATCCGCCACGCCCGTTTTAGCTGTGTTTAATTGTAATTCTACACCCTCACTCTCGAGCCATTGCTTAAGAGCTAGGCTGGAAAATGCACCGTCCCTATCTGCCTTTAACAATGTAGGTTTTCCGAGTTGGTTAAAGATACGCATCAGGGCGTTTTTGCATTCTATCCAATCTTTTGTTTTTATTTGTTCTAAAGTGGCGAACTTCGAGTAAATGTCAATGCAACTAAGGTAATGCTTATCCTCAGATGAATAGATGTCTATTACAAATTTATCGCGGCAATGCCCAGGGCTAGGTGTGACTTTAAAAGGCATTTTTGTGTTTCTGTGTTCTGTCTTGGCTAGGTTACACACACGGCACTCATTTATGATGTTTTGAATTAGTAGTTGACTATTTGGGAAATAATGATTTTCTTTGAATAATTTAGTCATTTTTTGGATACCTGGATGCAACAGTTTTTCATGGGCTTGAAGTATGATTTCTTTAAACTCAGCATATGAGCTCACGTTGTTCAATAAAATGAGGCTACGAGTCACTTTAGTATAAGAGGGGTTTATAATTTCCCTATAGGCTGTCTGGATGATCTCGAAATCGGCATCGCTCACGATGTACATGGCAATGCTTTTGGAAATGAAGTGGTCAAGTAAGAATTGTTTGGCGTTCTCAACAGTCATGTTGTTATAGTGAATTGTGGTTATTGAATTTCCGAAAACGGTTGTCTGCTTTACACTATTCTGATCTGATTTAATGAATATTATCTGTTTTTTTGAATACATTTATTGGTTTTTCTGTTAACTGGATAAGATCATTATTATCTTCTACTGCACTATGTTGGGTGGCTTCACTGAAATGATTCTCCTCAACCTTGATTCTGGACAGTGCGTCAGCAATTGAATTCTGTTTCCCTTTTATGTACTCAATATGAAAGTCAAACTCAGCCAATCTAATTCTTCATCTCTGCAGTTTGGCATTTGGCTCCTTTAAATTATGTAACCATCTGAGAGGCTGATGGTCACTAGCTATTTGGAAATGCCTTCCCAACAAGTAGTGACGGAATGTTTTTGTGGCCCAAACTATGGCAAGTAATTCTTTTTCGATGGTACTGTAGTTTAATTCATGGTCATTCAATGTTCTGCTTATGAAAGATATGGGGTGGTTGTCTTGAGAAAGGACAGCTCCAAGAGCCAGGTTACTAGCGTCTGTAGTCAATACAAATTTCTTTTCAAAATTGGGCAATTGTAGAATTGGTTCGCTTGTTATTAGGGTTTTAAGTTTCTCGAATGCTTCCACATATTCGTGGTTGTTTATGTCTATTTTTGCTCCTTTCTTTAAGTAGCGGGTCATGGGTTTTGCTATGTCAGCGTAGCTTGGGATAAACTTTCGGTAATAACCAGTCATTCCGAGGAATGCTCTGATTTCTTTTACTTTTGTTGGGATTGGGTATGATGCTATGGCTTCTACTTTAAGAGGATTTGGTTTTATTCCATCGGGTGTTACGATGTGTCCTAGAAAGGTTGCTTCCTTTTTCAGGAATTCGCATTTATCTAGTTGCAACTTTAGATTTGATTCGGACAGTTTTTCAAAAACCAATTGCAATGAGTTTAAATGTTCGTCTAGAGATGTGGAAAAAATAATGATGTCATCCAAATAAACTAAACAGTGTTTGTTAATTAATGGTCGGAGTATGTTATTCATGCACCTCTGGAATGTGGTGGGTGCATTTCTTAAGCCAAATGGCATGCGAACGTATTCATAATGACCGCGTTTAGTTGAAAATGCAGTTTTCTGTATGGATTCTGAATCCATTTCTATCTGATGAAAACCCCTAGCCAAATCAATTGTTGTAAAGTACTGGCATTTTCCCAGTTTTCCAAGAATTTCGTCCATGTTGGGAATAGGAAATCTATCGGGAATGGTTATTTCATTTAGCTTCCTGTAATCAATGACTACTCTGTATTTTGCTTTCCCCGAAGCGTCGGGTTTCTTTGGTACAACCCAAGTGGGACTATTATAGGGTGAATTACTTTCTCTGATCAATCCCTGCTCAAGCATCTCCTGCACCTGGTTCTCTACCTCATTTTCATGTGTTTGAGAAAGTGGATATTGTTTTGAATAAATGGGCGAATTGTGTGTTGTGTTTAATACATGTTTGATTGTGTTTGTGAATGTCAAACGCTCTCCTTCAAAATATTGCAAATCTTTAAATTTGTTTAATAAATGTTTTAATTTATAGGTTTCCTCTGGATTAAGGTGATCCAGACGGAATGGTGAAAAGTCTATTTTTTTATCTGATTTGGGGATTGGTTTCTCATATGAATCTTGTGTGTAGAAAAATTGACCTTTGTTTGAATCTGTGTCTATCAATGGGTAGGTTTTATCGAAAAGTGTAATAGTATGAGTTTTATAATTTATTATACCTTGTGCTTTATTGAGCAGTTTTCTGCCAATTAGCACATCGTAGTCGTCAGAAAAGTCGTGTAAGTAAAATTGTTCAGGTGTTCTAAATATGTTGTTGCTTGGCAGAGTTATTGAATCTTTTAATGTCATCGGGCCATTTGATGTAAAAACTTCACATTCAGTATTGTGTATTGGTAGAGAAAAAAAATTCTTTCGCATCATGTTGATTGTGGATCCTGTGTCAATCAAACATTTGTGAGCGTGGCCCTTGTGGGTAATTATTAGGTATTGGTATCTTCCGGGGCTGGTGACTGAAAATTTTCGTCAAAATTGATTTCGGCTTGATCTTGATTGAGTGGTGCCTGACACTGTTCTTCATAAGTCTGGTCCTGGTACTGAGTGTAGTCGTAGCATTCTTGTTCGTATGGTTGTTGATAATTTTGTTCGTATTCTTGTGCTTCTTGTAATCTGAGTTCGTCAATGGACATTTTGGTTTGTTCGCTGTCCGATGGTCTTGGTCGTTTGGTTGTTTGTTGTAGTGGGAAGTTTGGGTTAGATGGCATACGTGGTTGTTGTGTTTGAGGGGTTAGGTTAAAATTGGATTTTGGAAATGGAATTCTGTTAAAAATTGGTTGAGGATTCATGTATCTGTTGGGTCCGGGGTAAGTTTGTCCGGGTCCCATGGGTTGGTTGTTAGATAATTGTTGTGTATAAATGGGTCTGGGTGCATGCATGTATGGGTTAAAGTTGGGTTGTAATGGATGAGGGTATTGGGGGTATCTCGGTTGGTATTGGGATTGATTGATTGGGTAATTTTTAAATGCTTTCAGATTTTGGTAAAAATTTGGAGTTTTATTTTTAATTTCAATATTTTTATTTGTTTCAAAATTAATATGTTCTTCGTAAATGCCCTCATTTTGTGCAATGTTAATTAGACTTCTCAAGTCTGGAATGTCGTGATGGGCCAAAATTGTAAACAATTGAATTGGTAATTTTCGAACTAGTGTTTTCATGGAATCTCGGACCGCTTGCAAATAAATAATAAGGTTTGATTGATTACCCTCCAGATGTAATTTGGAGATGAGTATTTGGCGTCGTCGCTCGGCCTCCTCGCAGAATGCACGCAAATTTCCCTTATAGGGTGTCTCGCGGAAGTTCTCCAGCAGCTTGTAGTTCGGCGCCTGTGGCTTATACTCGCTGATCATTCTGGATCTCAAGGTTGGCCAGTCTTCTATGGTTGGCAGACCCAATGTTCTAGTCACATGACCCTCTATGTTCCGCTCAATGGCTCCAAGCAGGATGCGCTGTTGTCGCACATCATTGGTATGGTAGAGGGACAGTATGTAGTCCACTCTACTGATGAAGGTAAAAAGTGTTTCTGGCTCTCCCCTAAATGGAGGGACATCCTTAAGTTGTCCACGGGCCTCAGCAAGGTTGCTCTCGTTTAATGTATTCTCTGGTTGTGCNGATTGTCACTTAGTTCGATGTTTTTACCTTGCCTTTGGACTTACAGGTTTTTGTGTTTTTGAATTTTTGTTTTGCTTCCACTTATTTGGGATGACCGAATTGGATTTATTTTCCCAGTTGAAGCGTGTATTTTTGCGAATTGCGGATTATAAAATTTAATTTATTTTCCACTCGCAGTTCTTTTTTTCGGATACTTGAAGTATCCTACCGGCTGCGCCACTGAAATAGTTTATATTTTGAGTCAAATAAATGTCCCGTCGAAAGACTAAGGACAACGCTAAGATCCGTTTTTAATAAAATAAAAAAAAACCAATTTTTAAAATTGTTTTGTTATTTATTATTTATTAAAATTATACGGGACGAAAGAAAGGTTTCGTGTGTGTCAATTGGATTTCAGCTTAAGACTAATTTACAAAGAGAATGAAAATCTTAGTTTTGGCTATTGTCTATTGTTTACATTAGAATGAGAGTGCAGTTGGTCGCTTGATTCATTGAGAGAGCTTATAGATTATTTGGTTTGTATAAGATTCTTAAGGCGCGATCGCCGCTGAATATCGGTCATTTGTTTATATTAAATTTTCTGCACAGCAAAAATGATGCGCAGCTCTTGTTATTTGTTTACTTGGCTGCAGTAATTGGATATGCAGTAATTGGATATTAGTAGATGGGTGTGAGAGTGAATATGTCACTATATATATATAGAAATTCTTGGTTATGCAAGGTAAAAATGGAACAAGCTTCTAAATATCTTAAAAAACTAACTCTACAATCAGATAATTTATGTTTATGGAAGGCAATGTTTATATCTTCACATGTCAGTTCCGATCAACCAGTCAATATCCAAACCTAATTTATTCAGTTTCGTAAAGTCAGCCTTACGAAAGAAACTAACTTTATGAGATTTAAGGGGAGACTTAAGGTCAATTAAAGTATTAGTTTCGATTAAAACCTCAATAGTGGGATGATATAAATCCTCCGGATTAGAAAGAGTATTTCCATCCCAATCTGAAACGAAATACAAGTCCGAAATACAACATGTTTGACATGTCGCTGCTATCGAACAATAAAAACGAGGAATTATCAACATTAGACCACATAAACAGAAGATTAAAAATGGATCGAATAGCGGACAAATGTTGCCAGTATATGTACCTGTGGGTAAATTCCACGAAGGTGGAATATAGGAACAGGTAACATAGAAAGATCGACTGGAAAAAATGACTTTGATGCAAATGAATTCTATGTCACCAAAATTTTGTGATTCTACCTCTTCAGAAGCGAATTTGGAGTAAACAGAAATTAACACACCCCCTCTTCTTCGCAATATTTTATCACGCCTAAAAACAGTGAACTTACTCGAGAAAAACTTCGTGGCTTAAGATATCCGGCATTAACCAAGTTTCTGTAAAGACTATAATGTGGGATGGGAAGGAAAAACTATTTGTTGGAAAAACTACAGTTTGGGAAATTTGCTACGTATCCCTCTAGTATTTTGATAGGTAAGAGTTAGAAAAGACGTTGGTAAAGAATAAGAAAGACGAGGTGGAAGGTTGGTCAGTGGCTCTAACAGGTTAGGTTTGCTAATTTTTTCTTCACCGTACTTGGCTGATGTTTTGGACGAAAATGTTCTCTGGCACAAAACAGACAGAACAAATAGTATTGAACATCTGCACGGGCTCGCGTATTTTGAAAGATGACGTGTGCCTGGTGTAGGTGTATTTAAATTTAGATATATTCGCCACCTTTATGTCGATCTTTGTTTTGGCTTTGATGCAAGCCGAGATATCTATCTCAGAAGTGTCAGAGGTAACCCATGAACCAAACATATGTTTTGATGGTAGGATCACCTGTAAGGGCTTTGGTGTTGCAGTACCTAAAACTGCAGTACCAAAAAAAATACCCTGGGTAATTTTTCGGGGGGTTTGAACTAATGTGGTGGTATAACTTAGAGCTTATTATCAGAGACCGTAAATAATGATTATGGTTATAATTTTTATTTTAACAAAAAGGGAAAGCTAACTTCGGGCGTAGCCGAAGTTGATATACCCTTGCAGATAAGGTTTGTGTCATTTCCGATCGTTCAGTTATATGGCGTCTATAGGATATAGTCGGCCGATCCTTATGAAATTTGGCAAGTCGGATTATGTTATTATTATTATTGACGAAAATTAGAATACCCTCTGCAAGGGTATAAAAATCACAAAATAATCATTATTTTCTAAGAAAATTTTGTTCGCCTATATACCTGGTCTATACATCTTATAGTTGCCATATAAGGGATATGGAAATAACCTTATGGAGTCTTATGGAAATGCCATAACTTTGGTTTAAGCTAGTCGTTTTGAACTTTAGAGTTATTTTATTTTGGACAAACTAATCCAACCTTCCAAATTTCATAAGGATCATCTGACTATATCCTATAGCTGCAATCGGAACGATCAAACATGAAACAAACTTGCTTTCTTTAGACGCTTGGGACTGTTTTCATCATTTTTATTAGAAAATTCATTTTAAAAAAAAACTTCCAGAAGTTTAGTATCTTTCCACACATACTATAGCTGATAGATCCGAGGTAGTAAAAGTAATAAGTATCAAGAGAAAGAGTGTTGCAAAGATAAAGCGTTAAGGATAAAAGGTTCTAGGTTATACGTATATATAAGATAGTACATATAAGAGACCATTCTAGTCCGAACATAATACTCTAGATCTCGATTTTGGGATATGTCAAACTACAATGGGTAAGTAGTAGAGGACGAAAGTTTCTATTCCTTCTACTAGGAACGTTAAAATGTATGCGTGCTAGTAAATGCTGGCTGTCTACATTTCCATTAATGAGATTATATAGAAACATGACACCTAAGTAAGATGGTAAGTTGATTAATAAAAATCTACTGTAATAAGAGGAAAGGTGAAGATTTTCAACCCAATTAAGTCCTCTATCTCTCAGAGCAAAAATTAAAAAATATTTTTGTAAAGATTCTATGTAATTTCGGTGTACTCCGTATTGAGGACTCCAGACACACGATCCGTACTCAAGAATCGGACGGACGGGTACCTGTACATTACATTCTTTTTACCACCTTTTAATAAAACCAAGCACACCCATTGCTTTATTAACCATGGTGGATATATGATCGGTTAATTTAAGTTTCAAATCTAATAGGACCCCCCGATCGTTAACCTGAGTTAATCGTTCTAAGGCGTTTCCATAGTTGAGGGCTAGATCGATAAAATGACATGACTTTACATTCCGATCCATTAAACTTTAGGTTATTTACTAAACACCAATTTTGAAATTTATCCAAATCAGATTGAAGTGTAGATTGGGCGCTAGTGAATTTATACTGAAGACATCATCAGCGTACATAAGTACAAGTGAATCAGTTAAGGCAAAGGGAAACACTTTAATAAATAGTGAAAAAGTAAGGATCCAAGATGGCTTCCTTGTGGTACGTCAGATGTGGCGGGGTCTACACGCAAGGTAACATCTTCAAAGAAGACACGTTGAGTAGATAGATAAGTTACTTGTAATCCAGAGGTATTCAAGCTCCAGAGTTATAATTCAGAGGTATAAGGAGATCAGCTTGGTATTCCCCAAAAAGGCGTAAGCCGATGTAAGCCGATACATGCTAACCGAGTGAATTCACCGCACAACGACTATTCTCTCAGCTGTAGGGACAAAGAGGAGGAAGAAACTGTCAAACATATTCTATACCCTCACAAAAAAATTCGAAAAGCAACCGTCTACATGGAACTCTTTTTTGCAAGGATAGGATCATAGATAGCACTGCCAAAGCTGCAAGGCTCCGGATAGAAAAATCGTATCCCAATCAGCCAAAACCCAAGTCTATCTCAAAAAAGCAGATGGCATCTATTCCAACATATGTGAGGGATCTCCCACAAAACTTAAAGCTATATTTCTACCAAAAAACCCGATACTGGGCAATAAGTTCCTTCAAGCCCTACAAATCATCTGATCCCTACAAAATCATACCTGCAATCCAACAAGCAGCGACTGGCTCTTAAATATCGGCTTTTACGGATTATGTGCATACCCAAAGCAGACAAACAGTGCCATATGACCTTTACGCCAAAAGACTTTACGCCAATCAGCCCATTATCCTTCCTGCTTAAGACCCAAGAATGAGTCATACTCCTTCACCATGATCCACTCTTAGCCTAAACCTAATATCTAGTGCACAACATACCTAGAAAAAGGGCTATACCTATAAGATAGAAAGAGTTATAACTCAGAAAAAATTCGACCTCGTAGTCCTTTTAGACTTAGAAGGAGGTTTTCAATAACGTTCTCCCAAACACACCAACGCCCTGGCAGCTCTTGGGGTAGGTAGCCAAGGTGGGACTTATTGATCAATTGCTAACTAGCAGCACAGTGACGTCTCCACTAGGAACATTATCCCTAACATGGAAATCTAGCAGAGGATTTCAGCAGGGTACAAAAAACCGAGTAAGTTCTCTTCAGTAAGAGATATTCAGAGAGGTCAATATATACAGTATTATCCAAGCGGCTATTAAATCGATTAACTCGATCATCATGCTCAGCCCTGCAGTCTCTCAGACTATTACATCTAGATAGACATCTAGAACTGACATCTCGCTGGTGTCAGAAATAAATTCAAAAAGAATTAAACTATTGTATGTTACCTACCAACTTACCATCTCAAAACACCGTCGGCCCCGGGCCGGACTAAGGTGTTACTCGACCTATGCCGAGAGTGAGCCTGGCTGGGGGCCCGGGATATAAAATTTGTCAGTCTCTAATGGAGGACTTGGGGTACCTGCTTATCCCCTGCTCTAAAAAGTCTTACCCGGTACCGTGAATCTACGCCAGGGTGGATTAGAGGTGGCTGGTACCAAGTCACCTAACACTGCCACCATGGCGGCATCTGCCACCAAGTCAGCGAAACTCATGGCGAGAAGTGGCTCATGAACAAACTTAAAAAAAAAAACAAATTACATTTGTAGAAGCAATGGAAAATGAAGCAAGAAGCAATGAAACAATATCCAACCTAATATCCCAGCACTAGTAGACGGCGCCAGAAGCAAAAATCAGCCGTATCGGCGGGAAAAATGCGACTGACCGATGAAAGCAAAGCCAGCTAGCTAAGCCGAAATGCATGAACCAGCAATCTGAGTCAGCAGACTCAGAGGTATGTGACATTGGCATTAACATTGGGGGAACACGTTGTGTATAGAGTGTAAGAGAAGTAAGACTCTCTTAAAACTATCTACTTTGAGTGGCTCCTGTGTAAACGGACCACAAGTAGAACTTTCGTCATCGAACCTACTTCGAGTGGCTCCTGTGTAAACGGACCACAAATAGACCTTCGGTATCTATTCTACTTCGAGTGTTGCTGACGTGAAACGGACCACAAGTAGAACCCGCGTTACCCAACCTACTTCGAGTGTTCCTTCCGTGAAACGGACCACAAGTAGGATCGGCCGATACGGAATGAGCCGAAACCACGTACCATTTGTACTTGAAGGGAACCAACCCAGGACTACAAGTATCTCACATCAACTCCAGCCTGATTACAGCAAACGCCTGGTCAACCCGATCAGTCCCTTGCAGAATTCAGGTACATTTAGTCAAAACTTTTATACGTTCTTTGACTACGACTCCGGTACCTACCATTATGCCCGCGAGTTTAAATTCGATGTAGTGGCCGCATTATTAAATTATTTGGTTTAATCCTTAAGCTTTTTTGTGATAGTTTCGATTATGCAACGGTTTTTGTTCTTTATATTTGGTCAAAAGTATACATCTCTGACCCTATAAAGTATTTATATTCTTGATCAGGATCACCTCCTGAGTCGATATAAGCATGTCCGTCTGTCCGTCTGTCGGTTTCTACGCAAACTAGTCTCTCAGTTTTAAAGCTATCGAGTTGAAACTTTGTACACATCCTTTTCCTTGCAGGTAGTATATAAGTCGGAACTGCCGGGATTGGTCGACTATATCCTATAGCTGCCATATTACTGATTTATCGGAAATGCCATATCGTTGGTGTTCTTTATGTTAGAAGGTTGGGACTTTCCACACATGTTAAATTTGACTAAAATATATTATGTACAAAATTTCATAAGGCCGACTATATCCTCTAGCTGTCATAGGACGATCGGAATTGGCATAACTTTGGTGATTTTTAAGTTAGAAAGATGGGACTTGGTACAGATTCCATTTTGGGCAAAATAATCAGATTTATAAGTTAAGGTGTCCTTCCATGGTTCACCTGATGGGAAGTCGTTGGTTCATTCTTGGATAACGTTGGGAATACAATTTATTGGTGTGGCTTAATATTAACAATCGGTTTAGTGGTTTTTATTTAACGGAAGGGGTTTATGTCGAGATTAGTGGTCAAGATTAGACTGACTTCCCGGAGTTGTGACCCTCCGATCGACAGTTCGATATCGGCCGATCTCCCACTCCAACACTATGTGTGGTGTCAGCGTGTGAAATGTCAGCTATCCGGAGTCAAGAGTCAGCGTAACACTCAGTGTTTGGGGGGCGACAGTGCCGGGTGTTAACTCCTCCCCCTCTAAAAGTCTGCGCCTCGCAGATCAATTGGCAGAATGGTGAGCTGATGTCGACATCCTCTTTGGGGTTTCCAGGTCCTCGATTATTACCCTCGTGGTTGGTATTCCTTTGGTGGAGGTCAACTTCTTCCAGATGATGAACAGGCTCGAGAAGACTACTAGTGTTAGTGAAGCCTCCAAGACATAGGAAAAGGTTACGCCTCGTGAAACGCCAGACATTAGCTGTATATTTTGGGCGTTGACATCATCGACGTATCCAAGGGAAGGTCTTTAGCCAGTTACAGTTATGTTGGTCAGTACTGGTGGTAAGGCCATAGGGTGATTTGCGGAATAGGCGGTGAAGTTTTTGTCCCGGACTGAGATGACTTCGTTGTTAAACTGGACTATGTACGTCCCTTCCAATTGGTAGTCTCTTTCGGGTGTTGTTATTGAACCATTATAATTGGAGAGGAATAATGTCCCATCCTTGACCATCTGCACGACTTCTTCATTGCTCCGAAGGTATAAGCAGGATGTATGGCCACCCTTCAGGAGCCGTGGAATGCATGAGTTTTCTTCTAGGGCCATTAAATCCTTTTCTGGGCAGACTTTGATGTTACCGATGGAAGAACAGCTGCCCACTACTGCACATGTCTCTCCTCCATTTAGTGCGAGCTTCTGATGTTCGAGCACTATTTGTTTCCCGCCTGATACCGTTGGATAAAGGTGTACAAGTTCGTATCTCTTATTAGATACCTTGGGCAGGGCTAAGATGTACAGTAGTGTCGTGCCATTGGAGAGTACAGTTGGCCGGGAAAATTCCACTGCTTCCACAGCGTTTTGATACGGGAGATCGTTGACTTCTGTGAGTATAGCTTCTATTTCTTCATGATCCAGGAGGTTCGAATTTGCCACCCCAGTTTTGGCAAGTTGGTATGCCCTTGTGACTTCCGCTAGTTGGTCAGCCAAGATGATTGCCCTGTGTAGCGTTGTCGTAACTGCATGAAGGTCGCCGTCTATCGCATTGACTCTCGCTGCCACATCATTCAGTTGTTGGATTGATTTATGGCTGGCATCGAAGAGTCGAGCGTTGATCCGAATTTGCTGGTCGCCGTTTTCGATGATTATCTTTTCCGAGTTGATTATCGCATTCCAGTCCTCCGCGTCTGGTGATCCTGCAATCCATTTCCAGGATGAACCCAGCCAGTTTATTGCTCGAGCCCTCCGTGATGATGACCTCATTACTCTGTTTATTCCCTCCGCTGCTTGCTCCAGGTAATGTCTCGTTATTGTGCTAACACGTTGGTCCATCAGGGTTGCCGCGTCCCGGCTGGTGTCGTCTACTAGTTGCATCATCCTTGATAGGTCGATGAAATCTACCAGCTTAAACACTCCGTTGATCCACCACACTGCTCCGTCTGTCCGTCGGTCCGTCGGTCCGTCTGTCCGTCTGTCTGTCGGTTTCTACGCAAACTAGTCTCTTAGTTTTAAAGCTATCGAGTTGAAACTTTGCACACATCCTTCTTTTCCTTGGAGGTAGTATATAAGTCGGAACGGCCGGGATCGGTCGACTATATCCTATAGCTGCCATATAACTGATTGATCGGAAATGCCATAACTTTGGTGTACAAAATTTCATAAGGATCGGCCGACTATATCCTCTAGCTGTCATAGTACGATCGGAATTGGCATAACTTT
The DNA here is from genome assembly GCA_021223865.1 of Drosophila pandora. Classification (NCBI taxonomy): domain Eukaryota; kingdom Metazoa; phylum Arthropoda; class Insecta; order Diptera; family Drosophilidae; genus Drosophila; species Drosophila pandora. Next base: position 108,867 of record JAJJHT010016764.1, read on the forward strand.
GGTGTTTTTTAAGTTAGAAAGATGGGACTTGGTACAGATTCCATTTTGGACAAAATAATCAGATTTCGCAAATTTCATTAGGATCGGCAAGGTATATCAAATAGCCGCCATATAACTGAACGATCGGAAATGGCACAACTGGAATGGTATATCAACTTCGGCTCCGCCCGAAGTTAGCTTTCCTTTCTTGTTTTTCAGTTAAATTGGTCTCCCCAATAACTTTTTACTAGTTCCATCCAGCAGTTTTTATCGGATTTGGGAATGATCTGGCGAGCTCCGGGACAACTTATAGTTGCTTTATTAAAATTTAAGCTACATAAAACAAAAAGAAGATCGGATGGAGTGGAAGTTGATATACCCTTGCAGTTAAGAGGCAATTTTATGTCTCCCCGTCCACTCTCGTTTGCTCCATATATAAGTTAAGGGGGGGTTAGGGTTTAAAAAATAGTTTTTTTCGATTTTTTAAAGAACCTTTCAAGAATACTGTGTCCGAATTTTAGATGGATAGGTGCATTATTAACAAAGATACAGCGGTTTTAGCAACCCCACCTCCGAGCCAGGCAGTGCCGGGTGTTTGTTCTGCCACCTGCATCTGCCATTATGCGTTGTACCACGCCCCCGGGCGTAAAGTAAGCACTTCTTCGTTCGGTCATTGTTGAGCGATCAGCTTTTTGATAGCGACCGAATTAAAGACGAGATTCAATTGTTTATATTTAATTTATTGAGCTATTTCCGCACAAAAAAACAAAAAGCGGCCCGTCAATAACAACTCTCAAGCTACAACAAGAAGAAGAACAGCTTTGGCGCAGAAGCTCTTCCAAAGCTCCCAAAAGCGCATGCGCTACAAAAATGACAACAAAGTGCATGCGAATCTGGGAGTCAAAAGAGAAGATTAAATGCCGCTGCAGATGAACAAAATATCAATATTCTAATTAGCCTATATGGTGGCTGCTTAGCCCAACATCCTCCCCCTATTGAAGGGTGGGCCTTCAATAACAATTTTAGAAGGGCAGCAGACACGTCTTTTTCATTAAGAAGATTTAGAACTCACAGGGCGAACAAGGCACACCAACTTCTTCCAAACTCTTGACCATGCATTGCTCCCCCCAATAGACCAATGCGGGAATCGAGTTCTCGTTACGAGTGCAGGGGGTCCGGAACGTTGATTCTTCTCCTCTTCTCCTTCTGCATAGGGCAATCCAGCCTCCCGCGATAGTACAATGCGTCCAGAAACCACCCATCCAAATAGTGTACTTTGGGCTACTGGGAGGCAGTGACCTAATTGGATTTGGCCAACTGACAATAGGTTGAAGAACAGGCTGGCTCCAATTAGCAGGTCCACACCCTGCGGTCTGTGGAAGTTGGGAATAGCCAGCGCTATGCCGTGAGGAATCTTCCATTTCGCAATATCAATTTTAAGGCTGGGCTGACAGTCCGCAATATGAGACACTATAACCGCCTCTAGGTTCGCACAATATGTGGTTAGTCGAGAGTTCACACACACATTAACGGAGGATCCATCCGTAGCAAACTCAGTGCCGCCGAGACCGGCGACCGCTACACAGCTTTTGGTGCGACGAAGCTGAAGTTGACTTGCCAGCCGCGATGAGATAAGGTGAACTTGTGAACCAGAGTCCAATAACACCCTGCAAGGCAGGAAGGCACCTGATCGACCACGGATGAGGATATTGGCGGTTGGCAGAAGCACTTCAGTAGGGCGATCCTGCGTCAAGACCGTGTTGATTGACTGGGACGGTGGGGTAGCAACGGCAACACCAACGGCGGAACCCAAGCTTCGTAGTGGTGGGGAATTGTTTGAGCTGGGCAGCTGCCCGCAATGGTGCAACAAAGCATGATGTCGGCGATTGCACTTTGGGCAACGGGCAGCTGAACATCCGCGTGCAAAATGACCATCCTCCAAACATACAAAGCAGCGGGTCAGCCGTCGCACTTCGTCGTACCGTTGACTAAGTGGCAAGGCAATGAAGCTTGGACATGTAGGAAGCGGGTGCGCCAAAACACCACACAGGGCGCATAGAGCTGGACGGGCGTTGATAATCATGCATGACGATCGGTTATTCGAAGATCTCCCTCGGCCCACTTGGTTAGATGGTGGATACGCAGCCAAAGAAAAGTCGACGCATTCAAGAGTCCGGCACCTTTGCTCCAAGAATCGTGCCATGGACTCCCAAGACGGAAGGCTGTCGTTGTTTCCGGCGAGAGTGTCTTCCCACTTGGCTCTTGTGGCCGGATCCAACTTCTGAAGGACAATCTGGATGAGCAAGCATCCTTGGATCTCGGCAGCTGATCCGAGACTCATGAGAGCCCGCATATGCCTATTGAACCGATCCGATAGCTCCCGCAACGTAGCAACAGAACCTGGCTCGACCACACGAAGCTGCAGGATCTCGTTGATGTGAGACTGGAAAATTAATCGCCTATTACTTAACCGATTGCGCAATAGGTCAAGAGCCACATCGTAGTTCGCGTCAGTAATTTCCAGCGCTCTCACCGTCTCCAAGGCTGACTCGCGCAGGCATGAAATGAGCCACCGGAGCTTTTCCATATTTGTTAGATGAGGATGGCTGTCAATCGTGGCCTTGAACAGGGCGAAGAAATCCGGCCAGTCAACATAGGCGCCGCTAAATGTTGGCATCGGCAACGGTGGCAAGGAGGGGGCTGGCTTGTATGGCATTGGCGATACGCTGGCACCGTCGAGAAGTGTGGAGTGGGCAGCGATTCCAATGGAGCGCTTGGCAACCTCCACCTGAATTTCCACTTTCACATGAGTCGCCAGCTGCGAGAATTTCCAATACAGATCACTCCCGATCTCGCTAAAATTAAGCTCCTCCAACTCTTCTTGAAGCGCTGTGAATCGCTCACGCAAACGCTTCTCCACCGACTCCAGCGCCATAATGGAAGAATTGTCAGTGCGCGCTGCAGCCTTCACCTTATGATGCAACGCCTCCATCTCCTGGCAGGTCACCTCTGCTCTTCTCCGCAGCATCCTTTCCCGGTTTGCAGCAGATCCAATAGTCCCACCAAGGTCCAAGAGGCCCACCTTTGGATTGCAGGATCGGGAGCCTTAACGGCTGGAGCAGCAGCCACCTTAACAGCTACATACGGCGGCAGCAACGAAGTGGGCGGCCTCCCCCCATTGGAAGGGTGCCGGTTAGGTGCCAGAATGGAGTCAGACCTGGGCGCTGACCTAATCGGCAGCAGTGACAATAAATACAATCACTGGCCCGATGAGGGATTAAGCTGCTTCCGAAAACCCATCGCAGACCACTGCCAGACGCGACGTGGAAATAGCGACCACGGGGGAAGCGCTGGATAATAGGGGCATTGATAAGATTCAATTGGCCACGTCCTGGCTACCGTGATGTTTGTTCAGGTTTCTTTCTAATATCAACTCACGAGAACCCGATTGGATGTCGCGGTCCAGCGTGGAATCCTGACTGCATGAGCGACGATTTTCCAACAGACCATCTTGAACCTTCATAGCCGCTATGGTTGGTTCTGTCATTAACTACCGCAGTGGGACCATTGGTGCGTCGAGACGAGTGGAGTGTTCAGGCACCCTCGTGGAGTACTCTGCCATTCAGTACACCTGAATGTCAACGCGCACATCAGCGGCAATCTGGGAGAACTTTCAGAGTAATTCACTCCCAACTTGAACAGAGCTCAATCGCTCCACCTCATCCTGGAGTGTGGTAAATTTCTTGCGCAACCAAATTTCCAACGGCTCCAGTACCATGATGGTCAAATCGTCGTTCTGCACTGCAGCCCTTATTATGCAGGGCTTCCATCTCCTGGTAGGTCACCTCTGCTCTTCGCCGCAAAAGCATTTCCCTGCTTGCAGGAACCAAGGCACTAACTACGTCTCCAGACTCCATTATGTAAGTTTTCGTGCAGGGTGCAATTTATTGGAAACAACAGCAACAAGTTTTCCTTTACAAGGTTTCCTTAGCAGACAAACCGTGCCATACGACCTTTACGCTAAAGGACTTCACGCCAATCAGTCCATTATCCTTCCTGCTTAAGACCCTAGAATGGGTCATACACCTCCACCAAGGTCCACTCTTAGCCTAAACCTAATATCTAGTGCATAACATACCTAGAAAAAGGGCTATACCTATAAGATAGAGAGAGTTATCTCTCAGAAAAAATTTGACCTCGTAGTCCTTTTAGACATAGAAGGAGGTTTGCAATAACATTCTCCCAAACACCATAACGACGCCCTGGCAGCTCTTGGGGTAGATAGCCAAGGTGGGACTTATTGATCAATTGCTTACTAGCAGCACAGTGACGTCTCCACTAGGCACATTATCCCTAACATGGAAATATAGCAGAGGATTTCAGCAGGGTATAAAACTACAAACCCAACTAGGGTGAACGCTCAAAAAACCTAGTAAGTTCTCTTTAGTAAGAGATATTCTGAGAGGTCAATATATACAGTATTATCCAAGCGGCTATTATATCGATTAACTCGATCATCATGCTCAGCCCTGCAGTCTCTCAGACTATTACATCTAGATAGACATCTAGAACTGACATCTCGGTGGTGTCAGAAATAAATTCAAAAAGAATGCGGTTCATGTGTCTGGAGTCCCCACTATGGGGTTAATCAAGGCCCCATAGAATCTAAAGGAATTCTTACTATTTGCTATTAGGCAAATACTAACTAATCATATAATGATGCTGGGTATCGTTTTCCTTCACACCTTATCAATGGGGATGTAGATAGCCAGCATTTAGGGGGTGGGCTTACGCACGTTGGGGGCTCCGTAAAATTGATACGGCAGATACGGAGGTAGCTCTTTATTATTACACTATTGCATATTAACTACCAACTTTCCAGCTTAAAAACACCGTCGGCCCCGGGCCGGACTAAGGTGTTACTCGACCTATGCCGAGAGTGAGCCTGGCTGGGGGCCCGGGATATAAAATTTGTCAGTCTCTAATGGAGGACTTGGGGTACCTGCTTACCCCCTGCTCTAAAACGTCTTACCCGGTACCGTGAATCTACGCCAGGGTGGATTAGAGGTGGCTGGTACCAAGTCACCTAACACTGCCACCATGGCGGCATCTGCCACCAAGTAGGCGAAACTCATGGCGAGAAGTGGCTCATGAACAAACTTAAAAAAAAAACAAATTACATTTGTAGAAGCAATGGAAAATGAAGCAAGAAGCAATGAAACAATATCCAACCTAATATCCCAGCACTAGTAGACGGCGCCAGAAGCAGAAATCAGCCGTATCAGCGGGAAAAATGACCAACTGACCGATGAAAGCAAAGCCAGCTAGCTAAGCCGAAATGCATGAACCAGCAATCTGAGTCAGCAGACTCAAAGGTGTGTGACACTGGCATTAACATTGGGGGAACACGTTGATAACATTGGCCTTCCTTCCCATTGATAGTGTAAGAGAAGTACGACTCTCTTAAAACTATATACTTTGAGTGCCTCCTGTGTAAACGGACAAGTAGAACTTTCGTCATCGAACCTACTTCGAGTGGCTCCTGTGTAAACGGACCACAAATAGACCTTCGGTATCTATTCTACTTCGAGTGTTGCTGACGTGAAACGGACCACAAGTAGGATTTGTTCTTGAGGAGAACCAACCCAGGACTACAAGTATCTCACATCAACTCCAGCCTGATCATAGCAAGCGCCTGGTCAACCCGCTCAGTCCCTTGCAGAATCCAGGTACATTTAGACAAAACTTTTATACGTTCTTTGACTACGACTCCGGGACCTACCATTATGCCCGCGAGTTTAAATTCGATGAAGTGGCCGCATTATTAAATAATTTGGTTTAATCCTTAAGCTTTTTTGTGATAGTTTCGATTATGCAACGGTTTTTGTTCTTTATATTTGGTCAAAAGTATACAAGCAGTGAAAGAGACATCTCCGACCTTATAAAGTATTTATATTCTTGATCAGAATCACCTCCTGAGTCGATATAAGCATGTCCGTCTGTCCGTCTGTCGGTTTCTACGCAAACTAGTCTCTCAGTTTTAAAGCTATAGCGTTGAAACTTTGTACACATCCTTTTCCTTGCAGGTAGTATGTAAGTCGGAACTGCAAGGATTGGTCGACTATATCCTATAGCTGCCATATAACTGATTGATCGGAAATGCCATATCGTTGGTGTTCTTTATGTTAGACGGTTGGGACTTTGCACACATGTTAAATTTGACTAAAATATATTACAAAAAAAAAATTTTTTTAGGGATCGGCCGACTATATCTTATAGCTTTCATAGAACGATTGGAATTAGCATAACTTTGGTGTTTTTTAAGTTAGTAAGGGACTTGGTACAGATTCCATTTTGGACAAAATAATCAGATTTCGCAATTTTCATGAGGATCGGCAAACTATATCAAATAGCCGCCATATAACTGAACGATCGGAATTGGCACAACTGGAAGGGTATATCAACTTCGGCTCCGCCCGAAGTTAGCTTTCCTTTCTTGTTTTTCAGTTAAATTGGTCTCCCCAATAACTTTTTACTAGTTCCATCCAGCAGTTTTTATCGGATTTGGTAATGATCTGGCGAGCTCCGGGACAACTTATAGTTACTTTATTAAAATTTAAGCTACATAAAACAAAAACAAAATCGGATGGAGTGGAAGTTGATATACCCTTGCAGTTAAGAGGCAATTTGATGTCTCCCCGTCCACTCTCGTTTGCTCCATATATATCCTTTCTCGTCGCCCGCTCTCGGTTATTTGTTCGGCCACCTGCATCTGCCATTATGCGTTGTACCACGCCCCCGGGCGTAAAGTAAGCCCTTCTTCGTTCGGTCATCAACCCTTCAAACCCTGATATGAATAAAACATGAATAATTGTAAAAAATAAAAAGTGCCATGCCAAATAGCTCAAATAAGCGACAAATACAAATGTTGAGCTATCAGCGTTTTAATAGCGGCCGAAATAATAAGAAGAGGTTCAATTTATATTTACGAGACTGGCGAAGACGCATCGAATACTCGACGGCGACCTTAAAACTTAAATCCAGCTGCCTTCACTGGATTAAAAACTCTCAATCGCCTCTCTATCTACATTGTACGATTGTGCCCTGCAGTTTAACTGATAACTATGGGATACCATAGTTATTCGCAGTGCATATATACACAGGGCCAGGGTTCCTGGTGAAACTCTTAGTGAAAAACAAAATCAATAATCAAAAAATTTCGTAAAAAGAAAAACTATCTGCGCACACAAAATTTTCTCGCTCGGGCAATCAGCAAATCAATATTTGGGATAACAGAAGAACACGCTTGCGACGTCGCAGCAGCATAGGCTGGTGTAAGAAAAAGCAAGGTTAGCTCAGATGAAAGTGCCTTTCAATGCCAGGTACCAAGTGTGCTAACTTATCTCTCCATAGCATTCTGGGCAACGCCTTAACTACCATGAAGGAAAGCAAACTTCAACATTTTTAACAAGCATAGGCGTACAAAATCCTATTTTTAGGATATTTGTCAATATTTGCAGGAGCTGCAAATAAAGTCAAATTTCCCATTTATACTCTAAAACACCTCAATCCATATTATTTTAATGTACGCCACAACGATTAGACTCGTTATCTTTACAAGTTTACTTTTATTAACACCGGAGCCCCGGAATTTAAATTTTATTAGAGCTGTATGCACACACGTATACACACAAATATTTAAGTATTATACTCATTAATATAAATATTAGAGAATATTTTAGTAACTCGTACGAATCATGTTGTTTCATAATAAGTCATAAACTACTATTGAAAAAAATACATATTTTCTAAAACAAAATGTGAATACCCTTGCATATAATAATTATTAATGTACTTAACCTCTCAAAAATTTTTTCAACACAAAATAATAATAAAAGAATATAATTTTTGTTCCATAAAATAGGACCACAAAAACAATTTTAATCATAAACGCAAAAAAAAAAATTATTGAAAGTAAGTATCTATTATTAACTTGCATTTGGCTTACGGAAAAAAATGTATTTCTTATATTTGTTTCCTTATTTTTTAAGTCTAAAAATTATTTAAATTGAATAAAATCATAAAAATTTATAAAGTGACGAATGTAAATTATTTGAAAAGTGTTTAAAGACAACGAAGAAAAGCTTGATTTGGGTGGAGCCAAGCCTAGTACCTAGTAGTAGTCAAGCCTATAGGATATGGTTGGCATTAGGCAAAAGCACAAACGAAAATTTTGCCAATCCTGATTGTTCATAAATTTGACAAATAGTAGCAGATCTTAATGGATATGGTGTAACTTTTCTTTAATAACAAATATGGATATACCTCACAGTTTATGTCTTTCTAGGCCGTTGCATTTCCTTCCAGAATTCCATTCACTTCCCATTTTAGATAATAGCCGATCAGACTTATATACTAGACTTCTGCATGAATGCATCCAAAACGGCAAATTAAATGTGCAGTTGATTTACTGTACAGTGAATGAAACCCATTCCGCTAATAATGATTAAATTTATGTTCGTAATTCTAGATATTTCATTTTTTCCACTAAAATCTGCGAAATTTCCTTTTAATTTAACTCAATCGACTTCAAGATGTTAAATTTAGTATTCCAAAAAGTTTGACAGTAGCTTTTTAGTGTTTGTTAAGTTCCAATTTTTTCCAGATTTTTTAAAAATATTTAACAAGCTTGCTGCAGCGATTAATCAGATCCAGCGATCGACATACAAGCAGTACAGTGTTAAAAAAAAACCATGTGACCTATGGAGTATACTGTACAGTAAAGTATGAGTGCAGTATTTTTAAGAACACTACACTACTGTACAGATCTGTTATGCTACAAATGAGTACATTCATGCAGAAGTGTATTAAATATGTGCTTCGAGCAAAATATACTGACTTTGAATTACATATAACAGAAATTTAAACGGATAGAACCATTAGTACGGGCTGATCAAAGATGCAATTTAACATAAATTTATTTGCAATTTAGTTTATATATTTATACTTTATATGTTTTTATACCCTTGCAGAGGGTATTATAATTTTGGTCAAAAGTGTGCAACACTGTGAAGGAGACATCTCCGACCCTATAAAGTATATATATTCTTAATCAGGATCACCTCCAGAGTCGATATGAGCATGTCCGTCTGTCTGTCTGTCTGTCTGTCTGTCTCTGTCTGTCTGTCTGTCTGTCTCTGTCTGTCTGTCTGTCTGTCTCTGTCTGTCTGTCTGTCTGTCTCTGTCTGTCTGTCTGTCTGTCTCTGTCTGTCTGTCTGTCTGTCTGTCTGCCGGGATCGGTCGACTATATCCTATAGCTGCCATATAACTGATTGATCGGAAATGCCATAACTCCGTTGTTTTTTAAGTTAGAAGGACTTTCTATGAATTCTAATTTGGGCCAACTTATCCGATCTGCCAAATTTCATAAGGATCGGCCGTCTATATCTTATAGCTGCCATATAACTGATTGATTGGAAATGCCATAACTAACTTGTTTTTCAAGTTAGAAGGATGGGATTTTCAATGGATGCCTCTTTGGGCAAAATAAATCGATATGCCAAATTTCATAAGGATCGGCCGACTATATACGATCTGTTATACATCTAATAATATAAGATGCATGGCGCCACCTAGCGGACTGCGACTCAACTGCAAGGGTATATAAACTTCGGCTGCGCCCAAAGTTAGCTTTCCTTTCTGGTTTTTTGTTAAGATAGGTGTGCTATCATAGGTTGGCTTTTGTGATTTTTATTACGTTTCACAGTTACTTAAACATTTTCAAATTTATAACTTCAAAATTTGATTTTTTTAAATAAAGTCACTTTTGTTAAAAGTTTTTCACAACCATACAAAATATGTACATCTTAACTACATGATACATTTATTTTATTCGTTCTTTGTATGTTCAGAAATACGAATCATTGAAGATCCGGTAGTTAGTATATCTGAATCCATAACCCACACCCAGGTTCCATCACCCACAGTTTTTGCGAAGAAGGCTTCTAACAATTAACAATATTTTTATACATTTACTTTTATGCCTCTTTGATTAATTTCCAAACATTTTTCAAATTAAATAGGAGTTTAAAATCTCATTTTTTCAAAGTGTCATGGAATTTTATTTTAGAGTATAAAAATAAATCACAAGTTTAATTTTTTTTGTAACAAAAATTGGGATTAAAAATGTAGTTACATTTTTTTTATCAATAAATTATTATTATTTTACGAGTTATTTTTAATACTCATCAAATAATGATTATTTTTGACAAAAAAATAAAACTCAGAAAGAAATAATAAATTAATGTTTATTTTAAAACATATAATTACACAGGCCAACAGCAAAAAATCTCCACGCATAATTTCACCTGCTCCATATACTTTAGGGTCTACTAAAACAAAGTCTAGAACAAACATGGGTTCCATCACCCATAGTTTCCGCGGAACACCTAAGAGAAGATATTGATCAATTTTTACCATATATTGAATTATGTAGGGCCTTGTAATTGCGTTGACCATCATTGTTTTTAGTACATATCATTTTTGAAATGTTTGTGTACCAACTATAATCAATAAATGGCATCTCTTTGGTGTACCGCGGAAACTGTGGATGATGGAACCTACGTTTGTTCTGGACTTTGGTTAAGGGGAGCCTAAAAGTTATGGGGCATTTGGCAATTTTCCAGGAGGCACAAAAAAATTAAAAATGGTCGGCCTGTGTTAATCTGTGATTTTTCCGTAAAGCATTTATCATCACGATACAAACTTCAAACTTTGCCCATATCCTTCTGACATTTCCATTCGAAATATTTAAGCACAATTTTATTTAAGATTCATCCCCTGCCAAAGTTAGTTTTTCTTTATTGTTTATTTTAAATTCTAACTACTTAAGACTTGGACAGTATTTTAAAGCGAATGAACCTCGTGACCTCGAAAACTTTCTTAAACAACTAAAACAGTTTATTACTAAATGTGACTTAAGGTATAGGTAGGAAAATAATTAATTTATGAAAATATTAAATACAAATAAAAATACTAATTATAATTATAGTTTGTAATAATGCCTTACTTCTGGATGATAAATGATAATGATCTGTATGATGATCGGGCGGAGCCGAAGTTGATATACCTTTGCAGTTAAGTAGCAGCTTATACTATTAAATATATATCGGATCGTATATAAATGGAATTTAATATACCATTGCTCTATGTATATTATAAGTTATGTATCGGTCAGATATATCGCAATTAACGGGTATAGTTTCTCATAAGAATTTAAGTATCGAATCAATTTCTTATAATCAGAGAATCAAGTAATAACGTCAGTGAATAACATTAAACATTTTCCCTTGTCAATAAATAAGACAACGATCTGGATGTTGACGTAAAGGTTCAAGTCATTTAAGTCAAATCATGGATTAAATGTGAATAATTTTTTTCTGCATACTTGGATAGCGTGCAGGCACTTTCATAACTAAAGATGCGCCTATTTAAGAACAAACTTAAATTTTATTCTGAAACCGAAAACTTTATGATTACACACAAACGTTTACCACTTAATGATAACCTTTTGGATTTTTATAAAGAGCTGAAACTACCTTAATGCGACCCAGCG